>WNGS01005997.1:17573580-17586287 GCA_020271785.1 Procambarus virginalis | reverse complement strand
GCCCAGCATGGGCTATATGTGTCCTTGACCTACGCTGGGCATTAATTTATGTAGCTTTGTGAGCACTTGCAAATACAGTATGTAAGAAGAAAACAAAATAAATAGCTGTAGATAAAATATCTTTTAATATCGTTATGGTAATAAGGTAAATTACTAAGCAATTTTTTATTTTTCTGTGCATTATTGCAATTTTTCACATGCATTTACATGCAACAATAAAGAGTTGTACAAATGGAAAATATTATGAAGGAATTATCAGGAAAAAGTGCCAAGCCATTACAACACTTGCATATACTGTATAGCACTTGGAAAGGGTCAGGATAAGGATTTGGGATGGGACGGGGGAGAAAGAAGGAATGAATATTACAAGTTGTGTAAAGTTATTTTTGTGAAATACTGGTAATAATATATTATGCTACCTGTTCTCTGCCATACAGTAGAGCAATCATTTGCAAAATTTTGTTTATTTTATTCAATATCTGACCATTTTGCCTAATATATAATTACATACAGAGGAACCTCGATACTTGAATCGCTCCCAACTTGAACAATTTAACAATCGAACACTGTGTTCTTGCTCGGTAGTCAACCTTTGCTCGGCACTCAAATGTAAACACACATAACAGATGACTCAATTTTCCAGTAGCTGTCATTCAGTGCATACCCCACTAAACTTTCTCGTGTTTTCTTGGATAATTTTTATATTCTTAGCATAAATCAGTCATCGTGGTGCCAAAGAAAGTTAGTTATATAAGCCAAACAGAAAATTAGAACCATGATAAAAATGAAAAAAGAACTACAGTACTGTATGGCAAAATATGAGAGTGGTGTCTGTGCGTGTCTATTCTTGCTACAAATATCATTGGACAAGTTTCTTGTAAGAAAAGCATCCAGTGAGTCTCAAGAGGGGTCTCAAAATAACCAATCAACCAGGCTGCGACTTCTATGTCAGGCTGTGAGCAGATAAAAAAATCTAAGTCCATGAATACCTCATATTTTATAATCTGGATCAGGAGTATCAGGAAAAGTATAGATGATGAAATTTATAGCATGAGAATTTGATTAAAGTGTAGGATTTTTAAAATAAACATAAATCCAGTTTGTGCTATTGTGCATTACTGAGTACAAGTCATTGGTGAAATAAAAAAATCATTATTGCTAATTACTCCAGATTTCAATATGGGTCATATTTACCATTGGCACTGTAATATCATTTCAGAAGATCTTGTACATCACATTTTTTAACTTGTTTATTTACTGCTTATGTTTACTTTATATCTCTATATACTGTATACAATTTATTTAGTGATCCTGTTTAATTTTTGTAATCAGCTCTATGAAAATGGCCTGATTTATGCTTCCTACCTTAAGGTCTAATCTCTTGCTGTTCTTTATTGCCATAATCCCTACAGTTTGAATTATAGTCTGATAGACAGCAAAATTATTTTATTTCATTTTGTGGATTTAATGTTTATCTGCATGAAGTACTTTTAGGAATGGGCTTCCTCAGGGGATACCCATGTGGAGTACAGGCTCTAGGTCAGCCACTCCTATGCTTAGTGTCTTGTTTCTTGGCAACCACTTAGTGATAACATTTAGTATTAATGTGAAAGGTATTATAGCATGTTGGTATTTGATGTTTTCTAAAGGAGACACTACCTTATGTGGTACTGCTTCTAGGCTACATTGTTAATTTTCTATCGTGTATATTTCTAGGTATCTACAATCTTGCCTTGCATAACCTTATGAGCACACATGTGCTTAAAACAAAAAGCAAAAGAAAATAACTACATATGCTCTAAAGATAATATGTATCCTTTGTTTATTTTTGTAAGAAACATGAATAGAAACATGGAAAAAGTTGCACCTGTATTGTGTATTTTTATTTTAGTTGTTTCTTTTTAGATATATTTGATATTTTAGCTTGTAATTGTTGTACATTTAAAGTCTAAAATGCAATGCCTCTCCAGTGCATGTTTGCAGAAAATGAGGTAGTGGTGTTGACAGATAAAAACAGTAACACAAGTGTAAATTTATTATTATTATTATTATTATTATTTTACATAATAGCTCTTTGACTTTGTGATACACCTTTTACCTGTGACTATGGATCAGTTTAGAAATTTTACAGCATTGAAAGTACTGTACATACACTGTTACTATTAATTTCACTTGTTTCTTCCTACCAGACTGAACCACGTGTACCATGGAAGAGAGGTTTTCTTCACTACTCATTGCCTCCACTTATTCTGACTGTTATTCTCTACATCTCGGCTGTTGTCAAGCATTCCATGGGGTGTTTGAAATTAGGTACACTTATAGTGGTATGCATCTTTAGCCACCATGTACGTGATGGGATGCATCATGGTTTGTGGTTTCAACCTTTAGGAACAACTTCCCAGCTTCCTCAGTGGTTGTATATTTTCATAACACAAATTTTACCACTGGGAACTAGTGTAATTGCCTCCATTCTTTTATCGAGACTGAAACCCAGTGTATCTCTACCTGATGAAACGCACATTGTATAAAATGGAACATGCAAGCAACAATAAATATGATTATTAATAATGTTTCATTTATCATAAATTTTACACACCAATCTGGGTGGTTGTATCAGGAGTTTTTCCTGTCAGAAATCATTAGTCATTATCTAATAATACAGGGCAAATTTAGAGTATAAAATGTAAGTGAGAAAATGTAATGAGATAAGAAAAGGCAGTAGAAAGGAATAGTTTAGCAAAAAAAAGACAACCTTTTAATTGAGGACTAGTGATTACAGATTGAGCTAACTGGCAGGCACAGTAGAGTGCACCGGTAATTGGACTGGCAACAGTTAATGACCTTGAACTGCAGCATAAGGCACACACTTGAGTGCACTTGGGCATTTGATGCATTGCTCCCCTAAATTTTCCCTAAGCCTTTCTTCTACAATTAGGCATAGTCAACATTTTTATACTGTAAAAGCTGGCCTTCTTTTTTGAGGCACCGTTGTAAGCAACCTCGGGGTTGCTAACTGATGGGGAGTTTCATGTATCAACCATTGAATGTAAAAAGCTTTCTGTCCCATTCCTCCTCGTGAGATTGTGGTGTTTTGTAAGGACTCCTCCAGACTGAGGGGGGTAAACTGACTGAAAGACCTGAGATGCATCACGGTCAGGGTATTTACCCTGTGGCAATGATCATTTGCCTCTCCTATATTTACCCTCCTCTACTCTTGTGTATGTTGAACAAATCCACAAGGGACGTGACGAGGATTCACACCTGCATCCGGGAGCATCCCAGACACTGCCTTAATCGACTGAGCTACAACAGGGTAAAGTGTTTGTTCATCTGATGCATCACGTTAGTGTGATCTTGTGTATGTTGTTTGTATAAAAGGCATTTACTGTTTTAACAAATTCCCTCCCACTCCATAGATATTTAAAATGTCCCACAGTGTTTTACAATTAATCCAGTCATGCCTTTTCTAAATCCATAAAGGCAGCATACAACTTTTATCTTTTGCTAGAAACTTTTCAACAATAAAAATGCCAAGCTAGCATATGAAATTCTTTTTCATTTGTTTCAAATACAGTCTAATACATTTTGGTATTTATAAGAAGTACAGTATTATTAAATTATCTAAGGAAGATTCTACACAACCCACCATATTAAGGAGAAGGAATTACATTACAGTATATAATTGTTTTTTAATTCCAGCACACACTATAAGGAACATTCAGATTGTCATTAGCCTCCTATGCAAATTTGCATCTCCTACCACTAATTCCATGGCTCTTGGCATATAATATTTGCACTTCAGCTTCTCCATTGATGTCTGTTGCTAATTCCATTATAGAATGCAATGCTCTTATTCTTATATTCAACAGCAATTATGTAAAACAAACTACCTTGCCACACTACAGTATATCTTTAACACCTTTGTTCTCTAACCATTCAGGAAAATGTTTGTAACATTATTTTTTGGACATTAGCAGACACTTTTTGTCTCTTCTGGTCAAGTATATTGAGTAAGCAAGTTTTGATTTTGCCACGCGTTATTAAAAAAAATATTGAGTAGCTGATTAATAAGCAATATTTCTCTGACAATATTCAGATGTAAATTTTAATTTAAGACTAATTCTGAAGCTAAGCCAAACTACAACTATGTGAATGATAATGAAAAATGTATAATATACAAATTTTATTATTTATTTCTCATTTACAATCTGCATTAATCTGGTCCCCAAATTTTGAAAGTACGATCAAAGGAGCAAGTTGCAATAATGCCATCTGTTGGCGAAACATCTACACCCATGACCTTTTGCCCATGTCCTTCAAGAGCACGCATAGCCTGGAAAGATCCATGACACCAAAGACGAACCGATCCATCATATGAGCACGTAACAATGTATTGACCTCCAATCCTATCATAACGAGCACCAGTAACAATACCAGTATGAGCAGGAATAATATATATACATCGACGTTGCCTCACATCCCAAACCCTTGCTGTGTTGTCCTCACTTCCTGTTACCAAATGATAGCCATCAGGTGACCAATCAATGGCTAACACTGGGTTCTGATGTCCACTGAGGAACATGACACATCTCCCTGTCCTAAGATCCCATATACGTCCAGAAGCATCCATGCCACCAGTTGCACCCAAAGATCCATCATTTTGAAAAGCTAAGCAATAAACAGGTTTTGAATGTCCCTCTTGGAAAAGGACCTCTTCTCGAATTTCTAGGTCCCACAATCTCCAGCTGTTATCATGCACACATGCCCCAAGGAACCTCCCACTAGGATGAAAGCGTACTCGAGATACTCTTGCCTCAAGAGGTGGAAGCTCTCCAAGAGGTTCCTCACTATTTAAACTCCAAAGCTGAACAGTTCCATCACGTCCACTTGACACTAAATTCAGACCTGCTGGTTCCATGGATAAGGTGGCACTAGGGTGCCATTCAACACAGTCAACATAACAATTGTGGCCACGAAAAGTTTGCTCTTCTAAGCAGTTATGCACTTGCCATAACTTGACAAGACCACTCCATGAACTGGTTGCTAAAAGTTTTCCATCTGGACTAAAACTACAGTAACAAACTGGTCGTGTGTCAGCATTTTGACTTCCTAGAAGACCAAATGATCGCAGTTTGTTCTGAACTTCCTGCCTCCTAGCAGTGCGAGTTGCTTCTGGAACCTCATAATCTAAATGCTCCTTTTTCAATCTTGCCCTAGCACGAGGAATAGAATAATTAACAATAAACATCCGTGCTTCCTTCAATGGCTGTGGCCCCTCATGATACCATGTCTCTTCTGGTCGCTGTTGGTCAAGTTCTGGTGTGTCAGTTTCTTGTTGCCCAGCCGCTGTCTTTTTTAGAGCATCTTCACCAAGTCGAGACAAAAGTTCTTTCAGGCGGTTTCTCCGGTCAGCAGGGCCTTCACCAAACAAGCAGATTGGTTCACCCAGTTGTCTCAATTGTTGCTTTACCTGTCACAAAAAGATAAAGAATAAAAGGTATATAATCTGAGTTGTCATGAGCATTACATATAGGTGTTCCATAAAGGCAACTGTGAATGATTGTAGAAATATGTGGATAGTTAAACAATAGTTGAAAATATATATATATAGAATGTATATGTATATACATACATATATACAGATAAGCATTTAGAAACCTTAATACAAGCTTTGTGAAAATCACTTTGTCAATAACACTATAGCATTTTGGTACAGGATAAGAGCACTTGTATCTGGCTACTTAAGGAAGTCAGTGCTGTTTTAACACTATCACGCGTGGCGTGTGAGCGTCGCAGACCTTGATGTCATGGGGTGGAAGGTGCGGGCGAGGGTGCGTCGACGCCTAAATGTGTATACTCATTTCAGTTTTCTCACCTTAATTCTCGTGCTTCGTCATTCGTTTTGGTATCATTGTGTTCGCAATTAAATTCCCTGCAGGTGTATATGCATATAATGTCCAAAAGCCTGGCGAGACTCCCTGCAGCAAAGCCTAAAGTTACCCTTGAACAAGCACCACTTTGCACACCACAACCTAATGTGTATACTCTTTCAGTTTGATAACATCAATTTTGATGTTACATCGCTTGTTTTGGTATCAAATTGTTCACAATATAAAGGCGCGGATTTTAAGACGAGTCTCATAATAATAGAGCAATAACTGGAATTTTAACAAATATTTTAATTTTGGGTGCTTATCATCAAAATTATTTATATCTTTCCAGTGTTCTGACATCAACTTTCGTGTTACGTCGCTCGTTTTGGTATCAAATTGTTTGCAATCTAAATGTGCGCATTTTAAAACTAGTCCCATAATAATAGCACAATAAACAGAATTTTAACAAATATTTTAAAATTTAAAATTTAGACCCAAAAACGTATTTATAATCTTTCAAGTGTTCTAACATCAAGTTTCGGATTACATCTTTCATTTTGACATCAAATTGTGTGCATTCTAAAGGCGCTTATTTTGAAACTATCCCGAGGTCGATCGGATAAAAAATTAATTTTACAAATATTTTTGTAGTGGACGCGAGTCCTGTTCACGGCTAGGATTCAAAGAAAAAAAAACCAGCGTTGAATGTAATGAAACGCCATTTTCTGGGTGAGTCCCGGAGGCTCCCCGGAGCTATCCCAGGCTGATATGCTAATTTCAGACTTTGGCATCAGTCATGTGTATGGAGTTCTTAGGCCTACCGGAGACCACGGCCAGAACCGGGCCCCCTCAGAGAGGCACGGGGAGCAATGGCCTATAGAAGCCCCCGTGTGGTTGGAAGCATTCTATGTCTGCCATCGACCGGGACAGGCACCCAGAAAGGTAAGCGCCCCAAAACAAACCCCTATTCTGGTTAAAATTGCTACCAAAATCCGAACTAGTGGATAGAACTCCCAAACAGAAAAACAAGCAAACTAGTGTGACGTCACACGTCACCGCGCCGCTGTCTGCGCAGCTCCCCCCTCCCCGGGAGGGGGAAGGTGGAGCCCCAGACCTCCCACGCCGGCTATCCACCCATCAGTTCTGAGGCTGGATGTCAAGACACGCGAAAAACCGCCGACCGGAGGGAGGGAGGGTTGCCGGGGAGCCTCCGGGACTCACCCAGAAAATGGCGTTTCATTACATTCAACGCTGGTTTTCTGGGGGGAGCCCCGTCGGCTCCCCGGAGCTAACTACCCACAGAGGAAGATCAAAGGGACGGAACCGGGAGGCGGACACCACCCAAACAACCAAAACGCTAAAACCAAAGGAGCAGGAAAACACAGCGACCCGACCCCCAGAGGCAAATGCCCAAAAGGAAAAGAGCCGACGAAAAACAAACCGGAACCGAAGAGGCACTACCAACCGAGGAGAAGACAGAGCACGCTGACCAGAAACCAGGATGGTGCAAGCGGCGCACGAACAGGCCGGAGGGGAAACGAAGCACAAGACAGCTTACTAAGCGGTGTAGAAGCAAGACCGAAAGCAAGCCAAAGCGACTCCGCCAGCGCCGCACAAAAAGAGAGAGGCGACAGTATGTGGCACGACGACGGCCCCCAACCCCCACCAAAAAACCAGGCCGACGCTAACAAGAGGAACCACCTAAGAAGGTACAGGAAAAGGAAGGACCGCCAAAACACCCCATACTGCCGCCAAGAGAAACACGCAGGTGGGACACCGACCACCAGCCGGAGGCGAGACCACGAGGCAGACGGAAGCAGCCCCGACAAGGCCCCTCCGAGCCCAGGAAAAGGCGGAGCCGCAAGAAGATCTCGGGCGCGACCACCGAACTCAGGTGGTACAAGGAGATGGAACGTCTGCCGAACAGACAAATCCCAAAGCAAGCAAACCCGCCAGGAGAACAAATGACGGGTCCGACGCGAGACATCGCAAGACCCCAAAAAACCAAGTGGCAGGGCAAGCAAGGAAACCAAAGAAGGCGGAAGGGTTGCCGCCAGAACCCTACCCGAACCAAGAGGTACGAGCAACAGCAACAGACCGAGACAAAGAAGCACACCACAGGACACAGGCCGAAAAAGCCCAAGAAGCCAAGGAACACACGCAGAACACCCCTGTGGCAGAGGAGGAAAACAAGGGAACACACAAACAATGAAGTGGTGGAAACCGACCACGTCCCCCAACATAGCAGCAAGTGCAGGCAAAACTGACCAAAGGAGATGCCAGGAAAACGACTGGGGTGAGGCAGGACGAAAGAGCAGAAGCATAAAAAACCCCAGGAGTAAGGACACGCCACTGCGAAACACGGTACTAATGCACACGCGCAGTAGTAGCAACATACAACCTGGTGGATAAAGACAGGCTGTTTAACACAAGGGGCACACGCCCTAGGGGACGCAGGTGGAAACCGAATGCCCAAATGAGCCACAGAGACAGTAGAAAGAACTTTAGTGTCAGAGTGGTTGACAAATGGAATGCATTAGGAAGCGATGTGGTGGAGGCTGACTCCAAACACAGTTTCAAGTGTAGATACGATAAGAGCCCAATAGGCTCAGGAAACCGTACACCTGTTATAAGATTGACGTTTGAGAGGCGGGACCAAAGAGCCAGAGCTCAACCCCCGCAAGCACAACTAGGGGAGTATACACCACCGCAACATGCCACAGGTAAAGAGCAACTCGCTCCGGCAAAGGCAGAGAACGGAGCAGATAGACCCCAGACAGGGCCCACTGAGACACGACAGAACCCAGCAGGCCCAGGAACCCGCCTACCAGGCGACCGACGGCGGAGAAACCCCGCTCAAAACCGGCTGGATGGGGAACCGGGAGCTCATGTACACCCCAAGCCCGGCCCGAGGCCAGGCTAGACCGGCCAAAGGGAGGCCCACCAGGAAGACGCATGGGGCGGCCTGCAGGCCCACAGACTCCCCACAACCAGGATGGGCCATAACTAAGTCGAAGGCAAGCTAGTGTGCCCCGAAAGTCCACAGACCGTACCATAGGGGCATAACTTGCAATCCCCTCACAGAGTTCAGTGGCATACCGATAATAGGTTAAGTAACAATTGTAATTACGAAACCATAAGATGCTTATTGTAACCTACTAAGTAGGTCAGGTAAGGTCGGTGTTTTCCACGAAGTTTTTTAAGGGAAACCATTATGTTTAGTATGGCACCTATGCACGGAACGAAGAAGTCAATATTGACGTAATAAAGATGCGGTGACGGGTTGGTGCAAGAGAGAACCGGATCAGCACCTCCAAGGATACCCGATCAACCAGGCTGTGACTCATACGTCGGGCAGCAAGCAGCCATGTCCAACAGCCAGCATGACCAGTCCAGGAGGCCTGGTCGATGACCGGGCCGCGGGGACGCTAAGCCCCGGAAGCACCTCAAGTTAACCTCAAGATAAGGTACCAGCGAGAAGGCGTATGCTCGCAAGGAGGTCGTGTAACAACTGCAGACCTCTGATGGATATACAGTGTTCCCCGAGTGTGCCTATGGCACCACTGCACTCCACTGGTACTATCCCGCAAGTTCTACCAGATAGGCGGGACCCAAAAGCCAGAGCGCATAAACCTTGCAAGCACAGCCAGAAGCCCTACCAGGCGAGTACAGAACCAACACCACAAACCCCCACACCACATAACACTAACAAAGGTGGGACCCCTGAATGACCCTAGCATGGGATGGACATGCACAAGAGTGGGACAGGAAGGGGTGAAAAAAGGGGACCGACACTGGTGTGCGAACGGTCTCAGTCGTACAAAAAGAGACCTAAAGAAAGACAGGCATATAACACCACATCCAGCGCCCTGCCAAAAGACGCCAGACCGCAGAAACTCACCTGGCAAACGGTGGCTCGAAGTGACACGACTCAACCGAGCCCAGAAGAACCTGGGAGCACCGCCAGGTGAAGAAGCCAGAGCCGGACCTGCAGGAGAGCAAGGAAGAGGCGAAGAAGGCGGCCCACACCCATGACACAGGGGAAACCTCGGCGGCCTCCCCACAACTGGAACCCAGGACACCCCCGGAGCGAAAAGGGGCACATACCGCGGCAAGGGAGAAGAGCGAAAGGCGAAGCACTGGAGCAAAAAGACGACGAACACCGGCACTACACACCGCCCAGACCAAAACAAACTCCGCGGCGCACGCGCATGACATGCCGGCCGAAAACGCGCAACCTACCCTGCGGGAAGGCGGCAACCAAGACTACTGCACAAGAAAAGTAGCCAAAAGAGTGAGCAGGAACAAGAAAACCGGCCAAAGAAGCGAAGACAGAGCCCAAAAAAGGCACGCAACCGGGCCACAAGTAGCCCAACAGGGCCACAAGTAGCCCAACAGGGCCACAAGTAGCCCAACAGGGCCACAAGTAGCCCAACAGGGCCACAAGTAGCCCAACAGGGCCAGAAAGAGCCCAAACCGGGCCAAAAGTAGCCCAACAGGGCTACAAGGAGCACAACAGGACCACAAGGAGCCCAACAGGGCTACAAGTAGCCCAAACTCGCCAACAAGGACGAGGAGCCGACAGACGTTCCAATAACGCGGGAAGGAGGAAAAACCTTCCCGAACCCTCGAGAACACGGAAGCCAAAACCAGTCCCGAAGGCACACAAAGGCGCATGCGCACCCGAGACCAGTAGTCATGTAGAACCCCCAAAACGGGGAAACATGACGAAAACACCGTCCCCCCCAAAAAAGGGGTGGGGGGAAACATCCACCCACAGGACGGAACCAACCGACTCAAAGGCCAAGGAACCGAGCCCGGGGAGGGGCCGACGCCCAACAGCACGTACGGCGAGTGGAGAGGAAAACCCCACTCCGCGTAACCACAAGCCCCGCCGAGAGGGGGATAAAAACCCCCACGGGGTCCTATGGGGCCAAGGCCCCCCAAGTCAGCCCCTCCGCAGCCCCGGGAACCCACACAACAGGCCCCGGGGCCGAGCCGTCCCCCTAAAGCCCCGGCCGTACCAGAAAACCGGGACAGCCGTGAAAACACTAAGGAAGGGAGCCCACTGGCAGACTCTTACAACACGGCTGGAGGAACAGGCTCGAATGCCCCCGTCACTACCCCGGAAGGGGATTTCCCCGAGACTGCCCGAGTCTCAACACCACCAAACCCCGCCCTGAACCTACAGACGGTAAGGAACCGGATGCAGGCAGGAAGGGGAATCCAGGGGAAAAACAAGAACCAAAACGGGGCAGCCCCGGGGCTCCCGGGGAGTTACCACGAGAGCGTTGCCACCACCAAGGCTCAAGTGCAACGCCTCTGCTGCCCGCACCAGCTGAGCACAACTGGGTAACCGAGCCATAACGAGCAACAAACTCGCAGGGCTCCGGGTCGAAGGTGTCACCGACCCCACAGGCAGCAGACGGAGGCAAAACAGAGAGTCACCCAGAGACAAGGGGTGAGCAACCCTCAAACTCGCTGGAAGCGAGGGGGGGGCTCTGGGGTCACATCCATCGGACCCACGCGCCCCCAGGGGTTTCCCAGGGTCCCGAGCGTTTACTATAAGAGGACTCGCGCTCAGGTAATCCCAGGCAGGGTACTGCTAACCGGCACCCAAAACTACCAAACAACTTTCTAAGAGCTGAACCCCCGGGACGTGTACACTCACGGGGACCTAGCAGGGGGTACCACCAGAAAACTCAGAACACAAGGGACACCAGGGGCAAGAACGAAGGCAGACCCCCCCACCAGGTAGATAAACAAAAAGAAAAAGAAAACCCCGCAAGAGGACAGCGTACCCAAGCGGAACAGAGCCGGCCGCTATGATTGGGAAAAGACAAGCTGCACAGTACCCTGCGCCCCACCAGTGCAAAAACTGCCCCTTACTCTAAGGCGAACAAGGGAGACAGAACACCCGAGCACACAAAGAGCGGCCGAAAACCAAGCAGTAAACGGCCTAGCAGGGGCAGACCCCAAGGAACTTGTGGAAGGTGGCCCCAAGTCCCAAGGGCAGTACTTACAGGGCACCTAGGGAAGGGAACCCTAGGCGCATGCAGCCCGAGTACTGGAGAATCACTCCCGGCTCGCGCACCACCTAGAAAACAGACACCACACTCTAGGTGCAGTGCTGAAACAACCACTGGAGCCGGAGCACATAACCGGTGCCTATAGCATCAGCCGAAGAACTGATGGGTGGATAGCCGGCGTGGGAGGTCTGGGGCTCCACCTTCCCCCTCCCGGGGAGGGGGGAGCTGCGCAGACAGCGGCGCGGTGACGTGTGACGTCACACTAGTTTGCTTGTTTTTCTGTTTGGGAGTTCTATCCACTAGTTCGGATTTTGGTAGCAATTTTAACCAGAATAGGGGTTTGTTTTGGGGCGCTTACCTTTCTGGGTGCCTGTCCCGGTCGATGGCAGACATAGAATGCTTCCAACCACACGGGGGCTTCTATAGGCCATTGCTCCCCGTGCCTCTCTGAGGGGGCCCGGTTCTGGCCGTGGTCTCCGGTAGGCCTAAGAACTCCATACACATGACTGATGCCAAAGTCTGAAATTAGCATATCAGCCTGGGATAGCTCCGGGGAGCCGACGGGGCTCCCCCAGAAAAAACAAAAGATGGATCTACAAACTTCCTGACTAACAGAACCCAATGTGTAATAGTCAACAAAATAAAACCGGGCCATCAAAATGAAGAGCTCGCTCTCCCAGAAAACTGTGCTTTGATTCAGTACTTTACTCAGCCTATATCGAACATTAGACAAGGACACAATCTATAGCTACTGTAATCCTTTGCAAATGACACTAATTTTTATGAGCGTAGACACCATAGAGAA
>WNGS01005997.1:17514158-17564046 GCA_020271785.1 Procambarus virginalis | reverse complement strand
GATCCAGAGGTTGTTTGTTTGGTTCGTTCAAGCTGGGGTTGCGGTTGGACAATTGGTCGGGCTCCGGTTACTTAACTGGTCGGGCTCCAGGTGTGTCACTTGGGCTATGGGTTGTGCATGGTCGGACTTCGGTTCGTGCATGGTTGTGATCCAGAGGTTGTTTGTTTGGTTCGTTGAAGCTAGGCTTGCGGTTGGACAACTGGTCGGGCTCCGGTTACTCAACTTGTCGGGTTCCAATTACAGAACTCCAGGGGTGTGACTTGTTGGGCTTTGGGTTGTGCATGGTTGTGCTCCAGTTCGTACATGGTTGTGCTCCAGTTCGTACATGGTTGTGCTCCGGTTCGTACATGGTTGTGCTCCAGTGGTTGTTTGTGTACTATTGCTCCAGGTTTGTTTGCTAGGGCTCTATGTTTATATGTTTGCTAGAAATTTGGGTTTCTTTTTTTGTATATAATTGTTTGCTCAATTGTTTGCTATGGCTCCATAGTTGGTTTCTAGGGCAAGTTGAAGGTTTTAGGTAGCGCTAAGGAGATTTTTTGTTTGGTCAAGCTAGGAATGGAGTTTGGTTGTGCTTTAGGGGTGCTTAGCTTGGTGGGGGTTGGATGAGATGTATACTTGCTAGGCTTACGGTTGCACAACTGGTCGGGGTCTGGTTACACAACTGGTCAAGCTTCGGTTACACAACTGGTCGGGCTCCGGTTAAATAACTGGTCGGGCTCCGGTTAAATAACTGGTCGGGCTCCGGTTACTTAACTGGTCGGGCTCCGGGTGTGTCACTTGGGCTATGGGTTGTGCATGGTCGGGCTTCGGTTCGTACATGGTTGTGCTTCAGCGGTTGTTTGTTTGGTTCGTTCATGCTAGGCTTGCGGTTAGACAAGTGGTCGGGCTCCGTTTACACAACTTGGGTTCTGGTTATAACTCTGGAGGGGTGATTTGTTGGGCTTCGGGTCGCACATAGTTGTACTCCAGCGGTTGTTTGTGTACTAGTGCTCCAGGTTTGTTTGCTAAGGCTCTATGATTATATGTTTTCTAGAAATTCGTTTTTTTTGTATATAGTTCAATTGTTTGCTATGGCTCCATAGTTGGTTTCTAGGGCAAGTGGAGGGTTTTAGGTAGCGCTAAGGAGATTTTTGTTTGGTCGAGATAGGAATGGAGTTCGGTTGTGCTTTGGGACTGTTTAGCTTGGTGGGGTTGGATGATATATATATATATATATATATATATATATATATATATATATATATATATATATATATATATATATATATATATATATATATATATATATATAAACCAGCTCGAAACCTCTCTAAGACTTAGTTACTCTGCTTCCTGCCCTTACCCACTTCAGAGTTTTTCTAGTTATCCTAGCCTGTTTCTCCATCATGTAAACTAATTATTAGTCTTTTTTTCCCATAAAATATGCACGCTAATTAGACACATTAAAGGATCACAAAATTTTTTATACTAAAAGAATAACACTTGTTGCTCTTTTAGACGAACGTGCATTTGTTTGTGTTAATCCATTGCCAGTGGATTCATTATTAAAACGTCGACCCACATGTTTACAGATCTCGGAGGCTGGTGTCGTGCTGGACGAGGTCGCTGGAGGAGGAACCTGTCGCCACATTGCTCGTCTTATATAAAAGAAGATTAACTCTACAGTATCTTAAAATTTAAAATGGAAGACCCCGAAAAAGATTTTAATGTCTATGTTGGCACAGAAACAGGAATATTGAAAGGCAAGTGCAGTATATTTTTAAAAAAATCTATTGTATGGCTATATATAGGCTGTAATATTAAGATTAAATGATTTATCATCACCTGCTGGTTCCCTAAACCAGTGGGGGTTAAACATTGGGCATAAGCCGTGTCACTCTGCATCATCACTATTTAAACACAAGCTATCCTAACCTATTGGTGCCACTTTGACATGTTGGTGTTCGGTGATCCACGTTGTAATGGATAATAGCAATGTATATGACTAGGATGTGGATCACCCAACACTTTGTTGCCAAAGTACACCCAAGGTAGGCCTAAAGTTCTTGTTGGACAGCAGATAGATGTCTCTGGTATTCTTCCTTATTGTAGGTGCTGGTTGCACAGTAGGTAGACCCGTGGACTGCTGTTTTTGTGGTTTACGGTTCAAGGCTCTGATAAGCTTTCTATGCTAAATATTTTCTTAGTCTCAGTATTAAGAAGAGCAGTCAAGTTATCAAAATTCATTGTTAAGAAACTAGTGATTATTGAAGGTTTATTTTTGTTTCATTCCACTGGAACATCTTCAGGTAAGGAATGAATACACACGGTTCTCGCCTTGTGTACTATTTAAATACACCAAGTGTATTAGAGCTAATTGGTCTATCCTCCTCCCTCCACAGGCATAAATCTAAATAAAAAAGCTGTTATCCACAAGAATTTGCACAATATGAAGGCTTTGGATCGTGAGCAAGAGATCACATCCATGGCATGGGAGATGAGGAACAAACAGAGGTAAGTGATTAGTAGTATTAATTAACATTGTCCTAAAGCAAATGTAATTTATCAGGTGAAATAGCAATTTAATACTATAGTGATTCATAAAGTACTTGGTGGTGGTGAGCAAATCACTGGAGCAGCATAGAGATTTGTTTGTAAATTGGAAATTGTGGGTATTCATATTATTATAGATTCAGCATATTCAAGCTGGCTTCAAAATTATAAGAGAAAGCAGGCATCTACCCGGTAGAAGGAATGATAGCCAGAGTTACCTAACAAACTCAATTTTTCAGAAATATTATGTTTTTAAATAATTTTCTCTTTGGAATTATAAGGTTTTCTTGGGGGAGCCCTGGTAGCTCTGGGGAGCCTCCGGGTCTCGCCCAGAAAATGGCGTTTCATAGCATTCGATGCTGATATTTTGTTGTATGCGATTGGGACTTCTTTTAGTCAAGTCCAACATTTATAAGTTTGGCCAACCATGACTAACATAGCTAAGTCAATAATTCATGTAATGTAATATTTTTGTATTGTTAGGAATAAACCCATTAAGAAATATTAAAATGCCAAGAATTTATCTGCTTGATAAGCAAATCAGGCCGTGCTTACTAGGCATTAAGAATTTGAATTACTGACTTAGTTATGTTAAGTTAGGTAAGGTTTAGGATAGGTTAGTTACGTTTGGTTTGATAAAATTTCTATGTAACTTTTAACTCAAATTACAAAAAAAAATAAAAGTTTGGTTAGGGGAAATAGTCGAATTGGGTTAGCCTCACCCGGTTTTCTCAGTTTGTAATTGACATTGAATATGTGCCCAGTATGGCCAGATTGGGGTCAGCCATAAACCAAATTCGTATGCAATGGCATGGTATCATAGGAACCTGTGTGAACCTCCACATGTCTCTCAGACAGGTATCACTCTTAACCACTGCACTGTGCACCTGGTTTCTGCAAAAACTTCATAGTGCAATTGTTAGACATATTTTTGTTGTTTTATAAATGTTTAGATAAAGTTAATGTCAAAATGTTTCCAAACTCAACCATTTTCATTTCAAAATAGTGATGAAAACATTAAAAAACATTAAAATATAGCCTAATTAGAAAAAAAATAGCACAACTCTCAGAGCGCCTCAAGGTACTCTACATAGCACAGTGGTTAAAATGTTCTAGAAAACTAAATTCCATTATTATTTATTCTTCCTATTTAATAACATATTAGTGACATAAGTTGTTGGTTCATGTAATTTATTTTTCAGGTTTTGATGGGTCTACGAAATCAGACTATACGTATATTTGACACAGATGCAAAGGCATTTGTATCTTCACGAAGAATTAGCGTGGGTGAGGGGCCTATTGTGTCTCTAGCAAGAGTTGATGGGTAAGTAACATGCACCCATAGAACTAATATTATACTGTAGTACAAAATACATCAACAAAATACATCAATACAGTACTCTACTGTGTAAGGATTGACAATGTTTTCTTTTTGAACCAAGTGGTATTAGTGTTCCTTGAGACTTTGTTGTTCCAAGGAAAGCCATGCTTAGTATTATAATTTTTCATTGTACTTCACAATTGCATTTATACTTCCCATCTTGTGTGCTCTTAGCTGATTAGTTTGCCCTGACTTTATTATAAGGGTACCTTCCTTGGCATCAGCTTGCTGTTCCACTTTCTTCTTGGTAGGAGTGGGAGAGGGGGGGGGGTTGCTTCCAGGTGCCCAGCATGGGCTATATGTGTCCTTGACCTACGCTGGGCATTAATTTATGTAGCTTTGTGAGCACTTGCAAATACAGTATGTAAGAAGAAAACAAAATAAATAGCTGTAGATAAAATATCTTTTAATATCGTTATGGTAATAAGGTAAATTACTAAGCAATTTTTTATTTTTCTGTGCATTATTGCAATTTTTCACATGCATTTACATGCAACAATAAAGAGTTGTACAAATGGAAAATATTATGAAGGAATTATCAGGAAAAAGTGCCAAGCCATTACAACACTTGCATATACTGTATAGCACTTGGAAAGGGTCAGGATAAGGATTTGGGATGGGACGGGGGAGAAAGAAGGAATGAATATTACAAGTTGTGTAAAGTTATTTTTGTGAAATACTGGTAATAATATATTATGCTACCTGTTCTCTGCCATACAGTAGAGCAATCATTTGCAAAATTTGTTTATTTTTATTCAATATCTGACCATTTTGCCTAATATATAATTACATACAGAGGACCTCGATACTTGAATCGCTCCCAACTTGAACAATTTAACAATCGAACACTGTGTTCTTGCTCGGTAGTCAACCTTTGCTCGGCACTCAAATGTAAACACACATAACAGATGACTCAATTTTCCAGTAGCTGTCATTCAGTGCATACCCCACTAAACTTTCTCGTGTTTTCTTGGATAATTTTTATATTCTTAGCATAAATCAGTCATCGTGGTGCCAAAGAAAGTTAGTTATATAAGCCAAACAGAAAATTAGAACCATGATAAAAATGAAAAAAGAACTACAGTACTGTATGGCAAAATATGAGAGTGGTGTCTGTGCGTGTCTATTCTTGCTACAAATATCATTGGACAAGTTTCTTGTAAGAAAAGCATCCAGTGAGTCTCAAGAGGGGTCTCAAAATAACCAATCAACCAGGCTGCGACTTGTATGTCAGGCTGTGAGCAGATAAAAAAATCTAAGTCCATGAATACCTCATATTTTATAATCTGGATCAGGAGTATCAGGAAAATAGATGATGAAATTTATAGCATGAGAATTTGATTAAAGTGTAGGATTTTTAAAATAAACATAAATCCAGTTTGTGCTATTGTGCATTACTGAGTACAAGTCATTGGTGAAATAAAAAAATCATTATTGCTAATTACTCCAGATTTCAATATGGGTCATATTTACCATTGGCACTGTAATATCATTTCAGAAGATCTTGTACATCACATTTTTTAACTTGTTTATTTACTGCTTATGTTTTTCTTTTCAGCATAACTATTACAGCTGTGAGGTCAGGTCAAGTGACACTGTGGCGTGAAGAGCCAGTGGAGATCAATGCACTAACAAGTGGAGAATTCTTAACATGTAGAGACAGAATCCAGCATCACAAAATATGATAGCCACTGGAGGGAAGGAGAATGACCTTCAGGTGTGGGATTTGGAGCACCCAGAAGAACCTATATTTAAAGCAAAAAATGTATGTAACTTGTCATTCACTTCATATATTTCTCCACTTCTTTGTCTCTCCATTTTTTAATGTTCTTATCTATTTTGTGTTTGTTGGAATGAAGTTTAGTTTCTGCCCCCCCAATCTTTTAGCTATCTTTAGTTTGGTACATTTGACCCCTTTGTGCTGACCTAGATGTGCTTGCATGGGCTGGGCCTCTGCCTTTGTGTCCTGCCCGTTTGGTTCTGTCATATCTGCATTATATCTGTTCATGGCAGTCAGCATCCTCTTTTACATCCTAATTTGTTTGATAGTTTGTACAATTCTGGTACAGTACCTAAAAGGTTCTTTATGACATTGCTGTAGCTTTGTACTGTACCTAGTTTCCAACTATGCTCCTTTAATTTTAAATAGTCTGTCATTGTCTATACTATTAATTACCCTGCACAATATGAGTTACCTATTTATAGTTGCAATTCGAGACCTGTGCCTTTGATATTTAAATTTTCTTGTTCATTTATTGTAAATATTTCTAGAACATCCAGTAGTTTTAGCAGACAACCTCCTGAAAGTTTATTCCAACCATTCAAACTGTTCTGGTAAAAAGTACTATTATTATTCATTCTGCCTCTTTTCTTTTGTAGTTTGAAAATATGAACTTCTAGTTCTTATTTCTAGTTTCAAAACTTCTCTGATAATTTGTATATATCCTTTTACAAATTTAACTCTTGAACACTTGATTTAAGAATCACTTATTTTTAAACACCCTCCTCCCCCTCAAATGCCTTGGAATTTTTAACAAATATTATTTTTTAGTATTTATAAGATAAAGTTTGTTATTCCAGTTTTACTATTAACCATTATAGTTTTTAAACTTTAAACATTAAAAAAATTAAAATTAAAAATTAAAGACCAATTAAATTTAGTCTTTAAATTTGTGTAAGATGATTAGAACCTTTCAATTGTATATAATAAAATAAGTTCACTAACACATATACAGTACATCATATTCAAATTATAAATCTAGTAAATATTAGTGATCAAATGCACCATCAGGGCATAGAATACTGTACAGTATATATATGCTTTCTCTCTGCTTCATAGGCTCATGAGATTCCATCCATGCATTTTCCGTGGTGCACTTCTAACCTGTTCACTTCTAACATAAGCTGTATAATCTCTTAAGTACCTCTCAGGGATTACTTACTTAACCCCTTTGTAACACCAGAAAATTACATAACTAATTTATTGTTGCATTTCCAGTTTAATTCTTTAAACTCTACTTACATTTGGTTTCTGTTTTTTTTCTATGCATTACAATAAGTATGTACTGTATTAATTTATGGACAGTAATTGTGATAGCCTTCCCATGCAAAGTAAACTTTTCAATTTCTTCCACTTGTAGTATATTAAATCTTACTCTTTTTAGTAATACAGTACTGTAGAATATATTGTGAACAGCAGATTTATTTATATTTGCACCTTATCTAGGTGAAACCAGACATGCTACAGCTACGAGTTCCTGTTTGGGTGTCTGGCGTCGCCTTTCTAGAGGATCAGCACAGTGTGGCAGTTTCTTCTAGACATAAGCATGTAAGGTTATACAATATAATTTAAGAAAGTGGTGATGTAGTAGGTATTGTTACCGTATACATTTTTGTGCTATATTAGGCAAAGAGTGAGTTTTGTGTATACCGTACTTCAGTACTGAGGCAGTAGGCTGCTGATTCAATTCGCTTATTTAAGTTGTGTACAGTGGAATCTAGAGTGACAAGCAGCTCCAGTTATGAGCATTTCAAGTAACGAGCTGGCCACTCGTAGAAAATTTGTCTCAACTGATGAGCTTTCACTTGATTAACGAATGTTCCTGCTGGTTCTCGGATACCTCCGACAACAGTTTTGTTGTT
The DNA here is from genome assembly GCA_020271785.1 of Procambarus virginalis. Taxonomy (NCBI): domain Eukaryota; kingdom Metazoa; phylum Arthropoda; class Malacostraca; order Decapoda; family Cambaridae; genus Procambarus; species Procambarus virginalis. The sequence goes on along the minus strand of WNGS01005997.1, from coordinate 17,556,491 downwards.
TCGCAAGACGAGTTTTCCACATAAGGAGCTCGGTGCCGGAACGGATTAAATTCGTTAATCGAGGCGTTACTGTATGTTTTCAGATTAGTGTTGGTTAAAAATCAAATCATTTTACTCATGCTGAAAATATTTCTCATTGTCTTTTGGTTTTGCATTATTATGTGTGAGAAGCACACTCTTGTATTTTTAGTGCATTAATATGTACTGTATTCTATGGTTACATTTTCATTATATATTTCACATTAGTTATATTGTTTTCCTTCTATTATGTGACATACTGTACATATTTTCTTAATATTCTTTTTTTCAGTAGTTTGTCATAAGTACATCAATCCCACACCTTAGCTCACTAAAAGCCACATGTACACACAACACCATCAGTAACCATACCCACCAGACTGGCACCCATTCTACCACCAACCACATGCACACACCACCCACTCCCTTCCTAACCTATTTCACACACCACAACTCTACCCACGCTTATCTTTCCTTGTGTATTCTCTTATTCTAAAATATTTTTTTTGATCTGCAGAAAGGGATGGGTCACATGTTTTTATTTTTAAGAATATTCATAATATTTGTATTACAAGAAAGGCCTAGCATTTTGACCAGGGACACTTCCTGCGATCAGCTGTAATTAAACGTATCTAGTTTATTCAGTATTATACTTTTTGTTAATACGTCCTTTAACTGGGCACATGCAGGCCTCAAATCTGAAGTTAACTCTGCCCTTTTGTGGGGAGAAGTTTGGGAAGATAGGTTTTCAGCCCAGTATCGTTACTTCTTTATCACAGGGAATGTGTGGCAGTTTGCATCACACTGTACTGGGCAATTTCAGTACAATATATAATAATATTTTTCTACATAGGTGCGGCTGTATGATCCACAAAGACAAAGAAGGCCAACTCTTAGTTTTGAATGGGAAGAGTCTCCACTTACTTGCATCAATTCAGTCCTCTCCAATAACAGGTGAACTATGTTATATATGTACTGTATATAATATACATACTGTAAGTGTATATATAAAATTGCTCATGAGTGATTATGTAACAAGGAGAGGAGGTACTCTCACAAAATGTGAGTACTTTATTACAATTGTAATCATATATTGATTTAGCTACAAACAGTACAGTAAATGTTTAATATTTAAATAAACAGAACAGTAAATATTTAAATGCATTAGGGCAAAGTGATAATTGGGCTGTGTCTTCTAACTTTTCTTTTCCAAAAGACACCTGGAGGGAGTTACTGGAACAAGAATATAATAGCTGACATGGGCTCATATTAGAAACCTTACAACTGGTCACCAACAAAACTGGATCTGACAGTGTTTTTGGCTGGCCCCAGTATAACTACTTGTTCTTAATAAAGGTTGTGACCTTGAAAGTTTATAAGATTTATTATCAGTGGGCAAGGGTCCACCCCTCTTGAATCAGTCTTGTACTTTATTAGCCCTTAACGCTTCACCTGGAAATTGTCTGTCAGTATATGTATAGTCAGTTTATGGAAGTAAGTGGGGCTAAAGATAACACATCTATTTGTAATAGTATCAAGCTCTTCACTGAATTAGATATGAGACATGTGCATAATAGTATATCCTTATACACATAGCATATTAATAAACACAGGTTGGATATCTTGGTATGTACTGCTTGTGCCAAATAATATATAAATAATAAGGTTGATAAATTTAGCACAAGTCAGAAAACTTTGTATAAAATAAGGGCAATAACATATGACAGATAAAATAGCAAAATCGTGGCACACTTGTTTAGCAAATGGTTCTTTGAGTGAATGAAACTTTTTTTTTGGGGGGGGGAGGGGGTTACCATAGTCATATTAATTTATTTTGAGATTAATTTATTTAGAGATAGTTAATTTATTGCAATATGTTTAGAGCAATTCATATTGACTTTTGAATCTACTAGGTATCTTTGGAGAGAGTTTTGAATTATTAGAAGGTTTCTGTGTCATAGCAAATGATTAGTAAAGTGTAAATTGAAGTATGCTCTCCACTGAGCCTCCAGTTCCATTGATAGCTAGGAGAAAACCACTTACAAAGATACAGGGTAATTGTTTTCATGGAGTTAGTCACTCAGAGCCTGGCAAATAGTTACCGTTTTAACAATTCCGGTGCATAAGGCTAGGTGGAGCTTCTGAGATGCAATTTTTAGAATTAGTACAGGCATACCCGCCACAAAATACAGCCTCAGCGCAACTGTTAATGATGCTTCAAGGATAGCTTGATAAAGTCTCTGGTTCCAATGTTCCAAAGAATGTCTTCATGTATGACTGCATGTATACTGTCCTATGGATACAGCAGATCTTACTCTGAGGAGTATTGAAATGTGCCAAGAAAGATGCTTATCATATTACTCAAAGCCTAATGTCTTTGCATAATATAAATACAAATATAAAATAAAAAAGGTACAAAGGATATACATTTGTACAGTTCAAAATAATTAAGGTAATATAATATTTAGCATATAATATTTGGCAACATATCTAATGATTAATGACTTTTCTTCAGTCAAGTTGTGGTAGGAACTGCTCATGGTCGAATAGGCCTGTTTGACCTACGAGGGAAGAAACCTGAAGATCCACTCTTTGTATATAAAGGATTTTCTGGTGCTGTACGAGATGCCATGGTTCATCCCAAGCAACCTCTTGTATTTTCTGTCTCCATAGATCGTTTCTTAAGAGTTCACCACTTAACATCACGAAAACTTTTATTTAAGGTAAGCTTTCACATTTTAAATGCAATATTGTACATACGGTATTTGCATTTGTGTAATGTAGATAAGAATCCTGTTCACCATTTTCGAATTAGTGTGTAGCCACATGGCATTGTAGTGTGAGTGTAACCATATGGCATTGTCTTGTGAATGAATGCTTGTACTGTATATTGGAATAACGTTTAATAAGGTCAGCTGTAGGAGAGAGTTTAGAGAGGGCCTTGGTAAAATGTTGAATTTAGAGTGTGAAGTAAGTTTACATGAAGTAATGTTGATTTAAATTCTCATTTGTGGTTATGAAACTTAAACATAAAGCCAAAAATATAAAATAAGAACAGTATAAATGGATATTTTGTAACGTATAATTGGTATCGAGAGAATAAATGCAACTTAAAATGATGTGAGAAAGTTACAAAGTGTGAGGTCACTGGAGGTGTGAGTAAAGAAAGACTCTATGAATAGAGATGGCATGATATATGGTAAAGAACCTGTTACCATGAGAATGACTGGTCGTTGGTGCATTTTGAGGGTGATAATATTAGAGAAAGAAAATTGATACTGACTTCACTTGATAAATCAGTTTAGTGCAGTGTGAAATCTGTTTGCTTTTAACGCCCTTTTTTAGCTGAGGATATAGACAAGTATAACTAAGGGCTTCTTTGTGCTTGGTTCAGCTCATTTTCTAGGAAAATAAAGAGATACTGAGTATATAATAAATACTGTAGATAAAACTGTAACTGAGTGATGCATATATTGTACAGTGCATTATTAATCAGTTAGGTAAATCCAGTGACTTCACTGTTGACCATGTGAACACACCATTCATCAAGGATAGAGGGGCCTTAACTGGTTATTCAAAATGCCATTACAGTAATCTCTCTTCTTTTTTTTAGGAGTACCTGAAATCTCGGCTAAACTGTCTGTTGGTGCGGGATAATTTAGAAGCCAGTGATTTTATTCCAAGCACCCAAAAGACAGTTAAACAGAGAATGAACTTCACCAAGCCAGGAACAAATAGCAAGAAAAATCCAGCAGTAGATTTATGTATTCCCGATACTGACTGGGAATCATTGACTAAGTGAGTTTTTTGTGATAATGGAGGAATTTTATTGAGTTGTATTCATTTTATCATTCATTCAGTGATGAAACTTTGTTATATTTAAACATTATTCCACATGCCATGTTATAGATAATAAATCATGAAATTTATTAATAAATACTTGAATTGAAAATTTGTTTTAACAATTTGCATGGCCTGGCATTTCCCAGGAGAGTGCACCCACACTAAAATATGTACCTGTATACTCTTTCCAGTGTTCTGACCTCAATTTCCATGTTACATCATTCATTTTGGTATCAAATTGTTCACAATCTAAAGGCGTGCATTGTAAAACTAGTCCCAAATAATCAAACAATAAATGGAATTTTAGCAAATATTTAATTTTGGACGCAAAATGCGTCTGCCGGACATCCATAGTTATTTGTGGACGCAATATCTGTCGCCGCGAGCTGAAAGTGTTAATATTACACACAGAAATCGAACTAAAATTGAAAGTGTTAAAATCCTCTGTCCATTACTAGTTTATCTATTCTTTTGAATGTATTCTTCTATAGGCAAGTCTCCTTTAATGAACATGCATTTAAAAAAAACATTCCCTGCAATGAGAGCCATGAATTAATAGAATATTTTAACAAAAGTTTTTCTTTATTTAACGAATCTGATCAATTTATATCTTGTGGTTTATCAGCAGCATACAAATGTTTGTTTACCAGCATCTTTGTATCGTTGATAAAGTCCATGAATCATGGTATCATTCACACCCTTAAGGTATATTACAAGCAGCATACAATAATGTATTTGCAGAAATTAATGACAGTTACACTGATTTTAGCCTTTATTCTTTGTTTCTCTATAAGGGATGAAGCCACCATTGACTCACAAACAACTGGACATGTTAATTCTTGATGGGAATATTAGATACACACACGCTTATACATTGCCTGTCTCTTTTATCCACATATAGTACATAAAAGAATATAGATGTCAGGTAAACAGAACGAACCCCTGCCCCAGTAGAGGAAACAATGGGAAGGTTGTGATTTAGCCCAAGTTTGTCACCAGCCTCAAAATCCTAATCATAAGGGAGAGGAGAGAAGACTCTTGTAGCACCCACTTAGTTGAAGACTGCAAAATCCGTTACTGTAAGATGAGTTCTCAGAGGGTAGAAGGAACCTGATATTCCATTGACCTTCTGGGCAGTGGCATTGACAGATAGGAAACAGCCATGGGTGAAAACCCCTCAGCAGGCAGAATGACAGAGGCAGCAGAAATGTTCATCAGAAATCGAGAACAAAGACAAACAGGCCAGTTTTCCATAACAGAAATTGGGCATCTGACCCATTTGCTGTCATTTGGCAAACCAAATGCCTTGTTTCCTTGTTTCCATCTTTTCTCTTTTAATCAGGATTTGTAAATTGTTTTGCTTTGCATGTACTTTCTGGGCAGTTTTACTTAGTCTTCAATCATTCTTGAATCCACATGCTCCCCTCATCTTTGAGTGTCACCTGATACTGGTCCTAATTCTCAGTAGGCCTGTGTAAATTCAGAGGCTTGGTAGTTTTATGGATGTTTCTGTGGTACCAGAGCCAGTAAACTTGGGAGCCTTGGAGGGCCAATCCAGAAGAGAAGATTTGTGCAATTTTGTGTACCGGTTTGTTGTAATTATTAACTTTAATAATGTAGATGTGGGGCATAGCATAGCATAGTGGGACCACAATAAGCCTAAGCAGGTTTCCTGTCTCCAGCAGCAGGAAACAGTAACTAATAACATACTCTACTCTAGAGGTCATTTTGTGGGTTCTTCTTTGGTAAGCTTTTGGCATGGTATGTCATCATAGAATGTTGCGATACTATAAGGCAAAGGTTCTCAACCCACAACCTGGTTCCCATGGGAAAATTTAGGCCGACTGTTTAATACTTTTCTTATACTTTATAGTTTTTACTTATGTCCTAAATAATGCACCCCTCAAGTATCACACTGTGGCCCTTGTCAGTTGTCTTTATCAGCAAGGAATGAATGTGTTATCGTTTCACAATTCTTTCTGTAATGTAATATATAGTTTCAGTACTGAAATATAATAATGTTTTCATATCAATTCCTCAATGTAATTTTTTGTTAAGGAACAAAAAATAGTGTACGTCACTCTAATCATCATCTGCCGAGTATATTTATATATTTTCAAAAATTAAATTTTATTATAAAACACATTGTGATTTTAACTTTATTAAGTTCATTTTATTAATACAGTAAATGTTCTTCTCTTTTCCATTTCAAGGCATGGTCCTTTTTGCACACTTTACACGTTAAGGGAGCTCAATTATGCTGAAAGTAAGATTCCATTTATTCCAGAATTTTTGGTACTGTTGATACATGCATTTTTGTTGCAAGATTTTCAAATGGTACTTGAATATACCCGAGAGCCACCATCTAAAGGCCTCAACAAGGACAGGGGAAATGTTTTAATTAATGTGTCATCATACTAGTGTGTGAGCATCTTCAATGGGTTAAATAAGCTAGTGAATTTGGGTTATATATTATTTCTATTGTAGTGGGAATTACTTAATAAAGAATAAAGAAAAATTAATAACCATTAGGGAAAAAATAAGTATTGTACAATATTATACTGGTTGAAGGACCATACAGTATTGTTTCATGATCTCTAGCTGACCAAGTAGTGTTTAGTATGATTGTGGCCAAACACACAAATCATAGATGGCATGCAAGATAATGCCTTAGTTTCTCAGAGTTATGGTTACAAGCAGCCCTTGATTTGTGGCGGGGGTTTCATATTCCTACCAAAAGTTTTACAATTTAAGTTTAGAGGTAGTAAGTATATGAGAAAATTGGTTGTAGAGAACTTCAAAAATACTAATTTTTGTACTCTTTTGTGTGATAACCATCTATTTAACGTTAATAATTAATACTCCCTCCAATTTACAGAAATAAAATTAGTACACAGTGAAGCCTAGAATGCTTGGGATGTGTAATATTGCACACCTATAACAAAAAATAGTAAAACATAAGCACGTGGGGTGAGGGAGCCAGACACACTGCCATGAATGTGATAGATCCGTACAACCTTAAAATTCACCTATACACGTTGACGCTAGGTATAAAAAGTACTTACTCGTGAAAATTGTGAACCACTTGTACATTGTAAACAAAGTCAACCAGTTAACTTTGTTAAATAATTAAGCAAAATACAACGATTATCTCCATCTAGTAACCACGAAACTAAAATTCGGTGACTACCCAATCATTTAACACATGGAGTTCAAAAGTAGCAAAATTATTACCAAAATATTTATTCAAAAGTTATCTTACATACTGCTCAGCAACATGAAAATTGCATGTACAAACAGCACCAACACAGCACTAGTGTGACTGACTCGGACTAGAAAGTTTAAACAAGGCTTTAAATTAAGTCTTGCTACAAAATAGTGTAATGTCAGATAAAACTTACCATTTTCCTCATAATATTTATCAAGACAAATACCAGCTTCAAGTAAAAATCACACTTAAAAAATTTGCATCTTAGAAAAGTGTATTTAATAACATTGCTATTCCATATGCAGAGCTATCACTGACATTCTATCGATTTGTGACTAAACTCACTTCAATAACTGTCTGACACATTCAAGTAAACAATCATACACAGGAAAAGATATATACAAAGAATACAAGTTGAAAATGGATGCACACACACACTTTTTCCTCAATCTTAAAGGATGTGCATTCAAACAATTCAGCATGTGAACAATTGAAACATACAAAACATTTACACAAGTAAATATACATATGCACATCCATGCATGTATTTACACACTTATGTACATGCATGTACTGTACTTTAAGTACAGGACAAGCTTGCATGGACAATCTAAAGCATAAACATTAATTACAATGTTTAATTTCTGTTTGATCTTAATTTTGATATAACTAGTTTCCTAAAATATTAACTTATGACTCACAACGTCCATTACAATTTTGTTTAACAATGTTAATCATTAGTTTAAGGCCTTATGGCAGGTTGAATATTTTTCTTAAATTTAGCATCCTAAGAATCAGTGCTGTGTAAACTTTGTAACAGTCTAAAATTTGCTTCTAGACTTTAGTATAAAAAGAAAAAAGAAAAGCCATCAATAAGAAACTGCATTTGGTTGCTTGTGGAAGTGCTACTGCAGTAAGTAAAGAGGCTGAGCTTTTTCATTGATGATTTATTCTCAAGGCTACACCCACCACCACCACTTGGTAGTCTGGTACATTTCTTCAACCTTACAGTACATTTGCAGTAAATACTGCTTTCCCATCGATTTTTCGATGGGAAAGGATGGTTTCCTTTCAATTTTTTTCCTGTGCTTAGGCCTTTGTCTTTGTCATCTACTTGTTCACTTTAATGTGCTAATTAGATGCAGTCCTCAATTCTTTTCACAAGGTTTTTTCAGTGCAAGAAAATTTACATTTACGGTTCAGGACTAAAAATAAAATGAATCTCCAGTTACCCAATTGATGCCATTTTGAAAGATCCATCTATAAATTTTACAATTGGAAAATACCAAAAACAAAAATGCTGCAAGTGCATTCAACTACATTTCTGAAGTTAAAAGAAAATATTTGTTAACCTAAGCAATTTGTTACTTTTCAGCTTTAATGTATATGATAGCTGCATCAACAAAACAATCCTTTATACAAATATTTAAAAAGAGTTCAATCGTTTTTAATGCTTAAGGGCAATCTAGAAAATTTAGGCAAGGCGTAAGGAAAGTTGCCCGAGGAAGTATGGTATCAAAAGCGTTATATACATTAATGTTGCTAAGTGTAATTGAAGTCAACAAAATTATCTAATAATTTAACTAGCAACAAAACTATCCAATAATTTAACTAGTATTTTTCATACACACACTTCTTTGATAAGTTCATCTGATCCTTAATATCATATTGTATGCTTAAGTAAAAAATTACATTTAGTTCATTTGTAAACACCATTAGTAACAGAACACTTTTCCACTCATTTACAATTGGAATCACTGTCACCCTTTAAGTCAGCTGATATTGTAAGTTCAAAATTTTGCGTTTTTAAAGGTCAACAACACTCGCCATTCTGTGATATGCGTATTGAGCATTTCATGATGGGAACTGGACAAATTTTAGTCCACTGCATGTTCATACAATGCACATTTTTAATTTGCTTGGCCATTTTCTTCTATTTATATTCAAATTATTTCTGGCATATGTCAAAAACAAAAATTAAACATTTTATATGCCATTTATGTTAAATGAATATTCGCAAGTTAATGGTGAAAATTTTGTAATGGTAATTTATCTTCCTTGGCAAGTCATGCCAAATAAATAACTAAAAGCAACCCACCCATGTGCCCTGATAAAATTTAAATTAAAATTTTATATATATGCATGCTTTCTCATCCATTAAGCCTTTTTTAATAAATGTATTTGCTACATCAACAAAGATGTAATAGATTTGTTTTTAAAACAAAGAACATAATGTCTCATAATTAACTTGTAATCCTCTCACCACCACCAGTTCCCATTTTATAAATTAATCAGCATACAAATTTTAGAGGCATTCTCTTATATTGCAAAGCAGGTATGTAATTACCACCTTTTGTGTTATTCAATAACATTACAGGGACTATCAAATTCAGTGGGAATTGAATTACTTACCAAGCTGTGAATTACACTCAATTTTAACATTCAAATAAAAATTCTACTACTTTGCTATTTGGCACACCATGCTGGCATACAATTACCTCAAGGATTTTCTTTATATTATCTTTAAAGATAAATACTTGTATATTCCATGATTTAATGTTACTATCCCATCTCAGTGAAGTACATAAAAAATCACTAAAGTATTTTTATCATTATAACTTATTATGCCAACTCTACTATTAACATTTGTTTTAAATATATCTCAATATTCTTTATTCCGTTTATCTAAATTTTTTTACAGCATGGGAACTCTCTTCTTTCTAAATAATTCTAGGGTTAACGAGTCTTTAGATTAAAAGGTCAAAATTGTTTTAATTTATATGCTTATGAATGTGTAATACATGTGCACTGGCATTCACACACGAACACAAAATGTGAATATGCATACATCCATATACATGAGCTGGTACACTGACACACACGCGCACAAACTATGTTAACTGCTATGTTGTTACAACTGCTGGATATATATAATGTAATCACAGTCTGAACATTTGGGATGGCTCCCACTAAATTGTAATTGTTAACAAAAGTACAAAATTTGGTACTCCTCACATTCATGTTCCCCGATACAGTTCAAATCCTTTGTGACTTATGTACACATTCATATTCTAATATTTAGGATAATCTATTCTGAGCTATATTACTCCAGATACATTCTGAAAAACAAATATACTGGGTACTCTGTTTCTGGCTAATGTTGTTTGCAAGTGTCACTAAACAAGCCTTTACAGCATGGTTCATGCCATAACCACCAGAGGTGTAAAGTGCATAATTCATCCCTATTGTGGTAAATCCCACAATGCAAAAAGATTACTTTTGGTTTCAGATGCTGTTATAAGTTTTTAGTAACTATTTTATTTAAACAAAAATTTTCCAATGGTAACAATGACACATTTGTCCTAGTCTAAATATTTAACAGCAACAGATTACTGGCTAACACTTTATTGCATATCTCTCTGCACCGTAATCTCCTGCCCAAGGATGAAAATGATTTATACTTAATAGATATACATGTACAGCAACTACAGTGTCAATCCTTGAGTAAACAGAAAATATCCGTTAACAAAAAATAAATAAGCCAAGATTCAACAATATAACTTCTCATAAATTAAATATCCCACAAAAATGTAGTAATCAAGTTTATTTCATATATAAAATTATTTAATGAAATCAGCTATGATATGAAATATTTAATTCAGAATCACTACTGGTAGCATGTGAAATAAATGTATTAGTGCTAGACTGGGATATAAAGGTGATTAATAGCCATTTGGAAAGTGAGGAGCCTTAAAAATTATTACACACAGTCTATATAGACAAACACACTTCATTTTGATTTTATATTAGTCTGTGTTTGGACAAAACATACTCTGGTCTTGAATAAATCCAAACTGTAAAATTCCATTGTGTGCAGGGAACTGACATTAATTGCAGGTTTATGGCACAAGTCATTAGAATTTAGGATTCGTTCTCAACCATACAAATTGTTTGTGATTAAAATCATTCACAAACAATTTAATCAACTAGTTCTATTGTATTCATGACTTATGGCATATATTTAAATGAATTTTTCTTAGGCTCCAAAAATTATAAAAATCTCTAGTCAGATCATTTTATGAACAATTAGGACAACAGATTATTTAAATAACTACAGACCAAGTTGCCTCATATTTAAGATAAACATACAATATTAATAAAAGTGCAATGTCATGTACCCATTTAGTTGCTGTAGTGTTGTCAGTTTTGTATAACAGTTTTCTCTGAAATTAATAGCTGTCTGATTACCAACAATATGAGATCTTCAAGACAAACATACACAGTATATTTATATATCTATCACCAATATGATGGCTACATCATCAGTGCTCGATTATTTAAAAATAAACTAAGTTACAATTTTATAGTACCGTTACATTTTTGACACATTGACAGTACCTGTATTCAGATGTATCAAGATTTCAATCACGCTTCCCAAGAGAGCTGTCCCAAGAGAGCCGTCAAGTATCCCATACTAATACATCTAAAATATGAGCTTCTGAATGTGAAGCTATATCCTCAGAATCATGACCAAACATTACCTTTTCTGTCTCTCTAATTCAAATTAACACCCAAATACTGAAGGAAATACCAGAGCTACAGCCATATACCCCTGACTGTCAATGAAACATGGTGCCATAAATCACTGCAACTACATATAATAAATATATATTTCCATGTTTGTTATTGTGATTCACTGTTCCAAAGTCAGGAACTCCGGTAGCTGTTACTGCAATGACTTATGTAATGGTTTGCAATTGATATATCAAATGGTCGATGATCTGCCATTACCCTTTTGAAGGAACGAGGCCAAGTATGAGCAGGGTGTACGTGTAATGGCAACTATGGCAATAGGAAGTCCAATATGCTAGCAAGTGCTACAACTGGAGTTTATTTTTCTTTACTCAAATTCTGTTTATACATTATGAAAAGACCCTCAGTCCCCTGATGCTTCCTCCTCACCTATTGCCATGTTTTCACCTGGGTTTGCCAAAGTTTTCTTTCCATCCTCATCAACTTCTTCCATTTTACTGTCTTTCTCTTCTTTACTCTCGGTCTCATCCTCCTCTTTTAGTTCATCATCATCGTCATCAACATCGTCGTTTTGCATTAACTTTCGTGCAAGTTTCACAGCATAAAACTCGTTGTAATGTTGCTTCCTTTTCATTTCAAAAATTTTTCTTTTTTCTGAAATAAAAGTTTTAAGTTACTCTTTTGATATTTCAAAATGTTTATACTGTATATTGTAATTGAAACCAAATGAACATTAATATAAACCTAGTGTTAAATCAAATGTACAGAAAGATAGTGTCCATCCCATGGGGAATAGGGCTGTCTTGTAGTAATCTTCCTCTGCCTGGTGAGAAGAAAGAAGGTAGGCATGGAGAAAGCAGAGTAGAGGAGAGATAGAGAAGGCAAACAAAATTGTTAAAAGGATGAGAAAGAGGTTTAGGAGAAATTGGGGAGACAGGGCAAGTACAGGGTAGTGGAGGGATGAGGATGTAGAGAAGTAGCAAGAATTGGTAGGTAAGGGAATAGAGATATAAAGTGCATCTCAAACCTGCCAGTAACCTTGGTTATTTCATCCAAGTGGTGAATACATGCAAATTAGAGAAAAAAAATCATCCATCACTGTTTATCTTCTCTTGTGAATGGAGTAGGCAAACTACTATTTCTTAGCAATATAGAAATATCTTACCTCTCTCCTCTGGTGAAATGTCCTCATCTTCACTCTCTTCCGACTCTTCTGGCTCAATTAATGCCTTTGGAAGTTCATTTCCTCCTAGCTGAATCCTGAAACAAATATATAACACACTGTAATTTAACTATACTCTACATAATTAGATAGGGTGGAAGGAATGAAAGGGTGATTACGATGGTATTGTCTTCATTTTAGATACTAATGAGACGGGTAATTTAATTGGCAATGAATAATGGATTAATATAGAAAAATAAGTTGTGTAATATAGGTGCGTAACAGATGATCCTTGTTGTTCCTAAATGAGTAAGAAAAAAATTATGTTGTAAACATTACTTTCGGATATACTGTACTGAATAGATAGTACTCTACAGTACTTTTATTATAAATATTTGATTATCATTTTAAACATACCTGAAAGGCCAAAGAAACGATAGTTAAAAATACTTACTTTTTAGCCAATAGATCAGCATCAATACCATCATGTTCATCTCCTGAATCTCCATCTACATATTGTGCAAATGGTGTCTTTGGCTCCTCAATTTTCATGTGTCCATAGTCTTTGTCTTTGGGATGGAGGGTGGCTAGAATGTTCATCTCGTCCCATTTCGTCCCCTTTCTGTGCAAATTAAAAGAAAAGCTCTTGAAATATAAAATAAGTTTTTTTTCTTAATTTCAAACATGCAAAAAATAAAATACTGAACCACTAAAAATGTGAACAAACCCTATTGCAGTTACCGAATGCCAGCAGATCACTTGTAACCTCAAAAGTTATCTTGATACAAAAAATGGTGGGATTAAGGTTTAAAAAAAATATCAAGGTGCCACAAAATAATGGCATCAGCCTTTTAAATCTACATTTTCATGACATTCCAGTTCAATTTACTTGCAAAACCTAATTTGTAACTGTTTTACATATTTTCATTTATATCGTAATTATTTCAAATTCAATGTGTCTGGGGACAGGCAGTCAGTGTATATATACATGTTAGGCTTATATAGAGGTCTCCCCCCCCTTCCAGGATGTAAACTCTACAACAATCTGATTAACTCCTGATTAACTCGTATGGGCCAATAGGCCTTCCGCAGTTACCTTTATTTTTATTCTAGTGTACCTATTTACTGCTAGGTGAACAGGTCATTAGGCAAATAGGAAAAGCTCCTAACCATTTCTGTCCCGGCCGGGATCCGGGCCTGAAATTCTCCATCGAGTCGATAACGAACCCGCCTGTAGCGCCAGGATCCTCACCGACATGCCAATAATTTACGTCTTGGATGACAAAATCAAGTAACATTTCTAACAAACAATATTTTTGGCAAATACAAATTACAGGTAATATTAATATTATTACTCATTGCTTCGGAAACTGAAATGACCTTCACACGTTCCCTCTCGGGGTCATTGGTCATCTACAACATTGTCCCTGCCCACCTGTCCACGCTGGAATAAACAATATACACAAGTACTCTATTATTTCAGCAAATATGATTAAATTAAGCTTTCCTCACTGCCCAGGCCCAGCCTACCACTGCCTCCTAGGCTGAGTGAACCCCTACACCAGCGTCTCTACATTACCTACAGGTTCACTTTTTAGTCACATTAACTGCACTGAATAGAGGCCTATAGTGTCCGGATAGAGGCCTACAGTGTCCGGATAGAGGCCTACAGTGTCCGGCCAGACACTAGGGCTCACCACATACAGGTTCTACGAGGCAGCCTACACCAGAGGCCACAAGTGTCAACACCTGACTGGCCCTTGTCAGTGCCACCGAGGGCCTCCTCACACCTCCACATCACCTCACATTACTCTCGCCTCCTAAAACCCTCCCTGCTTACTCTCTCTGTCTCTCGTTGCCTTCAAAACTAGACGAGTTTTTGAGTATGCCCTTCCTGGGCTTCTTAGTGAGGTTGTCGGCCATTGCCACAATAAAGACAGGGAAGAGAAGAGCTCCATGATTGGCTGCAGCTTCCAGCGTTACCCAATGGAAATATTTCTTTTATAACCGCGGCCGGCGGGAATATTTAAATGAGTGAAACCCTCCAAAAGTTCAATGCTTAAAATATAACAAACATGTAACAAAATATAACAAAAAAAAAAACATGTAACGCATAGAAAAGTAAAACCCTAGATATTTTATTTCCTAATATTGCTATTTTTTTATTAACAAGCTTAGGCACAGCATTATAATGTTGCTGCCCTCTTCCACATGAGAAGTTAGAGTATATAGGAAAAGCTAGTTAATACATTTACTAGCTATTAAATTTACTATTTTTAAAATAATATCCCAATCTCACAGGGACAAGATGGCTGATAACACATGGAATGTGAGTCAAGTCTACTACCCTGCACTAGCAAGCTTCTGATAGACTATGAAGGTAAATCTTCTAATATCCTTAGGTGACGAATTAAATACTTACAACCCTCCAAGTTCAAAGAAATATTAAAGATGTATTCTGCCATTCTAAGATAAATAAATAAAGCTAAAACAAACTACTGTAAATATAAAATAAGTCAAATAAAGGGTAATATGAAAAACAAACCATGGAAAATAATGGCAATGCTTTACTAGGACTCTTTCATGATGCTTTAATTGGACTCAAAATGTTTACCCATCCAAACCTCAAGCTCCTTATACATATTTTAATTCTTTTAATTTAATTTATTGTGTCGGGGACCGGAAGTGTATTCATACTCGTTTTGACTTTTATCAAAGTCCCCCTAACCCTCCCAAGGCCGAATTACTGACCCCCGCCCTGGATGCAACCCCACAAAACAAGCTGACTAACTCCTGAGTATCTACTCACTGCTAGGTGAACAGAGGCATTAGATTATTAAAGAAAATGTTCCCAACCATTTCTGGATTCGAACCCAGAATTATCGATTGTGTGTCGAGAACGAACTCGACTGTACTACCGGGACCCTACCGGGATTGACTGTTCAAATGCATTGGAAGTCGTCAGACCTTTAACCCAATCCCCGACAGCACTCAGTGGTCAATTTTGGGAAAGATATTTCATCGAATCACCTGAACACAAATGTGAACAAGCTTGAAGCTATCTATCTATATCTATCTATCATATATATTTAAATGTACTGTACTTCATATTTAAATGTACTGTGCAGTGTATGAATTTAATAATTTTAGATTAGCAGGCAGCTCAATAGTTTTCCACTCGTGATCCCTTAAGTAAACAGCTGATGCCTAGTTCCATTATTTACAATCTCGCGCAGGTTTGTTATATTTACCCAAGGGCCCCTGTTTCTCTAGTGGCCTCGACGAGGACACGAAACCAGCGGCTGGCAGAGGTTCCCACATTTGTCCTGATGATTTTATCGAGCTTGATTTTGAATTTCAGCAATATTTTGGTATTTTCAGCTTCGGTGGGTAGGCGGTTCCATGGGTTCAGAACCCTATGGGTGAAAACAAAATCAATTTTTTGTCCTACATTGCGGCTTTTTTAGTTTAAAACCATTGCTCTTTGTTTGTTATATCTAATCTTTTAAAGAAGTGGATTAGTTCAATATTCTGTATATTGTTCAGTATTTTAAGAGTGGATGAGATAAGCCCTGCACACAGCACATTCAGCACCGCTCCTGTGCCAGGTAAGTCCACTACGGGCTCACCATAGCCCGTGCTACTTGCCCCGCTCCTGTGCCAGGTAAGTCCACTACGAGCTCACCATAGCCCGGGCTACTTGCCCCGCTCCTGTGCCAGGTAAATTAAGGGCTCACCATAGCCCATGCTACTTGGAACTTGTTCCGAGTAGCTGAATCTATAACAACAACAACATAAGCCCTGTCATGTCTGGTTTGCAGTGTTGTTAGCCCTGAGGCCCTCGACCGTGCCTGGTACGAGAGTTGACATTGCTTTAAAAATTATTTTTTGTTGCCCAGTGTTGAACTTACTCCAAGAAAATATGCCTTTTTGAAGCTGGTCTCCATGCTTGCATACAATGAGGAGACACCAGAGATTTATACAATTTTGTCCTTTTTTGATGGTTAAACCTCGACGTTAGGTAGATATCGTGCCCTTATTGTGTCTAGGAGTCACCTGGAAGTATTCTGAGAATTGTACCTATTGGGTTATGATAATGCCTTTACTTATAGACTAATGCTGAATGGGTGTCTTAACTCTTGCTCTGCCTGAAGTCACAGGAAAATGTATCCTGCATAGCAGTGTTGTATACTATAAATCAGTCAATGTAGTCTTTGGGCTTCATGTTTTCCTTTGACATGGATGACATAGGACCCTGAATTGGAGTTTCCCCTAACCTACACCAACAACAATACAACTTATTGCATTTAGACATCCCTCAACTGATATGGGGTACAGTGATTGATCTGGGGTAGTCAGATCAGACTTAGGTGTTTTGATTAGGCTTACTTTCTAGTTGTTAAAACAGTGTAGGTTAGGCAGGGTTAAGTTACTGGTAGGTTAGTTTTTTTTTCCAGAGATATGCAAGAGTTGTTACATTCTTGTACAGCCACTAGTACACGTAGCGTTTCGGGCAGGTCCCTGGAATACGATCCCCGCCGCGAAGAATTGTTGTTACAACCAAGTACTGTACACATTTTACTGTTGCGTTAAACAGAGGCTACAATTAAGGATTTGCGCCCAGTAAATCCTCCCCAGCCAGGATACGAACCTATGACAAAGCGCTCGCGGAACGCCAGGTGAGTGTCTTACCACTACACCACGGAGACTGTAATCACGAAAACCGTGAAGCCTGACCACGGAGACAGCGTTAGTTTAATTCATTTATTATGCACCTCTATACTCATCCAGTGGGCAATAGTGAAAAAAGAATAAATAGGCACAAAATGGGCTCAGGAACTGAATCCTAGGATTCAATTAGCCATATCAGATGTAAATGATTCATTTTGTGAGAGCTATTTAAGCAGGTAATGCAAACTCCAAGAGGTTCTTGTAGCTGAGCCTGCGCTTAGCAAAAGTAATACAGTATCTAGAGTCTGCTGACCTTATTGGGTGACTCATAGATATGTGAATTTCCTGCATAGTAGTACAGTATGATAATTGATAAGAGTAACTAGTGTGAATTTCATTTTGTCTCAGGTATAACAAATTTCATTGATCTCAGTTCCTGTGGTACTGTGGTGATTATCCCCAGACTTCCTTATATTGTTATTGAGGGGGGACAAATTCTGGATCCTGTCTCATATAGGTGCTTGTGATTCATTAGAGAAGACTGATACCTAAGATTTTGAAGATTCCAGTGGGGGAGCCACTGAAGGAACCTCACCAAAAAAAAGATTGTACAGGTGTCTGAATAAAATTGGATGTGGTCTGCTCAAAACAGAATGTTCTGGCTTCGACTCCTATGCAGGGGTGAGACATTTAGAAATATTCCTAACACTTGATGCCTCTGTTTACCTTGCAAATTAGTAGGTAACTGCAAGTTACGCAATCATTGTGGGTTGTATCCCAGAGCTCATTTGTTAGCATGAGGATACAGTACCTTGATAGGCCCAGTTAACAGGCTTCCTGTCCCAAACAATGGGAAATCATTTGAATGGAAATACACTCTATACTGTATAGTAATGTACTGTACCATAATCTGTTAATGTAACTTGATTTTCATTTATAGTGTATTCACCCGTTTTGTTTTCTACAGCTTTAAAGACATGGCAGAAGATCGGGAAATTTTACGTGAAGTTTGGGAAGGTCGAGTTCCAGTGTGTGTACAGTTGCTAGTGAAGACTGTAGTACACTGAGTGCACCAGATCCTTACTATTTAATGGTTCCTAGGTTATCCTATCTACCACTAGTGATGGATAAGGTTGGTATTACTGTTATCTTTATTTGTACTGTATACTATTTGATAATCTATGTAGTCTTGGTACATTCATTGTTTCCTTATTCTTTCATTAAAAAAGACAAAGATTGCCCCTTTTTTTGTATAGTGTATACAATAGAATGTTCATTATCAATAAAGAGAATGGTTCTTTAAGATTTATGGAATAATTCTTGTATAACTTTGAGAGGGAACCATGTATATCTACCGGGTAGTTTTATTTATTTCATGTACAGTACACTAGTACATACTATTCAACAATTTGGGTTTAAACTATACTCTAATTGCAATACAATTAATTTTAACACTTAATAAATTATACATTTCATGTAAGAATTGCAATAAATATAAATAAGAAAGATAATTATTTGTTAATTTCATGGTTGCTGTACTCATGCCAACTCATTTGGCCAAACTTTCTAATTCCAGTGCATTTCTGTTGTTCGCACAGTATTTACTTGACAGAATATATTGTACCTATATAGTACTTGATGGAGAACATATTCATTCCATTTTTGGCAACTTTTCTTGAAAAAATTAAGGATACAATGGTGCAAAATCTTTCAAAACATATGAGCTGTTTGATGGGGCAAAGATGTATGCTACAAATGAGAAATGTAAATAGCAAACAGGTAAGTGACAGGTGGGATCATGATCATGTACTGTAGACTGTAATTTAAGTGGCTTGCCCTAGCTAAAGGCACTTGATTTATTAGAGCCGCTAGTGACAATCCCCTCTTGCAATAACTTGCCACTACCAGACGTAGCATCTTTCCCAACACCAAGTTCTTCCAATAAAACCTCATGTACACTAATAAACATCTTGACTATTCCTTGTATAGAGTTGGCAAGTAAGGATTAATTATTGAGCTAATGTTGTTTCTAAGGCTGGTGATCACAGTATCATAATTGTTTCATCTTGTAAGTGTATACAAGATGGACAGAAAACTATTTTCTGTAGACACCATCACAACATTGATAAACTGGTTCTAGGCACAGAAATGAGGTGGTTTTGTCACCTATTCCTGGTAGAACCCTGTCTGCCACCTGGTGGTGGAGGGAATAGTTGTTGGAATTGTTCATAGTTTTCATTGATATCTTTTGGTAGTGCTGTACTCTCAAAAACATTTCTCAAGGAAAGTCGGTGCCTTATACCCTCCTTTTCTTATATTTTTGGGCATATCAGATTCGATATGATACCCATACATTTTCCTTCCTATAAAGAGACCAAGGAAATGTTCAAGGGCATTTCAGTTCTGTAGGGAATGAATGCCTCACAGATACAGTACATGGTGTTGGTAGATCTTGCCAGTTGCAGCCAATGCATAATCTTAGGGAAAGCTGCTGAGGTGGTGTCCAGAAAGGAGTGTTTCATTACACTCAAAGCTCTATTTATTCTTAGCTCTTTGGTTACTTTGGCTTACTGTGCACAATATTAATCTTATCTGATACTAGCTTACAAACTCAAACCAATATTCAATAGATTGCACTTCTTAGTTATTGATACTGCATATATTTTTTTTGTCATGGTGAATGTGATGATCTAACTTAGAGTACATACAAGTTTTCTTTATTTTGAACTTGATGTGACTTGTAATTTTCAGGTTCGTAAGCATTTCTTAAGGTTTACAACACATGAGCTTCAGGATGCTGAAATGTGGCTGGAAAGTGATGGAACACCTCTAAAATGGTGAGCCTCCCTCTTTCCGTAGCCTCTCTCTCGAGTAAGAAATTTTTATTTTTTTTTTTCGAACCTTGTTACAGTACCTTTCTTATTATTTTTAGTTGGAAAATATTATGGTGATTTTTGGGCTGTCCAGTTTGTAATTAACATTGCTTAACCCTTCAAATGCATGATAATCAGAGATGTTCTCACTACTCATGCGCGCGGTACAATGAAGGATGTTTTAAAATACCAGTACAAGATTTAAAACTCCTGCAGGTGCACAGAGCTCACAACTGCTTCCTCAGGTCTCCAGTAAACTGATGCCATCCTGGAAAAAAATCATAGGCACCCCTCCTGGGTGTGAGGGGCCTCAGTATTGAGAGAGCAACCATGAGTAATGCACGCGGCAGCAGCTCACAGCACTACCATGCAGCTTATGCTGACCGCATCATTTAATAATGATGAAGCAAATAAGTAACTGATTATTTAATGATAATAGTGTCATAGGAGGTTCTGACTGATACAAATTATGTACAAGGTTCAAATATAAGTGAACCCAATGCTGGTTGCAATGTTCATATCATGCAGCAGACATCCATAGCACACAGATGTGCTTTGGTGTGTATGAGCATGAAATTGGGCCGCATGTTTCTTTAGAAAATGAACTTGTGGAAAATTCTTCATATTTAGAATTTAATGATAAAAATAGTAGTGTTGTGGCTAATGTTAGCAGTGTGCATAGTATATTGGAAACCAGTGTGTGGTGCTATGCTGTACTTTGAAGACAAGATTATCACACCCACTAGAATTGCTTATTTTTCATTATGATGCCTAAAATGTAGATATTTATATATAATGAGTAGCTACAGTGTAATAACAGCAAAAACTATTTGTTTTATTGTTCACAGAATGTAATATGGAGTGCATATTAGTGACAGCTATCTTAGCAAGATAGCTTTAGGGAGCCTGCTGGGAGATACAGCAGACCCAGCGCAACTACCTTTCTCAGCTTTAATATATTATACAGTACTCGTGTATTTAGCTCTTCAACTATTAAATCAACTATAAAAATTTCACAACTACTTGCATGAAAATAATAAGAAATATAATAAAAATGCAGATATAATAATAATAATAAACATGTATGCACTGGATAGGTTATTGTTAGATTAAATTGGGCTAGTTCTGAAAATATATGGCATATCAAAACTTAGCCAGTATACGGACAAGTGTAGTCAGATTTGGAGCTGGTATTACATTCTAATTAAAATTACAATGTTAGTTATGTAAACTGTTTTTCTCAGGCACTATCCAGTTGGTGTGCTGTTTGACCTTCAATGTGGAGGTTCATCACTACCATGGTGTCTCACTGCTCACTTCTCACACTTTCCTGATCATGACCTCATCAGATGCCCAACAAGGTCTGTCTGTTGTTTTAAAAATGCAGTTTTCAAGTTGTATTTTGTTTATTACACAGGCTGCCATACAGTGTTGCAATTTAATAAATGTTTGGGTGCAAAAACTTAAAGAGAAAGTATAAATGAAATAAGACTGTTTAATTAGGATCATCAATATTATCATCATCAAAACTGATTTCTTGTACAGTAGCCTTATTCCCTCCTTTTTCTTGTGCACAGTTCACTCCCAAATCTCCATTTCCTCTCTTACCATGTCTCCATCTTCTTGACCTTTCTCTCCTCCTACTTTTAAATTCAGGAAAGTATACTCTCTTAACTCTGTGTTAGTACCCTGGGGTGTTTGCTCCTCCCACCACAACAATTAATATTTAATCACCTCGGGTGATTAAATAGAAACCAAATTTTATTATGTTGGGCATATATTCAGGCACAACCATGTTCTTTCTCAGTGGTGAAGAATGGTTCCATCAAGAGAATGATCCTCAACTTGGAGTTTGGTGTCCTTATCCCTTGTTTGACTTTTTGGATGACCACTGTCTTTGGTTCAACAGTTGTTATCTCTGAGCACATGGCTCATCATCTGTCTCCAGGATGCCTATTAGCACGTTCTCATACATATGGAGTCCAGGAACTTTTTGTGGTTTTGTGTCAGTCACAAGTTTCCTCTTTAGGGATCTTTCCGTCAAATTGAATTTTCCTCTTTGGTCCTTCGACAAACTTTCCATGATGGTGTTTCTCTAAGTTTGGCATTAAGGCATCTAATCCAGGTCTTGGGTTATTTCGACCACTGGCTCATTTAGACTTCCAGTACCTGGATGAACTTGCTTGCCAGAAATCTGAGTTCAGAGATTCTTTTAACTTGTGGTATGTTACTATCCATCCAATCATAGCACTGCATTTTGTATTTAGTACTTACTTCATCTTTCAGTTATCAGTGACACAATGCAATGTTTTGAATATTTTTCTTAATTTCTGTGGGGAGCCCCGTGGCTCCCTGGAACCAGGCCGCTTACCCAGAAAATGGCGTTTCATTATATTCAACGCTGGGTTTTTACTATTCGTGAGTTCATAACAAAAAGAGCTACAGATAATGGTGCATTTTTTCA
This sequence comes from Procambarus virginalis, assembly GCA_020271785.1. Taxonomy (NCBI): domain Eukaryota; kingdom Metazoa; phylum Arthropoda; class Malacostraca; order Decapoda; family Cambaridae; genus Procambarus; species Procambarus virginalis. Next base: position 17,533,719 of record WNGS01005997.1, on the reverse strand, counting down.
GAGAGGTGGTGGAATCTCACTTCATGTCCACTCTGAAGGAAGCTGATGGTCTAAAACACAGAGGACAAATCATCACCAATATGCAGGGCAAAGACCATAAGCAGTTGTGGATGGGCCTGTGCAATGGTAAGGATGCCGACTTGGCTCTTGACATATTTTGCACATGTTTACTCCATACACAGATGACCACATGCTTTCTAGACGCATCAGAACAGAGGTTAAACGAATAACTTGTTGTTTCAGGTTAAGTTGTTTATCATCTTGAAAATCTTGTGGAAATTTTTCAGAATTTTATGGCAAAAATTATTCAGTATTTTGTTTGAACATACCAATATGAGAAGTTCTGATCCACTTGTTAACTTAAAGATTATTGTTGATGGTGCACTGTTATTTACATGGAAGAATTGGTGGTGGATGTTAATGGTGTTGAGTTGACTGAAGTTGAGAGTAATGGTGATGAAATAACTCAGTCGCTGAAGTGTTTGTGTCATCATGTGATGAGCCAGGAGCCGGAGGTTCAATGTAAGGTTTCTTGGAAGCCTTTGCAATAGTCTTTAATTTAAATTTGCTTCATTTGCTTTGTTCTTGTTTGCAAAAATTGCATTTACATATTGTACATACTTATCTTCCAAATATCAAGCACACTGTTGCTTGTTTCCATAAAGTCAAGAATGCCTTCAAAACATTAATGAACTTTTTCAATATTACCTTTTTCCTTTAACACTTCCTCGTCATCATCCTCATCCTGATTTTGCTCCTCTGACACTTTTTCTAAGTAAATCAATAATTTGATCATCAGTCATGTTTTGAAAGGTTGGGGCATTTTCAACATAATCTATCCAATCGTCTACAGATATTTCTGTTTCTAGTGTTTTTGTCACTGGTTTTCTCTCAGTTTCTGGGGGATTTAAACCCTCTGGCATAGCCTTGGAGCTCCTCTCTTAATTTTTTCTTCTCGCTAACTTTTTCTGGGGTGTGTTTGGAATACACTCCCTGAGGGGGAGAGTTCTCCTTACTTGGGGTTGGTCCTCAGCCTTCAGATAAGCCAGTTGTCTTTGACAGTCTGTCTTTCCTCGGATCAGGAGTGTTTATTGCTGGTAGGAGGGAAGTGTGGTTTACATGTCCTAGCCGGCATGCCGAGGTGGTCCCTTCAGCTGGTTGAAGGGATGACTGGTTGGGTCATACAAGCTGAAAGGTTCTCCTTTGATTTCCTCATTCTCCATGGTCTGGTGCCTTGAAGGTTTGTGGTCCTTGTTTTTCATTCTTGCTCCATTCAGGGCTTTTTGTTTCATGTGCACTGCATTCCACTTGAGGTTTTATTCATACTGTTCATGCCTCCATTAGGTTTTACCTAGAGTCTGTATGAATCATCCCCTTTTAGTCTCCCTTGCAAAGAAGAAGAAAGAAGAGTACTTATTTGTATTTATGCACTATATCATAATATTGTTTGCATTTTGAGATTCCTATAATAAGAGACTAGGGATACCTTAATCAGTTACCTTCATGTGAGTGAGCAATATTTAGTTTCTACTGTATTAATGTTAACATTTTTGTTTCAGATAAATTTGACCAGTTTTGGGCCATAAATCGTAAGCTAATGGAGTGTATACCAGAAGAGGGGTTCAAGCATATTCCCTTTCGTTTACACTCTATTTACCAACCACCGCTGCAGAGACTCATTAAGCCTCAAGCAGACGATGGTCGAAAGATAACATTAGGAGATCTGCTTCATGAATTTTTGCCAAATCCCATACAAGAAGGTAAAATTGTTTTGTTACTTTTCCATTTGATATTTAAATCATTATTGGGTGAAAAAGAATTATATAATGTGGTAAGCCCATGATCTTACATGGAAGTAATAATGAAAAATTATAATAGAAAGGGTATCTTTTCCTACTGATGTAATTTTTTCTGGGAGTGCCTCTTTTCCCAGTAGCTCTTCAAGCTAAGTGGTGCTCCAGCCATGTTTCAGGGAGACCAGGCCTCTTGAGACCCACCTTTGTCTATCGGGAGAAGGAATTGACTGAGGCAAGAGTAGCTTTGGGATCACTGATCAACCCAAAACTGAGGACATCCCCACTAATAAACATAAGTGCTAGAAAACAAACAACTTGAAGAATATTAGGTACTCAGGGAAAATGAGGCAAAAGATTGTGGCTGTTGTGTAAACATCCTAATCATGATATGCCTGATTGCCACCAGATGGCAGCCCAGGTCACCCAGATTGCTAGCCAGCCTGCTTCCCTATTCATTTAGTTGCAGGATAAGGGGCATGGAACTTCTGACAGGGCCCATCCTCTCTGGAAAAATGAAGGAAATTAATTGTAAAACATTAAATATGTAACAGTGTGTGAAATGCTCTTTTTCTGAGCTGATTCATTAATTGCTTCTTTATGGCATAAATGACTTAATTGCTATTAGAAGGATAACTTGGTTAACAAGAAGACAAATGAACTACTTAAACATACTTAATCAATAACTGAAAATATAAATTTGTGGTTAAATAGTTAAAGATTTAAAAGTGAGATAATATTCTGTAATAGTACAGTTTAACATGAAATCTATTTCAGGAGACCGGGTAGTAATTCAAGGCATCGAGGCACCACGGGATACACCTATACAGTGGCTCAGCGAGCACCTCAGTCATCCAGATAATTTCCTTCACATTTGTTATATACCAGTTCACACATGAGGAGGATCAACAATTTTGGATAAATTTCTATTTTTGCTTTATATACCGAGTTGTTAATTATTTGTGCTATCATTGTAGGATATGTTTGGTTCTTTATATACTATTCTAAAAAATTAAATATTAAAATAAGGACATTATAGAGTTTATCGTATATAGTTTTTTATTGTCTCAAAATTAAACTTTCTTTCAGTCCTTGTGTTAAATTTTAAAATACTGTATATGTGAATACTATAATACTATAGAATAAATTTTGTTCTGGGTAACTTTGTTTTATTATTTCACAAACATCGTGTCATAATTATACAGTACTTTTCTTTGCATTTTTCTGTTTTTATACACTTTATTGTAATTATGATATGAAGAACACACTAATGAAATTAAGAGGCACATGTGTTTATACTAAGATGAAGACAACAAGTGTTGAATATGAAATGCCCATTCTTGGGGCTCCTTCCCAGTGGCCTTCCCAGTGCTTGTAAGCTTGTATCCTAAGTAAAATTACACCAGGCATCTGTGATAATCTTATGACCTATGTAGAGCTACTACCTGAACCCTGAAAGACAAAATTTAATTCATGGAATTTTTTATACGCATGTGCACTGGCCACCTAGCCGTCCCCCGCTTCCGTCCACCCCACCACAACCTATAGATAGTTTTTTTAAATGATCAAAAAATGATATATTAACACTACATTTTCTCATACAATAGTGACTTTATTTAGTAAGAGATTTATAGATCTTAATGAGACATGTAAAGTAATGAACATGGGTAAGGGAGATAGGAAACCTGTATTTAACTACACTATATGGGGAAGTCAGTTACAAGAAACAATAAGAGGAAAAGACCTGGAAGTAGACAATCCCAAAACTAACAAAAAAGTTCATGTGAACAGGATAATAGCAGCAGCATATGGGATGTTTGCAAACATAAGAGCATCATTTAAGAATCTAAACAAGAAGACTTTCAAGTTCATTCAAATTTTCCTATGTGAGACCACTATACTCGAGTATGCAGCACCAGCATGGAACTTACACCTTGTGAAGAATAAACAAAAACTTGAGAAAGTTCAGAGGTTTGCATCTAGATTAGTACCAGAATTGAGAGGCCTCAGCTACAAGGGCAGGTTGAGAGAATTCATCCTCACAAACTTAAAGGAAAGAAAAAACAGAGTGGATAAGATAACTACATCTAGGGAGCCGGTCGGCCGAGCGGACAGCACGCTGGACTTGTGATCCAGTGGTCCTGGGTTCGATCCCAGGCGCCGGCGAGAAACAATGGGCAGAGTTTCTTTCACCCCATGCCCCTGTTACCTAGCAGTAAAATAGGTACCTGGGTGTTAGTCAGCTGTCACGGGCTGCTTCCTGGGGGTGGAGGCCTGGTCGAGGACCGGCCGCGGGGACACTAAAGCCCCGAAATCATCTCAAGATAACCTCAAGATACAGTACATACAATATGCTGAAGGGACTAGGCAAAGAAAGCCTATTTAAATTAAAAGGTAGTAGACCAAGGGAACACAAGTGAAAACTGGACGTGCAATCGAGTGGAAACAATGTAAGTATGTTTTCGTTCCCTGTACGAGTGGTCGCCAAGTATAGTGCATTGAAGGAAGAGGTTGTTGAAATCAATTCTATGCAAATCTTTAAGAAAAACTATGACAAAAGCATAAATATTGAGAAAGATAATTAGTGCGTCAGGTGTAAATGGCTAAGAGGCAGGGCACAAAGAATTAGATCTCACTTTCCATAGTCAATGATAGGTAAACACATGTAAATTCAGGTAAATTCAGATGTTCATGCAGCGGGCGTACCAGGTGTGATGGGTCAGATCTGCCGCCTCCACGACCCTCCATGGACAGATGGAGAATTTACCTGAATTTACCTGTGGGCTACTAATACACTAATGGCCATGATTGGGACAGGAAGCCGACGGCTTGTCACATGTCCCTACATTTATCAAAATAATTTTTTGAAGCTGGATTTTAAAATTCAGCACAGTTCAAGTAAGTTTATTGAGAACAGGAAGTACATCTCAAAAGGATAGGCTATTTCTACCCTCGTCTACATAAGACGGTCCCTCAAGGGGCTCACAAACCCATACTTAATAAAATATGATTAAAATATTAATCATATTTTACATTTCACATTCTAATGGTAATCATATGGCATACTGTGAGATCTCTTATTGATTATGCACCCCATGTCATTTCTTGTGTTGGTAAAGGCAGACTAAACAGTTGAAGAAAGTACAAAAGAAGCCATGAGAATAATCCCAAGATTATTCTCATGGCCTAAAGAAGACTATTACTGAGATAATGATGATATGATTGAACTTAAAAAGCATTGAGGATACTCAGAATTTCAGAGATAATGAAGCTTCAGCGATTAAATTAATGAGAAGCGAGAAGCGATTATTTTTTTTTTTTAGGTATTCCAAGATCTGTATATCGACCGCAGAATCCAAAACGCTGCCCTGCACCTCATCACCATGAGGATTCACTTTTTCGGCTTCGTTTACTACTGCCTTACGGGCTATTCATGCCCGTGCCACCTCTTGGGTGGCTTAATCTTTATCAATCAATCCTACTGCCATTAGGATTCCTTGTTCCTGCAGTACGATCTTGCCTTCTTTCGCATCTTCATTGACTCTGCTTATGGGCGCCTGCTTGGAATTTCTCACGCGGGGCTTTATGGGACATGAGAGGAACCAGCATTGTGGACGCCTCGACATTTGCAACAAGATGGCAAAATAATTTCTTTATCAATCCTAACTCTACTGTCGCGAGTCATGCTTTTTCATACGTCGGGTGAAACCAAAATCATAGGCGGTGTAACATTTTATTAATTTAAATTCATAAAATATTTGCAACTGCAAGTTGCATGGAATGTTGTGCAACTAATAGTAAAGTAATGTAAAGTAAAGTAAGCTAGTAAAGTGCAAGTGAAGCGGCTGGAAATTACCGCGGCTTCGCAGTTGCTGGAAAGTTGCAATTGAAGTTGTAAGAGAATTGCAACTGTATTTTACTGTTGGGTAAACAGAGGCTACCGTTAAGGATTGACTGGGCGTCAATCCTTAACGGTAGCCTCTGTTTGCCCAACAGTAAAATGGGTACTAAACGATTTCGCGGGTCGTATTCCCGGGAACAGGATTAAGGACTTGCCCGAAACGCTATGCGTGCTAGTGGCTGTACAAGAATGTAAGAACTCTTTGTATATATAAATAAAACTAACAAAAAGTGTTTGGTCGGGACTCCTGGGGGTGTGGCTGGACGGGGCCCCGGGGTGAGGGCCCCGGGGGTGTGGCTGGTCTAGCTCCGGGGTGTGGGGGTGGTCAGGGCCCCGAGGTGTGGCTGGTGGGGGCCCCGGGGGTGTGGCTGGTCTAGCTCCGGGGTGTGGGGGGGTCAGGGCCCCGAGTGTGGCTGGTCAGGGCCCCGAGTGTGGCTGGTCAGGGCCCCGAGTGTGGCTGGTCAGGGCTCCGAGGTGTGGCTGGTGAGGGCTCCGAGGTGTGGCTAATCAGGGCCCCGGGGGTGTGGCTGGTCTAGCTCCGAGGGTGTGGGTGGAGAGGGCCCCGGGGTGTAGCTGGTGGGGGCCCCAGGGTGGTGGTGGTGGTTGCTGGGCCCGCGTGGCCTTGTTTACCTCTAGTCTGGGTCTGGGGTCCACTGGCGTCCACCAGGGCACTCGTGTCTCCTTCTCTCCCAGGCTTGCTAAAGTATCTATATAGAAGGTGCTCCTTTATTACATTATAAATAATTACTTTATTATCAACCTTATAACTTTATTGTGGAATATGGCGGAAAGATTAGTCACACAGTGGGCTGAATTACACCGGCAATTTTACATTTATGAACTAGTCTTATTAAGTTTCATTTTGCCCCAAATTTGCAATAAAGTTACAAGGGTAATAATCTAAATCAATGTAATTACAGTACTGTAGGCAGTGTTGTGGTACATGGTAATGAGATAAGAAACTTGCTGGTAATGCAAGATTTATACAAACAGGATGTGCATTGCTGTATTTAGGATGTTATGTAAAGGTCATTTACTCTTATTTAAAAAAAAATAGATCTGTAATTGGGCATAACAAAAGTCATAGTTTGCTTTAGACTATACAGTAATGTGATTTATATTTGGATATTAAATGATTGTTAAGAGTTGATATTGTGGTCAGCCCATCACATTTTCTCATGTGCAAATTTATGATATATATATATATATATATATATATATATATATATATATATATATATATATACTGTATATAATATACTGTATTATGTATCCCTGGTAAGGGTACATTCAAGGCAAGATAAACTTAGAAGCCCAGCCTAACCAAATAAGGTGTAAGACCTGAGCAAACTTTGGCCTGTGTGTGACATAGCTGCTCTTTAAACAAACTTAACCTAACCCATTTTAAACTAACAAATGGAGAGATAAATTGTGTTTTATATATGGTGTGTACGAGGTGTCATAATTTTAATGCCGACATGTTTTGGACCTTTGCTTACCTATCGAATCTAAATTAAATTAAAGTTTCATTTTACTCACAAAATTGGTACATGGACAAAAAAGCAAAATTAACGTGACTGAAATTTAGTCAAGCAAGAGAAAGCAAATGCAACTTGCAAGAGAAAGTGATAAATAGGAAAGCAAGAGCAAATGCTAGCAAGAGAATGTGATAAATGGGCTGATGCTAATTATATGCAAAGATCTGTCGATCAAACTCGTATGTTATTTTCCCCTCCCTTGCAACACAAGTGTTGTACAATTGGGCGAGGGCACCATGCTCTGAATCTTCTGCTGATCCTGGGAACTTGACTTGAAAGAGAAGAGGGAGACCTTTCTGAGCTGCACTTTGATTGTACACTTACGATGAAATTCACTGACCTATCTCTGGATAAGTTCTGGATTTGTGTGAAAGATGATTATCCTGTAATTCATAGGAAAACAATAAACATATTACTGCAGTTTTCAACTTTTAACATGTGTGAACAACCTTTTTCTCAACCATTATCAAGAGGAAAGACAGAAATCATCTTTCATTTGAAAATATAATTTGTGTTTATTTAAAGTTCGACCCCAAGGCAGAGGTCTCACATTTAGAGAAACAAATTTCATTATCTAAATTGGCTTTAAAAATAACATTATCTTGACCCTCATATTTGTTCATATTGCCTCAGTTTATATTTTGCTTTTTCAACATTGTCAATTGTGTTTATTTTTTGTGTTGACAAATATGGATGAATTTTTTGATTAATAAATATATGTTTTTGAAGTTAGTAAATTCTGTGTATATAATATATATGCCATACTATATACTATATAATAATTTTTTATACAGGGGTTCCTTGAGACATAAAAATTATTTAAAGGAAATTATTATGTAATTTTTGCTCTCAAGAAATTATGCTCTCGGACGTAGGTTCGAACCCTCGTCACGGCCCTTGTGGATTTGTTCATTATTTATAGGGTTCCAGAAGGGTAAAAGGTTGAGAAATGCTGCACTAGAAATAAGTACAGTACTTCATTACATTCAGTGCTGGTTTTATAAAGCATTGTCTCTACTTTTTTATTTGCTACAATGCCACAGATGTTGCAAAAAAAATGAGATATTTTAATCCGCCAAGAATGTACAAAATTTTCTGAAGCATCCAGAGACAGGGGACTTTACCCAACTAATGTACTAAATTACAGTCCTGTACTTGAAATTATGCTAAACTGAACTAAATAAGTAATTTTTTTTCAGTGAGCAAGATGACTGGAAAGGTTGACATGAAGGTTGTTATGCTTGGGCAAGCATCTTGTGGCAAGACAAGTCTTGTTGAGCGTTTTATATATAATCGCTTTAACACAAACTACCAGACTACCATAGGTACTTATTATGTATCCCTGGTAAGGGTACCTTATTATCTTTTTTATTTTTCTTAATTTCCATACAATATTTGAAGTACAGTATGCCTTTGCTGATCAGCTTACAACTCTTAACACTTTATTAAGTAGTACAAAGATCCAATTTTTGTTGACATTCTTATGCCCTACTCAAAATCTAATTGTTGTACAGTATAGATACTGCATTGGATTTTATCTGCATAGAACCTTTCAAGTGCCATTGTCCTTATGTGACTTTGCTTAAGCATTTGCTTCTACTACCATTAACTTCAGGCAAGAGAGTTTGTAAGCTCCACTCACTCCTTAGGTCCAAGGGGTTTAATCATCATTTCAGGAAATATCTGAGTTTCTTGTTAAGAATAAAACTTTTTCTTTTCATTGTTGTCTCATTAAAGTCTGATTATGTCTGTAGAACTTACCGTACACTACAGCTGGTAGTTGTGCTATGACATTTAACTGTGTCTAAGCATTCCTTGCCAGATAAGCTGTTCACAAATCCCTAGACTTATTTTTAATTTCTCAAAGTCATTAGTTTCTCAGATGATTAAATGTTTTTGGTTAAGTGAACTTCATGTACTGTATAGACCAGAAATCATGATTTATGAAGATATATGCCACTTTCATATATTTTTTAAATTTTGGCTAATCTGAATGAAATTAAAAACAGATGGATCTGGAGATGAAACATACATTTATTGTCTGTTATTTGTCTAAATTGCCTGTCTGTACTACTTTTAAAAAGACTTTGGCAGTTTTTCTTAATCATGACCTGTTCTCCATGGCAGTCTACATGGATATAAGCAGCTAGGCCTAGAGGTTCATTTCTTGAGCAATTCCTGATTATCAGCAACATCATCACAGAGAGTTCAACTCCTGGCAGCATAGATGAATTACACCCTCCATTTTTTTTCTTTTTGGGCTCCAGTGCCCTAGTTTCCATTAGATTCTATTTCAATGGGAGTGGTAAAAAATGACTGTCAGATACAGTATAATTTGAGCTTGTGAAAGGCTCGTTTATGAATATGTTCATCGTGCTGCTTTCACCACATCCATTTTTCTATTTTGCTATGGCTGACTCTTTTGCTTGCCAGGATGTGTTGGGAGCTTCACCTGGGGTTTAGCAATGTGCTATCACCAGGTGGTAGTGATGAGATTTGACTAGTAATGTGTTGCAATTGATTATTGAGTTTCTAGGTTAACATTGGCAGTCATATCATGTCACTGGAAATCAGTAATACTTAGCCTGTGAAACTACTCAAGAACCTCTATTCATTTTGACTGGATTTACTGACAATCTTGTTGTCAAGTGCCTGTGATGTCAATGTCTGTATTTCTTGCCTGCTTGACTTATGGGCAGTGAAGAAGATATTCTTATGGTAGCAACAGAATGAATGTGCCCAGAAAATAGCTTTTTACGTCATTATAAACTTCTTTATTTTTTCTTTTAAGGTGCAGCATTTGGTGCTCGTTGTGTGGATGTACAAGGAAAGCAGATTTGTGTTGGCCTGTGGGACACAGCAGGAAGTGAACGATATGAAGCAATGAGCCGTATATATTACAGAGATGCAAAGGCAGCAGTCATTTGTTATGATGTAACAAATGCAGAGAGGTTAGTCAATTATACAGTACTGTATATACTGGGGGTCCCCAACTTACAACAGGGATGCATTCCTAATTTCATGTCATAAGGTGATTGGTCAGTACTTAGAACACAATTTCACAGGCACAATATTATACTTGGAAGATTGGTTCCTGAACCAGTAAAGATTTACTTTTCTAGGCTGTAGATGTTGATATCTGCTTGATGTCCTGATGATGCAACTGATATATAACTGACAGTGGTAAAGCAAGTATCACATAGACCAATAGGCCTTCTGCAGCTTCCTTAAAATTCTTATGTTCTTATGATGGCATTAGTTGCCTTTTCTTAGGCTCCAGACAGGAGTGTTGACATTGGTGCAGTCCCATGGTAGTGGTCAGTTGTTATTGGAGGGTGTGTGACCTAACTATTTGGTGGATTGTTTGTCTGAGTTGTATGCTACATTGTTTACTTTCTGTTAACCTTGCAGTTCTCTGTTTTGCTTCACTTTCTTTTTGGGGGTTTGATTCATTGGTGAGGGTGATCATGAATCCCCCTCACCACTCTGAGAGGAACTGGCTTTGGCCTTTGGTCTCTGGCAGGCTTTTAAGGACTCACAAGGTATGATGTGACTTATAGATGTGGAGCTATTTCAGTGTGGCTAGAAAAACTGGGAGCCATTGAGGCCCAATCAGAATGAGATGTTTCATTACACTCAACTCTGATTTGTTCTCAATGATGTTGGGAAGTATGACTACTGATCCACTGTGGTCAGTGACTGCAATTACATTAGCATCTATGTTAAGATGGCATTAGATGTCTTGGTTCACAATTTTGTCTCCGGCCTGGAGACAGTAGTTGCGTGCACCTTGATTGTTGACTTGAGGATGCTGTCTTTCAAAGCAGTGAGAACCAAATTCTGCAAACAAAAATTTAAAAGCTTTACCGTGGCTCTGCAAACTGAGAGCCAATCAGAATTCTGAATTGCTATGAATTCATTCTTTTTGGTTCGGCAGCACACTGGCTGCTCGATTCAGATGAGGCACGTCTGATTTTTCATCTCTTTCATGAATCTGATAGTACTGTACTGTCATTTTCTTGCATTTGACTCTTATCACTAACTCTTAGGTGCCATAGTGACTTACTTATGCTCGGAATATAAAAGAGTATCAAAGAAAACACAAGAAATTTAGAGAAGTTTCTTGTGTTTAGTTCACTGAACAACAGCTACAGTACTGAAAAACTGACTCGTCTGTTATGCATGTTTAAATTTGAGTGCCAAGCAAACAATCAATTTCCAATCATGAACACAACGTTCGAGTGCCAAAGTGTTCAATTTGGGAGCCATTCAAGTACTGTACCAAGGTTCTTCTGTATATATAGTGTGCATTCAGTTGATACTGTATTGTGGCTTCATGATCTGATATTTGGTTGCATTTTTCCCTTTACTGAAATATATAATTTACTATTATGTTGACATTTATTTTTCCATACAATCTTTATTTTTATTATGCCCTAACCAGCGCTGATCGTGCCAAATTTTGGGTGGGAGAAGTGCAGAAACACGAAGAAGATTGTAGAATATTTCTCTGTGGCACAAAAGTTGATTTAGTGAGTGACAAGTCTCAGTTACGGCAAGTTGACTACCATGATCTCTCTGATTATGCTGAGGAGGTAAGCCTTCTTGTTTTATTAATTTGAGTGGCATTGTCATATTACTGTACATTATCTGCGAATATTTGTCACTGCCTATGCAACTACACTGCATAGTTGTCATTTTTTACTTACACATCCTTGCATTTTGACTATATATTTCACTGTTATTTGCCAATATATTTAGGTCAAATTGGCACTTGGCACTTAGGTCATATTTTATCACTTTAATGTTGAGTAAAGTCGCTTGTACTCAGATGGTAGCCGTTCATTGGACACCATTGTTTATTGAAACAAAACAAAACAAAAATCATTATATCATCAACCTATTTACCACAGTGACATGTAATTATTGCAGATATCCTCAAATAAACATTTGGGGAAAATATTTGTAAGAAACATTTTCTATATTAAAAGACTATCAAGTTCTATATTAAGAGAATATAGAATTCTTTATGAGAATCATAAAAAAATATATGTATATCATCAAAGTAAAGATTTTTTAGCCCTCAAAGTGAGGTTATCATTATACGTTGATTCACAGGGTGATACAGCTATCATGCATTCATTTAAACTATTATTGTCTGGGATTTATGTAAGTTGTTAGCCTTTTAAGATTTTTGTGCATTGCTAAATGTACTTTTCTTAGCTATCAAATTTGTATGCTCTCTTATGGTAGGATCTGCTGTGTCATAACCAGAATCATGAACAGTTGGGCAGAATGACATTCTGGAACAGGCACTAGAGCAAGCTTTTCAAATGGGCACTGCAGGGCCACTATAAGAAAAACTCCATCCAGCCCAAAATGGCTGACAGAGGTACAGACTAACAGCTGTACTGAGGTGTGCATTTAAAAATGCACACCTCAGAAGTTAGTTGTGGGGCATTTGATGTGGAAGACTTATTTTATGACTGATCACCATTAGTCATATTTGTACCATACAGTATTTCTAGTACCATCGGTAAATGATACAGTACTATATTAGCTTAAGGTGTTGTGTTGCATTTGGTAGGTCATTGATGTATATGAGAAAGAGGTGTGGGCCAAGTATACTATCCAGTGGAATGGCACTATTAATTGGCACTCTGGGAGAAGTAGCATCATTCACAGAAACATACTGGTAATGTGGTAATGTGATGGAGGCTGACTCCATACACAGTTTCAAGTGTAGATATGATAGAGCCCAATAGGCTCAGGAACCTGTACACCTGTTGATTGACGGTTGAGAGGCGGGACCAAAGAGCCAGAGCTCAACCCCTACAAGCACAACTAGGTGAGTACAACTAGGTGAGTACTGGTGCTTGTCACTGAGGTAAAATAAGAGTGTAAATTGAAGGGCGACTGGAGATGGGTCAGCTGTGGTAGGCAGTACAGCCTGTGGTGGTGTGCACCCTCACATAGCTGGCTAGTGATTACTACTGATGCACACTCAATTCTACAATGACTTGTACCATGTAGTAATGGTATGACAGTCTTCTCCAACAAAGAGTCTAAGAAGGGAACCACTGCTGTTGATTCAAGCAGCCGGGGACTTTAGGATTGCTGTAATTTAACTGGAAGTGGTGTGACTTGGATGAACATTATAATCTTTGGCTCAGATATTTAGAGGCATCCACTACTTGACATTGTCAACACAAGTTTGAATTCTCCTCTGGGAATGCAGTTCCCTACTTTATTTCAAATGGTTTTCTTTGTTTTGTTTTTTTCATGAACACTCAGAATTAAGTAGTTTGTCTTTGCCTCTTCTTCTGGTAACAAAAGTCACACTACTCTTGCACAATCTGGCCCCCTGTACATTTTCATAAAGGCACCAAAGAGTCCCAAAATACCCCCTGAATCCTTTCTCTACATTCAGACTAATCGAGGATAGATTTTCTGTTAGTTCTTGTTTATCAAATAGGCTGATATTATCAATGCTGGTAGTGGAGCATTTGAGCGATACCTCACAGGCCGTTTCTAAGCCAGTTTAATAAAAAGTTGTCTTTGATCACAGAATTTGAATACTCATTATATGTGATGCAGAAATCACCACATCATTAGTTGTTTTTTCTCGGGGACCAGCCGCTCCTTAGTGGAGCACTAGCTGCCCAAGATTTACTCTTGCATCCCCAGTGTGTGGCATTGGGTAGACCATATTGCTGAATTCCTTGCTGTTGGCAAGCATTGCTGGTTCCTTATTCCCTGGTATGTCTATTTCTGGTGGACATTTACTATGTGCCCTTTAACTTTCATCATGCATTATTCTGCAATACAGCCGAGTCCTATCCCTTTGTTATTTTCTTCAGCTTAATATTCTTACCTTCAGGAGCAACTAAATGTGATTGGTCTGAAATATAACTTTTCGTGAATATGAAAATTACCTTTCCGAGCAGAATTGTTTAGCTGCTCCCAATCCTTCTTGTAAATTTTTGGCTCTGCTATGAGCAGATTTAAGATTTTTGTGTGTATGTACAGCAGTCTGATTCTTGGAAAACTGAGGTGTACATTTTGAGGCTATCTGGTAGTAGTCAGTACTGTATATGCAGCTCAGGCATCAAACATGCCATTATGATAGCCCTCTGTTGGTATTCACTTGTAATTGTATTACTTTAGAAAGTCATCCTGTCTGACTGTTAATGAAGATCTTGGTCATATGACTCGCCTGATCTTTATCTTAGAGAGCAACTGAATGATGCTACTTAAAAATGTATTTTTCATATTTATTCAAAAGTAATATTTGTTCAGAATTTTTTCTTATTGTACAGTAAAGTTTCTGTGGGGGGAAGCCCCTTCGGCTCCCCGGAGCTATCTGGACTGATACGGAGAATTAGCTTTGGGCATCAGTCAATCTGCATGGAGTTCTAAGCCTACTGGGGACCACGAGCCAGAACCTCGCCAGTCCCAGAGAGGCACGAGGAGCAATGGCCTATAGAGACACCTTATATGGTATGTCTGCCATCGACTGGGTCGGGCACCCAGAAAGATAGGCACCCCAAAACATCCCTCATTCTGGTTAAGAATTGCTACCACAGCCAAAATAAGGGTATGGAACTCCTTATGAAAAGATATTTTGGAAACTCCCCTCTAACAGATCCTTTATTATATGCTAATGTGTCAGAAAAGTGTCATAGAATGATTATATCTGAAAAGGTGAAAGGTTTAAACTCACTTGAAAATGTGTAATATTTGTTGAAAAAAAATCTCCCGTTCTATTTAGGTTGCAGTACTGAAACTTGGAACAATTGCAGCCCTTTTCATATACAACTAATCAAAAATATTGGTTGACATTGAACAACTTTTAGAAAACTAAACTCATGTCCCCTTCATGGGGGAGTTCTATCCCCCTTGTTTTGGCTGTGGTAGCAATTCTTAACCAGAACGGGGGGTGTTTTAGGGTGCCTTTCTTACTGGGTGCCCGACCCAGTCAATGGCAAACATAGAGTACTTCTAAGTTCTATATAAGGTGTCTCTATAGGTCATTGCTCCCCGTGCCTCTCTGAGGGGGGGCCAGGTTCTGGCTCGTGGTCCATGGTAGGCCTAGAACTCCATGTACAGTACATTGACTGATGTCCAAAGCTAATATTCCGTATCAGCCCAGATAGTTCTGGGGAGCCTCCCGGTCTCGCCCAGAAAATGGCGTTTCATTACATTCAACGCTGGTTATTTGAGGTAAATTATTCATTTTTTGCATAATAGGTTGGTGCAAAGGTATTTGAAACATCAAGCAAGACAGGAAAAAATGTTGAAGAGTTGTTCAACTGTGTTGTTGAAGACTTTGCACTTAGAAATGAAGATGTTATTGCCACATTACAAGATTCAGTTATCACCCTGCATGACAAGAAGACGAGGAAGAAGTGTTGCTGACTGACAACTAGTGTCTTATGCTGTGATATTAGTAGCACATGTGTACGCTAGTGTTTATTAAATGAATTTAATATAATGTTGTTATTCACACATTTCAGTAAGCTGCCAGTGTTATATGGTAAGTAATCCATGTTATGTTGTAGAAGTATATATTTTGAAGTATATATATTATATTTATGTTGTGTTCTATTCTTGATTGAGGTTGCATATAAATTTAAATTGTAATTTGCTTCATTTTAAATTTACATTTTTTTTTTAAATATTGACCTTCATAGCAATATTTTTTGCTGCTATGCAGGTCAATATTGCAGGTTTTTAAAATTGCTCTCAATTTTAGGATTACAGTTCAAGTTATACACAAAGCTGCCTGTGATGTACAACTTGCAAATGTTTATATGTCCATTTGTAATAAGTGCCTTTCTCTATGAATTTATTGATATATCTTCACCTATTTCACCTTACTATCAAACAGATTTTTCCCCAAGCATTGCACTCTCCAACAGTGCTTCATATCACCCAGGACATTTTAATTACAGTCTTGAAATGTATTAACACAACAATGCTGGAATAAGCACCTTAAACAAAATTCCATTTCCTGTAGATCAAGTCTCTCATTAAATTGTTGCCTGTATCTACTGACTAAATTCACAACACTGTATCTCCATTAATCATGGTCCATAATAAATCTGCACATATGGGTCAGTGCTGAAAAGTTTGTTCTGAAATGGTCAGATTTTCTACGTAAATTTTACCCCCTACACTGAACTGTTCCATATTAGATACCTTTTGGTGAGTTTGGAATGAATCCCTTTCCCTGACCCTTTGGTTAGTAGGGTTGCCATCTGGTGGTTGTCAGATAAGTGTTTTTTGTGGTTTTAATAGGTTGTTTGGTGGCCGTCATTGCCAAATATCTTTCAGGGGAGGCTCGAGTGATTTGTGATGCCTCTCAATGTTATTGAATGTGATTTGCTTTGATTATATGATTCATCTGTTATCTTAATCTTCCCACGTCATTGAGGAGACATGACAGAATTTGAAAGGTACTTGTCCCAAGTGGATACAGAAGTCTTCCAATGCCTACTGTTATCATAATGACCTAGGCATGGATCGTTCTGTATGCCAAGGGACTACACTCAGCACTATTATTATTATTTTTTGTTTAATATTTTTAGTAAATAAGAATCAAAAGTCCTACGAGTTCAGTCTAAATGTAGTTTCTCGTGATAAATTGGTGATTAAGATTAACATTTTAATTTGCATGAAAATGAATTTTGACAAATTTCATTATGTTTCATTTGGGAGCAGATGATGGATTTTGAGGGTAGGTCAACATTCTTCAGTCACAGCTGAAATCATTTTAGATATTCTTGCTGGGTCATACTGGTGCTATTAGGTATTAGAGAAATACTCAGTCCAGGTCAGAATGCCCACTGGAAGTTTCATTCATTATCCAAGCTCTTCAGACCTGCTTGGCTTCACTGCATCCATAAAGTAGTGCTCACTAACTGCCAATTTGCCTGCTTAGTCACTACTCCCAACTACTATTAGGTAGCAGCATTGACACCAACATGGGGTTTCTTGACTTGAGCCGTATTACATTTTTCCTGTCTCGTCCCCATGCCACTTAAGACAATGAAATTCAGTAAAGTGACATATTTTCATCTTTTGAAACTGTGACACCATGCAGTGGGCTTATGTTATTTTGAAACACTTCATGCTACATAGCCTTCCTGGCTTGGTGCCTTCTTTTGAGTCTTACATTTGGTAGGTAACTGCTTGCTGGATAGGTGTGATGACATGAGAGGTGATATCAAAGAACCACAACTCAAGTCAATAGTGACAAAGCATGGCAAAATGCCTGAAACTGCAGCTTTTAAACATGTACTGAATATGCATACCCTATATTACGCAGAGAACAGTAGGCCTGGTTGATGATTGTCTGTCAATATAGATAGTTAGCATTTTTGTTGCAGTTGACATGTTGCCTGCAAAATATTAATTATGATTAGAAGTTCCATTTTCTATTGTATTTATACACTGCCTGGCACATTTTATAAACAGTATGGCTTTGGCTTATAATATAATTGATGACTGAATTGCCAGACAGGGAAGTTCAGCTGCCTCACCCTCTCTCTCAGCAGGTCTTCTCTATATGCCTCTTGGATACAGAGATGACCATCAGTTCTGCAAGTTCTGTTTAGAACTCACTTTTTATTTTTGTATTGTAAAAGACTCTTCATTGAGGTGATGAAATGGAATGATATTTATAAGCAAATAGTCATTATAATGTGCTTACCAGAACGGGTTTAAGTTCTCTTGGTTCCATTGTCAACAATATCTCTTAAAATTTGTCATGGTGAACACTTCATTGGCATGTACTGTATACTTTGTGTATAGCACATACATGTACTATATGTACCAAGATTGTTTAAACTTACATGATTGTTTAAGGTTACATGAACAAATTCTTGTTTATGTGATTGTCAACTTCAGGGATGTAAATTTTCTGCATATCCATAGATTTATTCAGAATTCATGATCTAGGGTGATTTTGCAATTCTGTTTTACACACTAATAAAAAATGCAATTTATGGTGTATTGGTAAGTCTAAGTTGCATTCTTTTTTTACAACCTTGAAAGAGTATACGTTTTAACTCATAATTGGTGTACTGTATTGCATTTTCAATGTAATGTGATGGTGATGGTACTGTAATTCATATGAGGAGGCCTGTTCGAGGACCGGGCCATGGGAACGCTAAGCCCCGAAATCATCTCAAACCAACCAACCATCTCAAGGTATGGTTGTGGATGTCAGAAAGTAAGTAGAGAATTCAGTGTTATTCTTCATATGGGTTGTATTACGTTACTTGTAGAAGGCAATATACAAAGTTCTGTAAAAGATATTTGGGAAGTGGATCACATTTAGCCACTTTCATATTATATCCAGTAAATGGGTTGTGTCAAGCTTAGATTGATCACTACACCTTGGTGATGCTATTTGTTATATAGATAAAAAGTATTTTGTATTTTGTGTTTCACTTCAGTGAATTGAAGAAACCTCATTACAAGATAACAATACTATATTACACCAAAAAAAATCACAAATAGGACACCATGATCTAAACAACTCATCCTCTTGATAAGATAGTACTTTTTGTAGCTTTTTGGACGATCGTACAAATATCGACACGATGGACAAATTGTAAGTAGAATTTTCTAGTTCATGTAGTTCGGAAAATATAAATCTCAAACCAAACTTAAATATTCCTAGGCCTAGTGTAGCACATACAGTACTATATTAGGACATATTATAGCACATATTATATTATATACATAGCACATGTACTATATTAGGCCTCGGAAGTGTGTATTAGGCCTAAGATGGTTAGGTTTCATTATACAACATAAATAGACAATTTTTCTGCTTGTCCAAATTCTATAATACAGAAGTTTATTTTCTATTGGTCGTTTATGACCATATTTGTATGATTGACTACATATTCACTATAAGAACTTTCATTTTAAAAGGATGGGTAACATCCTCTTAAAAATATTAGTAATAGTTGATTGACAGTTGAGAGGCGGGCCGAAAGAGCAGAGCTCAACCCTCGCAAGCACAACTAGGTGAATACACACACAGACACACACACTCACACTCACAGACTCACACTCTCTCTCACTCACTCACTCTCACTCACTCACTCTCACTCACTCACTCTCACTCCTCACTCTCACTCACTCTCACTCACTCAATCACTCTCACTCACTCACTCTCACTCACTCACTCACTCTCACTCACTCACTCACTCTCACTCACTCACTCACTCTCACTCCTCTCACTCACTCCACTCTCACTCACTCACTCTCACTCACTCACTCTCACTCACTCTCACACTCACTCTCACTCTCAC
>WNGS01005997.1:17477295-17491420 GCA_020271785.1 Procambarus virginalis | reverse complement strand
ACTTTCTCCGTCCTGGTAAAGAATCTTATTTACTACTCGTGCTAGTAATAATTAAACTGCTTCTGGCACGCAGCATCTGTTGTAACCAAAACATACAATTTAGATATTCACCACAAAAGGAAAATATATTACTCAAATATTCTACACGAAACGTCGCGTCCCTTCACCTTCTAGTGTGTGTCTGGTCAACATACTTTAGCCACGTTATTGTGACTCATCGCCTGCATATTCTACACGACTTTCAATCAGGGATCCTTAATCGTGGGGTATCCATGCCCTTGGGGATATGGAAACCAAATAAGGGGGTATGAGACTTGATCTCTGACAATTACAAATATAGTTGCTAAGATTAGGATTATTACCGTTAGACATTGGGTTCCATTTTTTGGTTACACAAAGGCAACAGCAAAAATCTCATTAGTTGTGTGAAGCAATCCATTAGGGGGGGGTCTGTAATCATAAATAGGTCAAGAACCTTGTTTTAAATATATAAATATAAGTAGGTTAAAGCCGGTGCCAAACTAGCATCGGGACACAGAAGTATTTTTGCATGTGACTGCGAGGTGACGTCATTATAATTTCTCATCCGAACCTGCTGAGGCAGAAACTGATGCCCCTTCATTTTATCCAAATATCCAAATAAAAGTTGATAATTTAACTATATAAGAAATTGCATATAATTTTGTATAGGCCTTGTATAGTTACGATCCCTCTTATAGTTAGCCTTATGATTCTGTAAATATGGAAAGCAGTGTAAGGAGGGCGGTTGTCGGCTACGTCATGGCGGTGAACACAGGCTGCATTAGAGACACCCCGGAGATTAAGGCCTATTTATGGAATTGAAGAATAAGAGCAAACGAGGGGGGGGGGGGGGATCTTTCCTTTTAAATGTGTACCTGACGTTGACGCGGACGGTCGCCTCAAGACTATAAGCAGCCTGTGTGAGTTTGTGAATAAGGAGGACACTGAAAAGATTACTGAACAAAAAATTGTACCACTTACGGGCTAGTCATGCCCGTGCCACTTTTTGAGTGGCTTATGCAGGCGATGAGTCACAATAACGTGGCTAAAGTAATCGACTTGAGAATGGTCTAGGACGATCGAAACGTCGTCGTCCCTTCACCTTCTAGTATGTGGTCTGGTCAACTTGGGTGGCTTAAATTTATCAATCAATCTGTGAATAAGGAACAATGGAACGGACAAATTAACAGGGCATGAATCCGGTATAGATATTATTTAGTGGACAATTTAAATGTAAAGTCTCACTATGCTCGCTATATAACTCTCATACACATTTTGAGTAAATCATAAAGATTTAATGTTTTTTACAGAGGCGCTCTTCAAGGCAACAATGACAGTACTGTGATACAAGAGAATTAAAGGGCTTGGCATGCTGCTTTCTAAGCTTGAATACTGTGTTTAACCAGTCCAAAGCAGTAGCTTAAACCTTGACATCTGTGTTATGCTTCCTGAAAACCTCACTCGAATACAATACATGCATTTATTGTGTTTGACCATCGGCGTCTAGGCTATTGTGCACCTCATATTCATCCTATGAGCGGTAGTGCAGAAGGATTAAAGGGCATAAATTATCTAAATCAAACCCCAATGAATGTTGTGTGATGTTGCTTGTCACAACATCTACGTGCACCTTACATATTTTTAATTATAACCACGTTGTTGGGAACGTGGCACGTAACTCGTGGTCTGACCGCAGTCAGAGTTTGTATTGACTCATTTATATAAAAGTTGGTGTCCACGAACACTCGGGGAAGAAGTGTGTATGTGTGTGTGTGCAAGAATGTATGTGGGAAGACGTGGTTAATCTCTCGGCAGAAAAGACAAACATGAGCTCAATAAAAACATCTTTGGAGATTGTAAAAACTCGCATCAATAGGGTGTAAAATCTCGCATCAGTCGCGTGTAAAAACTCGCATCAGTAGGGAGTAAAAACTCGCATCAATAGGTGTAAACAACAGAGGTCGAGAGGCACTCCACTTGCAACAGTTTCCCACTTTGACTTAACTTCATTTATGCTAAACTTCTGTTTCCTGTTAAATAATTATGCTCTAATCCAATTCAAGATAATGTACATAGTACCATGCGCGTCGGTTTTTCTAATGTCTTTCTTGAAGCACAGTATCAAAGGCAAGGACTGACACAGTCCTTTTAAAATAAAATATCTGAAATATCTTTTAAAATAATATGGATAAAATATCTGAAATCCTTGCATTATCCATAATTTCGCTTTCAGTAGATGAACGACATATGAGATTAAGAAGCAAGTAGTGTATTGTGAAGACTAATAATAACAAATCCTTGAACTATATGTTTAACACATCTCTAACCCTGTCCATGGAGGATAGAAGAAAATGTATATATGCTGGTTAGTATTGTAAATGTGTGGCCACGTCTGTGGTAGAAAATAATACAAAAAAATACAAAAATAACAAATAGCAGCTCCCCTATGACCCTGTAATATCTCCATAGCTCAAACAATTATGTATTAGCGACAAGATCTACCATTAACCGTAAATACATAACTATTGAAAATGGAACATCTCTCTAACTAGCTTACTTTACAATCAGGTGTGTGTGAAGGATAGATGAAATTATTAATGTAATAATCTCCGTTGAGGTCTGATAAAGACCTTTTGCGCCTTCTGTAATCCTCCTTTGGGCTATCGTTACTGGATGAGTATGGGGTGCACAATAAACTAGCCACCTCCGGCGGCAACAATAAAAAAATCTTGAATTTTATGAATTAAAACGTGTGCAAGAGTTTTTGCATTCCTCAACATCTCATCAGACAAGACGTCTATTGCAACCTCCCAGTAAATACTATTGTTCATAGTTACTGCTGGCGGAAATAGTGTTGATGCTAGACTGGCTTGCTGCTTTCAAGTTCAATTCAAGTTCAAGTATGTTTATTGAGACAAGAAAAAAAATACATCTCAAAGGGATAGAGCAGCTTAGGCTATTTCTATCCCCCTCCCCCCAATTGCCGCTTTCTAAGCTTGTATACTGCGGTAAACCGGTCTAAAGCAGTAACTTAAACCTTGGCATCTGTTTTATGCTTCCTGAAACCCAACACTCTTACCCAGGTTGAATACAATACATGCATTTATTTTGCTTGGCCATTGTTTTTTTTTTTTTTGCCATCACCGATAGTTAATTTTGAATGGGATTGTGGGAAAGTAACTAAGGACTTCCTGGCTTCTATAGGAAGGTCCTTGGGCTCTTCCATCACCCGTGGGAAGGTCATTGAGGACTTCCCATCAAGTAAACATGTAAGATCCGGCTGAATAACGCAAGTGGCGCTTATAGAATTCTAGACCATTGATTCCCAACCCCCGAGCATTTGGCATGGCTTGCGGGAAAAATACAACTTATTTGTTTTTAGTAATTAAGCAAAACAAATGAGATTAATAAGGTTTACCGTGATCTAATAATAAAACAATGAAGCATTTTAAAAGTTTTGCTTTGTTGGATATTCAAGTGATGGTTATTATTTAAGCAGTAAGAGTTTTACTTGAGCAGATAAATGTTGTTGAGGCGGGGAATTTGGTTGACAGTGATGAATGGTGCCGGCGCGCCCGCCTACTGTTTACTCCTGCTTGTTAAACATATATTTAACACATCTCTAACCCTGTCCATGGAGGACAGAAGAAAATGTATATATGCTGGTTAGCATTGTAAATTTGTGGCCACGCCTGTGGTAGAAAATAATAATAATAAAAAAAACTCCTGCTTGTTTTGTTTCTGTAAAACGTTTACAATTTGTAGGTTAATATTATTATACACGAGTGCAGTATTAATTTATTGCTGTACTAGTTATTGTTAAAAGTATCTACTGTTTATTAATGTCAGATACAAGCTTAATTGTTAAAAATACAACTTAAGAAGGAGTAATGTATATAATCAAGCATAAAACAGCGAGAAAGCAGGGAGACCCCATCTGATTATTTGGAATTATGAAGGGATTAGTCACAAAGATGAAATGCTGACCGACATTTTAAATCCTATTGAAGTCAGAGCTGTGCTGCATGAGCTGTCTGTTTGGCGCCAATTTTGTCCGGAATAGCCCCAAAATCTGTTGATATATAATGCTAATTGTGCATATTTCTTTAACTTTATAGTATGATTAGTTTATATTAGTTCTACTTCTAATTTTCTTCTAATCATCCTAATTTTGTGATATAACTTGTGCCAATAACGGTCTTACTGCTCTGATGGTAAACCTAACTTTGTCTTTACAATATATGTCACCTATAATATTATCATACATGCATGTGCACCTGTAAACTTCAGCCATTATTATAATGATTTGTACTTGTTACAAATAAAGTTTTCTGATTCTGATAATATCTATGTCCAATGATATTGTTGTGACTATCTCTGATGTAATTAACGTACTTATATTTTGTGCAAACTTTCCCAATTATAAATAATTGATCATATATATTGTGTCAGGGGCACTGGTAGCCTGTGTATACGTTAGGCTTATATCAAACTGGTGATCAACCTCAGGATGGAATCGCTGACTAACTCCAGGGTGCCTATTTACTACAAGGTGAATAGGTACATTAGGTGAAAGGCAACGTGCCTAACCATTTCTGTCCCGCCCGTTTTTGTAGTTGACTTGACTTGATCTTTCTGACTAGGGACAGGGTACTTGAAAACCTAGCCCTGCCTAGCCTAAACACCACACATCTTAACACAATATCACTCACATATTTAAGTACACCCTCCTGTCTTGGTAGTACTTATAGGAAGGATGAGAACCATAGTACATATACGCAATTAGAAAGTAGAAATCTGTACTATTGAATTTGGACAAACAGGAAGTTTCTACTTATGTTGCAAAGACAAACGAAACTACTCCAATCTAACTTTCCCAGGCCTAATCCACGCTCTCCGAGGCCTAATATAGTATATATGTGTGCTCACCTAGGCCTAGGTATATTTAAGTTTGATTTTTGCTGCATTTTGTTCGGACTATAAAGTGAATAGTACAAAGTGTTACTATATAAATGCTTAATACGTCAATATTTGTAGTATGGTGCACATAGCTACAAAAAGTACTATCTAAACAGGAGGATGGGTAACTATAGTGAACTTGCTCTCCTTTACCCGGGCTGATTCCCTAATTTTGTCAACTGTTTCCACTCCCAATCCTCCTTTCCTCCACTCGGGCTGATTCCCCAATTTTGTCAACTGTTTCCACTCCCAGTCCTCCTTTCCTCCCTCTTGCAGATCCTTTGGTCAATAAAATCTCATCAAACATTAGTTGCTGTTGTCACGTCTTGTTCAATGATCCGGTCCACTGTAGTCTTAATGCTCATTGTACGGGATTACAGTTATTTCAATTATAACCCAGTGAGCCCAATATCCAAGAGGAACGTCAATTCGACGATGAATCAACGTTAATTTAATGTTGAATCAATGTTATCAACGTCAATTCAACGTTGAATTAACGTTATTAACGTTCAATGAATGTTGAATCTACGTTAACTCAACGTCGTATAGTATTTACTTTACATAGATAGCAGTTTATGCTGAAGCTTTCGGCCGTTTCTTATTTTAATGCGATGTTAAGTGTAATAATAATAACAAATATAATTAACATTTATTAATATTAATGATGGTTGTCAGCATTTATCAGGGATGTGTCTACATCAGCAAATTAAAAACTGAGAGAGTGTAACACATTTAGAGCCATATATTGTGTTCGTACTACTTCCCAGTCTTTACAATAGAAGCGAAAATATTCTGAGACAAGCAGACTGCAGTTGTCCTAGGAATACGCAGTCGTCATTATCTCCTTCGGTAACATGGACGTATTTAATAAGTCGGGCCAGCCGTAACCACTCAATTGATAAACCTTTCTAGACTACAGAGTTCGGTTCTTGTTTTGTATCAATGGGTTAAATGGTGCCTAAATTCGGCCAGAATCGGGATAGGGGTGACTAGACCATCCATCACCGTCCACGGGATGGATGTGCAGTGAAAGATGCACATATAAATTAAATGTAAATTATTTAACATCAATATTGCTTATTTGCTTAATAAAAATTTTGAGCCTTTCTGAACCCAGTGTGTTATTCTGTAACACTTTGTGGAACACGAACATGGAGACACAGGTGGAAACTTAGTACCCAAATGAGCCACAGGGATATTAGAAAGATTTTTTTCAGTGTTAGAGTAGTTAACAAATGGGTTGCTATTAAGTAGTTATGTGGTGGAGGCAGACTACATACACAGTTTCAAATGTAGATATGATAGAGCCCAGTAGGCTCAGGAACCTGTACACCAGTTGATTGACCGTTGAGAGGCGGGACCAAAGAGCCAAAGCTCAACCCCTGCAAACGCAACTACGTGAGTACACAGGATTAGTATTATAGAGTCGATACAATGAATTATATTTAAAACACAATGTTGAACAGTCTTCCTTCTCTCAAGGACAAGTTGGCAATTTAATTAGCTAGAAGTAATAGCTTAATTTAGCTCTTCAGCACTTTATCGCTAAGACCCATCATGATAAATCTACATTTAGTCAATTTTCTGCTGTTCTATTCCTTTGTTTTATTTTAGGAGTCTCATTATTTTATCTTGTATATCCTTATTTTCATTTTCATGTGATCTGGTGGTACCTATATTTATTTTCCTCAGTTGGATCGATCTTCCCTCACAAATAAAGACTAAAAAATTGTTATAGTATGTACAATAAACATGCAATGATGAACGCTAGGCCTACAACACCAGCTAAGGTTGATAAGTGTAACATCAGAAATAGGTAATTACATATAAAGACCACAGAGGTGTGAGGTCAAGGTGAGGGACCGAGTGTGACGCAACACAGGGCCTGGAGCACTGTGGTGCCGTTACACACACAGATCACACTAACGTGATGCATCAAATGAACAAATCCACAAGAAAGGGTTGAAAACCCTTTTTAACCCTGTCGTAGCTCAGTCGATTAAGGCAGTGTCTGGGATGCTCCCGGACGCAGGTTCGAATCCTCGTCACGGCCCTTGTGGATTTGTTCATCTGTGTTGTCGGCCGCACGACGCACCGTCTGGACCACAACCTGGGGGGGGGGAAGGCCTGATGTTTACCGTCGGATTGATCTAGACTCCCTGTTGCCGCGTCGTCATAGGCACTCTTTCCCTTGACATTACGATATACTGTATTCTTAGAGGTATTGACAAAATAAGATATGGTATTCAGTTGCTAACAATATCATTATCCGTTTCAGTGGAAAATAGTAAAAAAAATTGGTCGTTCTGTAAGACCCGTGTTCTTTGTTAGCAGCACACTACCATACGAAGGGAATTTTTCATTAGGATTGATTTTTTTTACTACTATTATTCGAGAAACCATGGCTAGAGGAGGGAAGAAGGGCCGCTGACGACATGGCAACAGGCTGTCTAGATCAATCTATTGCGCCAGTGTGAGCTCCCCCTTCTCTCCTCCCCCCCCCCCCCCCCCCACCCACCCAACCACTTGGGCTGGACAGTAGAGCGACGGTCT
Organism: Procambarus virginalis; assembly: GCA_020271785.1. Classification (NCBI taxonomy): domain Eukaryota; kingdom Metazoa; phylum Arthropoda; class Malacostraca; order Decapoda; family Cambaridae; genus Procambarus; species Procambarus virginalis. The sequence continues at coordinate 17,483,887 of WNGS01005997.1, read as the reverse complement.
CGCTTCATACAGGTAGGCGTTCAATCCCCGACCGTCCAATTGGTTGGGGCACCATTCCTTCCCCCGTCCCATCCCAAATCCTTATCCTGACCCCTTCCCAGTGCTATATAGTGGTAATGGCTTGGCGCTTTCCCTTGATAATTCCTTCCTTCCTCCCCCCCTTCACACCACCAGCCGTACTTTCTAGAATGAAATAATTAGTAAAGAATTAAAGGTTAATTAATTATCTTCGTGCGGTAAAGTAAGCCTTAAGAACTAACATGAGTCATTTAGGATAAACAAAAGTTATTAGTGTTACATTTAAACAGACAATAATTTTTATGCCACTATCTTGAGGTTATCTTCAGTTGATTTCGGGGCTTTTTACTGTCCCCGCGGCCCGGTCCTCGACCAGGCCTCCATCCCCAGGAGTGGAGTCCTGTTCATCTATCAAGAAATAAGTACCTGGGAGTTAGACAGCTGTTACGGGCTGCCTTCTGTGTGTGTGTGTGTGTGTGTGTGTGTGTGTGTGTGTGTGTGTGTGTGTGTGTGTGTGTGTGTGTGTGTGTGTGTGTGTGAAAAATCAGTTGATTGACAGAGGCGGGCCAAAGAGCCAGAGCTCATCCCCCGCAAGCACAACTAGGTGAGTACAGTTGTTAATGAGAATCGGAGCGAAAGAAATCTGCAAACGGTATCATGGTCGGACAAATAGTCATTGAACTTTAACCTAGACACAGTAAAGGTCATGGGGATGGCAATAAGAGTTAAAAGGCCAAATGAACAATACATATTGAAAGGGAGGATAGACTGCGGGAGCTGAACCTAAGACACTGGAAGAAAGAGGAATATGATCTAGATATTTACAGTACTCAGGAATATGGACGAAATAGATAGATTAAGCCCACAATTTGAGTATGACCCATAGTAAACTGATTAAACTAAACAGTAACGTAACGAGAGAGCATGAATGAAAGCTTTACACGTTGTTGAGGCATACAGGGATAAAGAAACACTTCAGTATAAGGGCAGTTAACACGTGAAACGAATTTGAAGGGGAAAGAGCCTTCTCTATCCGTAGTTTTAAAGCAGATATTGCGGAAACAAATGGGAGTCATTGTATTGCAATAGGTTACCGACGGTTGGAAGGAAAGAACACACGCACAATTATACAAATATTTATGAATAGTGATCATTTATTGTTTTCTGCTCTCCAAACCTAACCCTTTGTCTAATTATGAAAATCGTAAGAAGACTTTTCATTTTTTTTAAAGTTTATTACGAAATTACTTCTTTTCAGTAAACATATTCATCAGTATTTATTAGTTTTACTAATTAAATTCGCCGATAATTAAATATTTGTTTCAAGTTACTTGAGCTGTGAATTAAAATCGATTCTCAGCCTAGGTCACTGTCACCCGGGCCTCCATCCTCTCCCAGCCCTCCCATAAATAATTTAATCTAATAATTTGTTTTGTCGGGGACAGGATGCCTGTATATTTATATACTTTAGGCTTATGTCAAAGTCCCTCAAGGTCGAACTACTGATCCTCACAGGATGTAAACCGACAACAGAGACCTAGTTCCCGGGTGCCTATTTACTGCTAGGTAAAGCGAGGTGTTAGGTGAGACGAAATGTACCCAACCATTTCTGTCCCGCCGGGAATCGAACCCGGGATCCCAGATTATGAGCCGAGCACGAAGCCACTATACAACCATGGTCTAGTGATCGATACCCGTGTATAATTCAAGTTCAATTACGTTTATTGAGACAATAAAATACAGCTCACAGTTCCTGCGACGGCGCTGGAACCAATCGTATTGGCGTATGCCTTTCCATTGGAGACTTTCAGCGCCGTGGAGAAGGGGGACCTTCTGCCTGGGTAACAGTTTCTAACCCGAATCAACTTACCCTGGCTTTGCGCCCTGGTGAGGCCACTCCAGACCGACAACCAGAGCGCAACTCCATTGTCTCCTGAGACTGATGGATGCCTACTAAAATATAGATCTGAAAGGGATAGAGTAGCTTAGGCTATTTCTACCCTCCTGTGTATAAATGTCGTGTGTGAAGGTACTTGTGATTACCTGAGTTAAAGGGAAATCTGGGTTACTGTGTGTGTGTGTGAGGGAACAGGAAGACAGCGCCATGAGTTCCTACACGACAAAACACGCAGAAGGCCGCACCACCATGACGATGCACTTGACTATCATAATTTCCCTCATAATTCTTGTTGTTACTTAGGATCACTTAGCGTTCAATGAATAATAAAATATTCAATGCTCTAGCTCATAAAACGATACATAAATAGTTGAGAAAACCCTGCAAGAATGATTATAGTGTTACCTTGTGGTTACTGACCATATTAGGCGACTGGTAGGCTAGGCTACCTGCCCACCCTGACAACTTTCTCAAACTCTCCTGCCATATATGTGTAGTTTAGATAAACGTTGTAAGACATACTTGTCTTACAAGTTTGTAGAACGCCTCGCTTTATGCAGGTCGGCGTTCAATCTCCGTTTATCCAAGTCTTTGGGAACCGTTTTTTCCTTCGTCCTATCCAAAGTGCTTATCCTCATATCACTTCCGTGCGCTATATGGCTTAGTGGCTTCTGGTGACACTTTGAGGCTCACCATAGCCCGTGCTTCTTGCTCCGCTCCTGTCAGGTAAGTTATGGGCTCACCATAGCCCGTGCTACTTGTTCCGAGTAGCTGAATCTATAACAACAACAACCTGACAATTCCCTTAACTTGTCTTCAGATGTTAGATAATCTCTATCAGGGCTAAATTAAAATGAATTACTTATATATATATATATATATATATATATATATATATATATATATATATATATATATATATATATATATATATATATATATATATATATATATATTCAATTCTTCCTCCGTGGTCTGACACTCGTATATATATATATATATATATATATATATATATATATATATATATATATATATATATATATATATATATATATATATATTCAATTCTTCCTCCGTGGTCTGACACTCGTATATATATATATATATATATATATATATATATATATATATATATATATATATAATATAATATAATATAATATATATACACACACATAAGAAGGTACATTGGGTTTATGAGAGTACATAGCATTGATGTTTTTACATTCTTGTAAAGCCACTAACACGCACCGCGTTTCGGGCAGATCCTTAATCTAACAGATAACCTTAAGTAGGAAATTTGTAGCAAAATATAAAAATGTTCACAGGTACATTGTAAGAAAATTTGAAGAAAATTAGTATGTACATTATAGTAAAGTTTGAGGATTATCAACAGGTACATTGTAGCATAATTTTAAGCCTGACCTAACTGATCCTGACCTAACGACACACGCACGGAAAACGTAATTGTTCTTGAGCCGATAGCAACTTTAGTTCGTTATTTGTCCGTTGGGTCAATATGTGATATATTATTTGTGATGACAGGTTGATCTGTCTATATTATTTGTGATGACAGGTCTGTCTATCCGAGGTTGGAGGCACTTTGGGTTAGCCTCATCAAACTTTGCAGGGTGAATATTAGATGTTGTTTAATGATCATAAGGGTGTCGAGGTCATATGTGCATAAGGGTGTCGAGGTCATATGTGCATAAGGGTGTCGAGGTCACATGTGCATAAGGGTGCGTGTGTTTGAAAAATTATTTGCTAAATTCCAAACTCGCAAAATACAATATTCAATCCTTACTAAGATTCATCTAACATAATATTTTCTATATAATGGGATACCCGGTAATGAAGATGGTTACAGTGATGAGAACAGTGTGTAGTGAAGAGTGTTTAGCGAGGAAAGAAAAGATTACTACCAATATATACTAATGTTCTCGTATATAGAGCGAACGCGTCGCTTTGTGCCTGATGAAGAAGATCCCCGCTAGGAGAGCGAGTGAATGACGCTTCTGTACAAGGTAGTGAAAGGGGAAGGTCTCTTGCAGGTTCAGGAGTAAGGGGGGGGAGGGGTAGCGAGAAGTAAGGAAGACTTAGGCAGCATGAGTCAGATACCAGTCAGTGGACCTGAGGGCCGTCCTCCATACAAGGTTGTGTTGACCCTCCCCTACCACCTGCCTCTAGTTCCTCGTCGCTTGCACATCACTTCAGCCAGTCTTAATACCTTCCTATACAGGCAACAACTAATTTAAGGCTCCACTAGCCTGTTTTCACTTAATTCTTTTTTAGTTTAAAACTATTTTAGGCACGAAAATATTTTGCTTTGCAGTGATTTTGTAGGATTATTTGCTCGGCGCTTGACACTGGCGCAAAGTGGTCGCGCAAGGACGCTAAACTCTCTACTTGTGAAATTTAAAGGTAAAGCACCACGGCTCGATTCTCCGTCTAAGGAGCGAGTGTTCTTGAAACGCCGTCACACGCTCTCACTTGCTCATAATAACACACTAGAACACACACACAAAGTGTTGGAGTGGAGGCAGGCCAAGGTGGTGGTGGAGTGGAGGCAGGCCAAGGTGGTGGTGGAGTGGAGACAGGCCAAGGTGGTGGTGGAGTGGAGACAGGCCAAGGTGGCGGTGGAGTGGAGACAGGCCAAGGTGGTGGTGGAGTGTAGACAGGCCAATTTGGTGGTGGAGTGGAGACAGGCCAAGGTGGCGGTGGAGTGGAGACAGGCCAAGGTGGTGGTGGAGTGTAGACAGGCCAATTTGGTGGTGGAGTGGAGACAGGCCAAGGTGGTGGTGGAGTGGAGACAGACCAAGGTGGTGGTGGAGTGGAGACAGACCAAGGTGGCGGTGGAGTGGAGGCAGACCAAGTGTCGGTGGAGTGCCATAAGTGCGTGTTGGCTGGATCTCCATTAATAAATCTTAAACTGTTACATATTGAGGTCAGTGTCTTCATTGTGGACTTGGCTTATACGCGTGTCAATAAGATACCCCTCTCCTTATTTTTACTATATTCTTATTATTTTTGCTCTATTTTTATTTTCGTCTTCGATCCTTAATCTGCTTTTTTTCAACTCCATGCAATTCTTCCTTTCAATCTCTCTTTTCTTGTAGATCAGGGCGTGTCGAGATATGTACGTGCTCTTTTTCCCTTCATTTAAATGTTTCTTCTTTTTCCCAATATCTGCTCTTTTCCCTTTTCTTGTACAAACGATATGATGTTTGACAGATCAATGATCACATTTCTACACACAACCCGACCATCACAAGAGACATCCTGATTAACAACACTGAAATAATCGACAGATACAGCGGCAGCAGAATATTAGACGAAGCACTACATATCAAACATTCTCATCTGACTGTCAACAACCAGCTTACACATACATTACAGTACATAGGTACAACCGACCATCACCACGACCCAGATAGTAACAGTACCCAGCTCAGACCTCACCTACTGTAGCATTTGTGTTCACTTCCCTTCTATGTTCAGAGCTTCACCGAAATGCATCATATAACGACGCTCTTCAAACAGTAATTAATTGTATTCAAGAAGGTACAATGGGTTGTGAGAGTACATTAGTTGGTGATACATTCTTGCAAAGTCACTAATACGCATAGCATACATATATATGACTTTATATAGTCAGTTAACAATTTGTTGAAAAAAAAACGTGCTCCAAATCTGAACCATTATGGATTGATGGTGTTGAGAATAGAACAGCAAATATGAGAATATAAATAACCGGCAAAGCGCCTCGAGTTGTAGTTGCCAATTTCTGGTTCTCCGTGAATTGAAGCCATGTCGAGAGCCCTGTAGGCACTGGCTGGCCTTATACATAACATTAAGGCCACCGGTATCTCTCATGTTGAAGGCTCAAAAGGTACTAGATATATATTATAGATAAGAAAGAAAAAACATATACTGTACAGATACACAGATACTGTACAGATACTACACAGATACTGTACAGATACACAGATACTGTTCACTGGTGAGGTGGTTGGGGACTGTGCAGGTGTTCACAGGATACACCTGTCATCTGCACTTGTGATTCAACGTCAACACCTGGCCTTCCCCGACACACAAATGCAGCCCGAGAAGGAGGGATATCAGCATGTTAAAACTTAGAATAAACCTAACCAAACCTTAACTTAAAGTAACCTTAAATTCGAGTTCAAGTATGTTTATTGAGACAAGAAAAAAATGCATCCCAAAGGTATAGAATAGCTTAGGCTATTTCAAAGAAGAAACCTTAAATTGTTTCAATGTGGTCCTCGGTCTTTATATCCAGCTTAATGCTACATTTCAGGTCCTCCCTCACAAATATCGTTATTCCTCCACCACTTTTAGGTTCTACGTGGAAAAGTTTGTAGCCCCTGATATTATATTCAGCTAAAAGGTTTCTTAAAGGTCACCCTACACACACACAGCGCTCCAAGTTCATCACTCTTATTTCCTTATTTCTCACGCCCCAATATTTTGTGTAATAGAACCTGCATCCCGTCAATCAACGAGCTTCAGTCATCAGCGTGTCGATTTCGGCTTGAGTCAGTGACAAGCTCGAACAAGATTTAAGCAGAAATCACAGCATGGGCCATCACTGTGTCTAATTCAGTTATTCATACGGCAGAGAACACAAACTGGACCGTAAAGGAACTCAACCCT
>WNGS01005997.1:17412721-17442835 GCA_020271785.1 Procambarus virginalis | reverse complement strand
CAGATTTTTGTGTTGGTGCTCACAATCGCGTTTATATCTCCTCGTCAAGGCCCGCGGGAGGATAGTGACGTTCCTTAAATATATAACAACGTAATTTCAGCCTGTCGGGCTATGTATGAGCAATATGACCTATATTCGGTAAATTCATCTTCTCTCTCTCTGTCTCTCTCGTCTCTCTCTCTCTCTCTCTCCTCCTCTCTCATCCTCTCTCTCCTCTCTCTCTCTCTCTCCTTTCTCTCATCCTGAGAATATTATTAACAACAATAATTCCATAGACAAATTGGGCAAACAATTTGTCTAACATATTTTTATCAAGTCAAACAAATCTCTAACAAGATGAAAATAATTTTATAAAATCTAGAAACTATTTCAGAAGGCGGTCTTTAATTTCTTCGCTAAATTTAGGGTTGGGCTTATTTAAGGCCTATCAAACGCACGCGGGTTGGTTATTAAGGCCGGGGCTCTAGCTGGCTGACCAATCAGGAGGAGTACTGTAGCCCTGAGTTAAGGATATTTGGTCTGTTGTCACATTAATTTTTAAGCAGATTCTCCACATCATGAAAATGGGAAAATACAATTATTTAAATAAATAGCGAATAGTAAATAATGGGAATCTACTGATATATTAACACTAAATTATCACAGATGTTTTGTATTACTTATTAGGCAAAGCTCATCTACAAAAAAAAATTCAGACAAGTCTTGTATGAAGATCAACCAACACAACAGCCAGAGACAATACCCCCATGAATTAATTTCTGCTGACAACCAGACAGCAGCAATCAAAGTGAATTTCTGCCAGAACTCCTTACACACATTCCTAAAGCAGCATGCCTGCAAGCATTAGCCACATGTTTTAATGTCCTCAAAAAAGGTGAATGATGGTCCAGGAACCATTAAGCACAGTACAGTATAATCTTAAAGTTGTTTGGCAATGCATACCTCACAGTCCCTCTAAGAAGAGAGAAGTCACTAGCATCTTTAGTCAATAGGGTAATAAATGAATTCCCCAGAGCTGATAATGTTGTCCAACTTCCTCAGAGCACAAAACACCTGTTGCAGATATCTTGAGGTTATCTTGAGATGATTTCGGGGCTTAGTGTCCCCGGCCCAGTCCTCGACCAGGCCTCCACTCCAGGAAGCAGCCTGTAGCAGCTGTTTAACTCCCAGGTACCTATTTACTGCTAGGTAACAGGGGCATCATTGTGAAAAACAACATTTGCCCATTTGTCTCCGCCTCCACCGGGGATCAAACTCAGAACCTCAGGACTACGAATCCGAAGCGCTGTCCACTCAGCTGTCAGGCGCCGATATGGGAATAATAGCTCAACAGTATCTTCAAAAGTCAAAACAGACGCTAGCAAGAAATTTAAGAAGTAATACCATGGGTGTAATTTGGGTTCTCACTAGTGAAGACATAATTACTCCCAGAGACAGTGTCACTGCAAGAGCCTAGAAGATAAACATACAACCAGAGCCTCATGAATGAATCATTAACACTTTCGCGTTCCAAAGATGCTAAAACGCATCATCCATACTCTGACAGTAAATATTCCGATAATGCTAAAACACATCACCCGATTGCTAAATTTCGTCTTTCAGTTCCTGAGTTATTCTATTTGCATCAATGTATGATGCAAAAATCGCTGTTATTATGTTCACAGAGCATATCTAGGGCATGAATGGACCAACTAAAGAGCTTCTCGCTCGCCCGTGAAGCCTTACTCAAGACAAACATTCATATTTCTTCACTGTCACACAATCTACTATATACTGTATATACATGTATATAAATGTATATACATGTATATACATGTATATACATGATATACATGTATTAATGTAATAAATGTATATACTGTATATACACTTTAAATTCTATACTCAGGCGAATTTATTTGCAAACATTTTGACACCAAATTTGTATTTATAACACAAAAAATAAGTTAAGGAAATTTAAAATGTAATTTTTTTAACATCATGGGCAGACAAAAATAGCTCTGCATATTAGCTTTTGGGTTTACAAATAACCTGCAAGAAAAGTTTTAATGTTTTTCTTTTTACATCTGTAGACTGATCACGCGCTCACATTTTTTATATCTTTACTTTATATTTTGGAAAAATAAATGATTACCAAAATGTTCAAGAACATTCATATATTCATCACTGTCATGCATAATCTATTATTAATACACTTTCGTTTTTGCATCTATTCTATAGAGAATTCATTTGTAGACATTTTGACACCAAATTTATAAATATATCTCAATAAATAACCTAGAAAGTGTAAAATGATTATAAACATTTTACGCGGCGTTGAACGGAGCCCTGGGAAGCCCAGAACGTTTACAGTCAGGAACGCACGGAAAGGCTGGACCACCAAAGTGTTAATTGTTAATGAATCTGAGGTTGTAAAAGTGGTTTTGTCTTTTCCACCTGGATCAGCAGTTGGTTTCATAAGACTAAGATCCCTGCACTTAGTGATGTTGAGTAAGGCCTCCTTTTAAAAGTAACAATATTAGCCAAATGTGTGCTTGGGCCATTCAAATGTGTGCTTGGGCCATTAAAATGTGCCTATCTGTTTGGTACATCCCTCTGTGCTCTTAATAAGATGGATGAGGAATTCAAGCCCATTGCTGTTGCCAATTATTTACAGTGCTTCGTCACTATGGTTGCCACAAGGAAAGTTAGCCAGGGCGTAGCCAACATGCTGAAACCTAAGTAACTTGGTTTTTGGATCCCGCAACAAAGTATGTAATAATCAAAACAAGGCACCAAACCAGGAAGACTATTTAGCACTGCCTGTGTTGCGGATATGAAAAGGGTCCTAAATACAGTATCACACTATGCCAATATCAGAACAAAAAACCAGCATTGAATGTAATAAATAACCTCTTTCTGGGATGGGGGGAAGGGGACTTACATGGCTCCCTGTTACTAGCTGTACTGAGATAATTATACATATAAGCCACATCAGCAGGGAGCAGGGCATCCATGATGACACTTACCAAAGAAAAAAAAAAGCATGTGAAGCAAAACAAGCAACTGCAGGATTCACAGATGACAAACAAACAATTCAGCAAACAATCCACCCAGTCATTAGGTCATAACTACTGCCAGTAAGGTTGTCAGTGAAAGGCTCCTGTCTTGACAACACCTGAAGCAACAGCTGAACTGGACGGAAGAGATAGAGGGAACCCCCACCCACAAGCAATCCAGTCACAAGGCATCCACTGCAAGAGCCTTGTGATCAGGGAACAGAACCATGTAGGGTGAAAGCTGCCCATTCCAAGCCGATGTAAAGAGGTCCAACTTGGGGAGACTGAACACTTTGCAGAGCTAACATAAGGACATGGTCGACAACTCACTCCATGAACAGTCGACTCTGTGAAACAGGGACGGAAATATGAGAAACCATCCACAGACATATTGGGCACACCCAACATGTGAGTGGATATTGGGTGTACACTATTCATAAAACCATAAACTATGCAGAGACCAAACCCATAAAGTCAACTGAGAATCCCAGACAGACGAAACCATATCCACTGGGAACCAAAACCCAGATGGCTGGGAAAGATTATAACCCTAGAACCCAAAGAGCTGGTGACTCAAAGAACAGGTCAACTTGTCTGACATCAGGTGAAGGACTGATCATGGTTTAAATGGGGAGCTGGTAGCACCCATGGTACTGCCATCTGGTGGTGGGCATCTGTAACTTGTGTGTGATGACCTAACTAATGAGTGGACTGTTTTTCAAGTTATTTGCTGGATTGTTTGTATATTTTCTGTGAACCTTGCAATTGTCTGTTTTGTTCTGCTTCTTTTATGGGGTCTGCTTCTTCAATGATGGTAATCATGAATCCCAAGCTTCCTGCACCTCTGTGAGGGGAGGGGGAGGGCAGGTTTTAGGCAGGGACACCGTAATTACTGCCCTATTTCCTGGGAGGTGATTAATATAGACTCGTGTTGCATAAGCTGTTGTTTTATTGCTATGGGAAACAAAACTGAATTGATGTGGTTCATAGCAGCTGCAGTATGGATGTTTCAGACAGTTGCTCTGGCAATGACGCAGCAAAATGAGTTACCCACAGCAACAGGTGTAACTCCACCATCCTTCTTTATGGCATAAAGGGATGCCGCCACCCCCCTCCCCCCGAAAAAAAAGGTTTAATTTTGTGGAATTTGTCCAGATGGGACTTTATTGACAAGCTTCATGATCTGCGACAGTAGTGTCTTGGCAATTTCGCTAAGAGCTGGGTTAGATATCTCCTCGAGGTGCAGAGGTTTCACTCCAACGTACCCACCTGATACTGATGAGTTTTGGCATCTGCCACTTTCTCCCTTATTTTGTTCCAATTGGCAAACTATGCACAAAAAACTTTTTTTTTCAGCACTATTACAGGCTTAATTATTCCTCCTTGTCAATTGTGTTAATTCTTGTTACTATTTTACACATGGTGATCATATCTAGCTTTTTCCTTTCATCTTCTACCTTTAGCATAATTAGTGCATATACTTGTAGCTTTCTCTGCTACCCCCTCCAACTCCACCTTAAGTTATGGAAGGCATTTAATAGTGTCTTTGCATTCTAGTTTACTGTCTTATTTCTCAAGATGTGGACACCATACAACTGCTACATACTCCAATTTTGAGGGCCCTGACTCTGGAAGATCGTCTTTGGAGACAGTGAACATTACTTGTGCTAGTACTGAAGCTTGTGGTACTCTGCAAGTAACATTTCTTCAGTCTGATACATGGTTTCTAATTACTGCCCCCATTTTTCATCCATTCAGTAGTCTGTTACTCCTTCCAGTATTTTCTAGCTTCCAAAACAGCCTCTTCTGTCAAAGTTTTTTTTTATTATTATTATTATTCAAGTGCAGATGTATGCAGTCAACATAACCATCTCTTTCCTTTAAGATCCTTGTTGCTCTATCATTAAGCTAAGTAGATTACACACAGAAATCCCAATAGTGTGATATATCAAATGAAGAGGTAGAACATTTGGTTGACAGAGCCCGGGCGCATGGGGGAATTGTGTAAAACCCCGGTTTGTGCTTCGGAGAAGCTGCAGGAGCCTCGTGAGGGCAAGTAGCACTCCAGGTTGCAATTTTTTTAACCATGTTGTGGCGCAGTCAACTAAGGCCATTTTGGTTCTTCCTGGACATAAGTTTGAACCCTCATCACGGCCCTTGTAAGTAGATTAGTTACAATGGCTTTTTGAAAATCCTATTCAAATGCCATACGATCTGCCTGTTATGTCATTTCTTTCTGTGTACAGTATTCTACCCATTTGGTTTCAAATTTTCTAGTGACTGGACTACTATGCTTGTTATTGACGCATGTTTATAATTTAGAGCAGTGGTTCTCAATTTGGGATCCTTGGGACTAATCGCACTATTAACAAAATAAGAAACACTGATGAGTGTGTTTTACTGAAAGTTTCCCATTATTATTTACATGGTGTGAACCAAGAATAAAAAATGCACAGCTCACAATGTTTGCATTTGTTGCAACAAGAGATACTGTCAATTTTGCTGGCTTGAGTTCTTTTGCCGAGAGGAGTTTACAGGCGAGACCAAAATTGTTGCGAGTCCATAGATGCGAATGTGGTTGGAAAAGGGGAAACAATAAGATTAAGAGCCACTGATTTAGAAGGATCTTTCTTCTCTTATCATTATTGTAGATTGGATTTATCCCCATTTATCTGTTAGGTTCCCTGTAAGGAAATCTAGAAAAATAATTTGCAGTGGAATGGTAAAGTTGTGTGTGCAGTCCCTTGGAATTCAAGGTTTCTGCCTAGCTCCTTGAGCAGTTTTCCTTCCTCAACTTCAGACTCATTTAGGTACTCTATATTGTACTCTTAAGTCTGTATTATCTATCATTTTCTGAAAAAAATTGTTTACACATTTGCTTTTCAGTCTGATTTCCATTCTTAATCTCTGGGTTTCATCTTTTACTTGCAATTTGCATTTAATGAATTTATATACAGTAATAGACTGGGGTCAGTTTCACATTTGTCTGCTATTTCTTTCTCAAAATTTCTTTTTGCCTCTTTTCTGATTGCTGTGTAGTTGTCTGTGTGCATGAACTGTAATTACTCAGATGTAATTACCAAAGTGTAGTTACAGGATGAAAACTATATTCATCGTTTCCCCATCTTTCCTACGTCATAAAACATTTTGAAACTGCTGGTAATTTTGGCATTCACCACCTGCTCACTTGAATTGTTCCAACTATCAAAAATTCTGTTCACAAGTGAAAACTGTCCAACATCTTTTTGGTACCTTTAATTTTTAGGCTTCAATTTGTGCCCCCCCCCCTTTGTTCTAAACATTATGCGTTTTAAAAGATTACTCTTTGTTAACTTTGTCAATTCGCATCATGATTTTGTATGTGGTTATGAGGCATAACTGGCCGACCTCTTTCAGTGTTCAAGAGAGAACTCGATAAGCACCTTCAAAGGATACCTGACCAATCAGGTTGCGACTCGTACGTCAGGCTGCGAGCAGCTGCATCAAACAGCCTGGTGCACCAGACTAGCAACCAGGAGGCCTGGTCAGAGATAGGGCCACGGGGACATTGATCCCTGGAATCTTCAACAGGTAGTGGTGATATCTTCTCTTTACTGTTTATCTATCAGATTTTGCATATTTAACACCAAGTTTTTCTTTAGTTTTTTTTTTAAGGGGGGCCCCTGGAAGCCTTTTGGTAGCACATCTGTGCACCTTTTCTATTTTGTTGATGTAATTTCTTTTTTTCTTTTAAATATGGATACATGGATACCATCTGACTGCTGCATACTCCAGCTTTGGTCTCACAAATGTCACGAATAATTTCTTTTGTATTTCTCCGAGTACAGTATTTAAAAGCAACTCTAAAGTGGTGAGTGTACACATGCATCTGCTTTTATTTAAGCATAACTACAAGATAGGAACCATGCCCGTATTGTACTGCTTTCCCTATAAGCTTTATCTTGGGAAGTTTTGAAGCTTCCAACAACTTAAGACACCCATCACCCTCTCATTCAAATTATCCCAACCATCTACGACTGTTTCCAAAAGAGGGATTAAGGACGATTAAGGATTAAGTTGCCTTGCTACTGCTGGGTAACTAATTTTATTTCATGCAGTTGTTTGTTTTGTTGCGCTTACACACACTAGTGTATTTTTGATCCACAAGTTCCTCTCGTCTCTTAGAGAAAGTCATGTTCCTATCTTTGCTCCAAGTAAACAAGAGTGGGCCTTGAAGGCTTGGTGCATCACCCTAAGTCTTGTCTGGACAAGCACTGGGCTACATGGAGCTACTGAGGGGGGGGGGGGTCCTCCTACAAATACACCATACATACGCAATGATACTTTTCTTAAAGGTATTAAAGAAAATGAGAAATCTTACAAGTGGTTTCTTCAAGACGTATTACAAAGCTTTTTCCAGTTAAATTATGGGAAAAAAAAAGTTACTAAAGTATTGAACTGAAAATGTTGATTACCTAAGCAAAGAAGAATCTGTTCCCTACCCCACTGATTACCATTTCCTATGGATTTAATTTTACCACAGCATTGTTATATTGTCTGCCAAGCATTTATAAATTCCACATTGGCCTCTATTAATCTTATCTTTCAATTTAGAGTTTTTGCATTCTTCATTCCATTAATTTACTTTTATTAATCCTCTAAACTTTTATCTAGTGCAGACTGATTAAGACAACAGCACACTTTATTAATTAGTAATGTCAAATCCTGAAGCTTGAACAACTGATGACAACCTCATTTGCACACGAGCCAAAGAATTATAAACCGATTTACAAATGACAAAACACATGCCACATACTAAGGTACTGTATTAAGATTTCCATTTTACAGTACACATTTTCAAACAAAACATTTTCACATACTCTGTTTCCTATACGTGTATTTAATGATGGATATTCTGACCAGTTAAAATATTTTTCTTGATTTTATTAAAATGTCTTCATACTTTCATCCCATATATGTAAGAAAATTTTATAGAACACAATTGCCTATTTATTTTTTTTATTTATTTTTTTTTCTTCCCAAAACTTCATTATTAGTCACCATTTATCTTCTCACTTTTACTTGGTGTTGTTACAAATTCTTCATAAAACATTAAAGGTATTCAATATAGATGACAAGGTAGTGTAGATGTATTGATTATCTTCCATTTACATAGATAATGCTAAAAATAACTAATGTGTACTTAAGTAAATCTTCCATATTTTCCTAATAAGCAATGTTTTAACAAAATCAAGCTTAACAAAGACTTCATTGTTAGCTATATAATGTGCTTTATTTAACTAAAAGAATCATTACCCAATTTATATGGTTATGAAAATAAATAAGTGTGCTAATATCCAGCATTCAATCATTCATAATTAAAATACAAAACTCATATCAACATTTACCGATCATCTTTTCAACATTTCTTACTCATCAATAAAGATGATACTTTCACAGCAATTTTTTTTAACTGTTTTCGCCGATATCATACAAGTTTTTATTCGAATTTGAAACTTGCTTTACTATAACTTCAGCAAAGTTATTTTGTATAAAAAAAGTCATGTAACAATATAGAAAAAATTTTTATAGTCCAATTTTCTGCCAATAAAAAACTAAAGTTATCTATAATAGTACAAGCAAAGGAAGTTCATATATAAACACACTGACCCAGCCACAGACCTACTAACAGAGCTAAATGATGGCTGGAGGAAATCCTTCCTTTTTATCCCTTTTATTCTAAGTAGTAATTTCACTTTAACTACATTTATGTTGTAAAGAGTTATATACTCTTGAAATAATATACTCCTTGAAGCAAAAGTGTTCCTAT
Source organism: Procambarus virginalis (assembly GCA_020271785.1). NCBI lineage: Eukaryota > Metazoa > Arthropoda > Malacostraca > Decapoda > Cambaridae > Procambarus > Procambarus virginalis. The sequence goes on along the minus strand of WNGS01005997.1, from coordinate 17,433,988 downwards.
TATCCTAAGTATTTTACGCCACAGTTCCTTATTATTCCCTATTATTTTTCTCCAGTTACCACATTATATAAGCGACTATCTTTAGTATATCCGTGTACGTTTGTAGTTTAGTATTTAGACTCATGATAACGGTAGAATTCCTGTTCCTTAATTGATAAGAACATTTGGCAGCTTTCTGCTTTAAATGTACAAGATAAATCTCTAACATTTGTTTACATTAGAGGATGATTATCACAGCAAATATTACAATGTTATTAATGACGTGAAGTAGGTAATAAGGATTTATGTTCTATAATTATCTCTTAATCACTTTATTCCTAACCGCTCTTTAAAATAAACAGACCTAACTAGGTTTGAAAATTTATTTCTGTGTATCTTGAACACATTTCATGAAGCTCATATGAAAATTGGCCAAATAAACTTATTTCAGTGATGAATAACATCATTTTAGCACTGGGCCTCAATCCTGAATTAAAAAGAAAAAATTATAGTAACTAATAATAACTAATATATTCCCTAATAGGGAGACCTCTTTTAAGATTGCCTTAGAAAAAAAAAGTGAGAGAGAGTTAAACCAATGTACAAAAGGAAATTATTTTTCCAACATTACCGTCTATATTAAAGTGCAGGTAGTTTCTGTAATTACCCTTTGTAAATGACCAAGGACAAAATCAGCATATTAAAGTTTCACCTGAAATTAACACCATTGCAAAGGGTTACCGTTGTGGCTGATAATGACAATAGTTTTATTATGACTCAATCCTGATAGATAACCTGTTGGATGCATCCAATTTGTTCTTCCAAAAGTGTTATATTTGTCGATTTAGTTAAATAAAGGTGTTAAAGTCTCAAAATAAAAATAAGGTAAGCTTACTGCAGGGTGTGGCAAAAAAGAGAAAGATTACTAGAATAGGATTTACAAAATACAATTTAAATTACACAATTTTGTGGTAAAATAAATAAAGTTGTTACAAAAGGTAGGACTATGATATGCATGCCAAACTGATAAAGAAGTAAAAAGCTAATTAGCTTGACAATGGAAGAAAATGGACATTTGAGGACACCTTTACAGTGTAGTGCAAGAGACTGCTATCGAATGAATCCATGTGCAAATGGGGGAAAGGTATTCATTAACTGAGGAGATTAGATGAAAGTTATGCAGCTGAATGCTGCAATAAATAATAAGAGAACTAAAATAGTTGACAGGCAAACCTAAATTCTACCATTAACTAAATATAAGGAAAGTTTATAGAATTTTTTTGACAAATGTTTCAGGTGCTTCAAGTCTAACACTTTAAAGCATCTGAAATACCTGGGGAAGTGCATGTGACAACTCCACAAGAATGGGAAGCTCCCAGAAGAAACAAAGCATCAAAGATTTAAAATGAGAAAAGAAATGCAGTTTCATTGCTTCCTGCCGGAGAAATGTTTGCATATACCAAACATGTGCACTAAAGAACTGAATGTATGCCAATGTATTACCGAAATGATCACTGGTAAATGACGTACTGTATTTTAATTTGTGGTTATTTTAGCAGGAAAAACAATTCATAATATAATTAAAACAAAAATCTTTAAAATAAAAACTACGGTAATCTATTACTAAGCAACAGCCTAAAAACCATTTGTTCATTATCAAGTTTTTTAATGTGGAATGTAGAATCTTGGCAGAATTTTTAGCTTCAAGTAAAAAATATTAGCAAAAACACGATTTACTGCAATTTCTTGTCAGTATTTGGATCTTCAGAATCATTCATATATGGTCAAAGTTACCACTTCAACATTAAGCTCTGTGTGAGGAATAGTCACAACATGCATTCAGAGCTTCCCCACGGTTGTCAAATATATTACACTTGGACTTTGTACATGAATATTGACACTTCTATAAATGAAAAATATATCTTACAACAAAAAAAAATATATAAAAAATAAGTTGCAATTATTTTCACAAGTCTTATTAGTGCATTGTTGTTTCTTATGAAATACAAATGTGTACAAGTCATTTCCCCCAGAGCAATAAATAATATTGTGCGAGTGTGTGTGTGTGTGTGTGTGTGTGCGCGCGTGTGTGTGTGTGTGTGGTTCAGGGGGAATGTAGTATCATTTTTCTATTACCTTCTTAAACTATTTGGCCAACATTTAATTTATTTAAAAAAATGACAATATCACATGCAGTATTGGCTACATCTCTATGCTAGCTAAAATCTGTGTCTTGATAGCCTCAACCCCTGACTAATAACAAGCACAACTTTGAATTGCACGACACATTTGATAAAAAATGGAGTGATTCAGTCTTGGGAAATGTTAAAAAGACTAATTGTGTGCAAGATTAGGGTGTTAATCCTTCTGCCATCTCACTGGAACAGTGAAATGCCAAACTTACATATTACAGCTCGGTAAATTACTGCACTACTTAAAAAAGTGATTATATTTATCATCACTTATATGAACAATTTACCCCAGTATTAGATAAATTTAACAAGTATTTCCATAAAATTTTATATTGCTTAAAAAAGAAAAGGAAAGGATTAACTTATTATACACTGGGTAATGTGCTTAAATAAAATGTTTAAATCCTTATAATAGCTCGGATCACAGTTTTAAAATCATCCATTTTATGTGAATGCAAGAGATTTCCTCAAACCATTTATGCATATGGCAGATCGACTTGAGTAGAGTTGTTTCATGATAATCTGCTAAACTATTGATATTATTTACAAATGATTGATGTGTAACTTTCTGGGGCTTTAAATCAACTTCTAGTTCAGCCAGGCACTCAAAATATTTATGAGAATAAACACCTAATACAATTGTTAAGTATTTTGTATGTCAGTGGCCTATGGATGAACACTAATAGTATTTATACTACAGTATAAATTAAGTCAGAACTGCATTAGATGAGATTACGTGCAATAAAGACAAATGGTGTATTATGACATTATTAGAGTAGCCTGACTCTCATACCGGTATCATAAGTGGGATAAGCCTAGAGGAACATATTGAATGACTGTGATACACACACATGTTTTGTGTTTACACCAACTGTCTGTAGGAAATAAACTCCGCAAAATACTGAGAAGTACTATGCTTCTTTATACATCTTGGTGACTGAGTAATGGATCACTTACATTATCAACACTTCAACCATCCTGAAATTTCTTTCTTAAACTGGATTACCACTCAAGTTTTTGTACCATTTGTCTTTGTCAATATTTTCTTTGAAAGTGTCATCATTGATTATTTTGCATTATACAACTTAATGAATATTGATGAAGTCCATATAAAGGACTCGATATTTATTTCGAAATTATATTTATAATAAATTCTAATGTATATTTTAAATATTTTGCAAATACATTAGCCTATTTTCATAATGATGTATATACTCTTATACCTTTCATTACCTTTAATTAAAAAGTACCTTTACCCTTTGAAGTATGTTACTTTGAAGCTATTTAACTTCACTTACTGCTTTTGAGGGTTTCAACTTATCACAGAATCTGCAAGAACAATTGGTAGTATATACTGGTCGGTGTCGGAACTACTCGTAGTACGAACACAGGGATGAAGATCTGACAAGGTCAATGGACGCCATGTTCTACCCAAGCCAGCCGAAACATCCTGAAATTAAATAAAGCAAACAATTGACAATTGCCATACATATTAATTAACGGGATAGAAAAACCACCTAATTTATGACTAATACACAAAAGAAAACTTTCCAATACAAAGCACTGTATAGTACTGTATATACATTAATAAGCATGGTAATTTATCAAGACTGTTATAAACAAAACTAATACATCTTAAGCATATACATTTAACGATTTTCAGTAAAAACCAAGATTACCTTTAAATGCAACAAAGAGAAAATGAATAAAAAAAATTGACCTTATCACAAGTATGTATCAAAAGCTCTCAGAAAAATATCAACTTATCAGAGACAAAGGGCAAAGGCAAAAAATTACTGTTAATATTCTACTTAAATATACTGTATCACCATATCAAATTCCTTGTAGTAACAATTTTCTTCTTTTAGTTTCTTGAAAAGAACAAAATTGTATAATTAACATGCTTATTCAAATCAGAGACAATGCTACTATAGTAATTCTTATTACGCAAACACAAATCCTAACCACAAAAGCCATACACACCTAGAACAACAAACCATTTACATTGCACAAAATATATTATAAATTGCAATATTATACATGCAAACATACCTCAGCTATATTATTTATATCCTCTTCATTTGCTAGTTCATGAGAGTCATCTGCCTCGAGACAATCTTCAGGGATCAACAATTGCTTCAAGCCCGAGCCACGGAGTCGTGCAATGGCTACAACGTCACTTCCACCATATCCATAACCTAAACAAGTTATCATATTGTTAAAATATGTAGCCTACTGTAACAATCCTAGAATGCCCTCAACAATGACTAGGGACAGAAATGTGAACATCACAAAAACATGAACCCAAATCTCCCAGAGACAAATATTCTTCCTAAAATTGCATAGAACATAGGGTTTATGGGAAAGAAAAAGTGTAGAGGAAGTGTTGTGTTAAAGTTAAGGCACAGGGGTTATTGTTGTTTAATCCTATTTTTTTTTTTTGTGTATGCATAATTCAGCCTATCAGTATTAAACATATGTTTAAAGTTGAACGAGAGTAAGGGTAAATTACGCTTCTTGTGTCATATCTGTAGCATACCTGTCGATGATTCCGGGGACCGACGTCCTCACAGGCCACCTGGTTGTGGTCTAGTCAACCAGGCAACTCAAAAGTGGCTGCTTGCAGCCTGAATTATGAGTCACAGCATGGTTGATCAGGAATCCCTTGAAGGGTCTTTTAATTTAAAAGAGCATTGTGTATATGAAGCTCACAGTGGTTAAATAGTTTAAATAAAATTTATACATAATTCAATAAAGTTGAATATCAAAATTGTTTCCTTAGGGTGGCTTTTCAAGTTTTTATAATAAATTACTCTCAGACAATTACTACTAGTCAAAAACAGATCATTCCTAAGAAATGCTCAGTTGAACCACAGTTTAATCACAGTACATATCTTTAGCAATAGAAGAAAAACTATTCTCAGTAACCTAAATGAAGTAGGTAATGAAATAATCAATGTGAATCTGAAATAAATCAATGTTTAGTATGCACGTTAATTAAATCCCCCTTCCATAAACTGCAACAAAGATTACTTCATCAGACAACAAGGACTTAAAATCTATTATTGAACATAAGACATCTATCAGATATGGTCACAAAAGTTCAGCATAACATAAGCACATAAGAGACCGATCATCAAATTTAATGAGAAATTTCTTCAATAATTTTTCCTTGCAACTAACTACAAAAGGAAAATAATATAATCAACTCTAGTACAGTAACCATAATTGTAAAATTTTCCCTATACAGTACTGTACTAAATTTCGTGAGCAACTATGCCGCAATAAAATTTTAACGATGCTTATCCTTCCTCTCAAGTGGCCTGACAAGGTATCATATATAAGCACCTTCCATTGTTATAAGACAGACAGAAGAAAAAACAATAGCCTGATGGCATTATGTATCAACAGAAAATACATCAAAATGCACCGAAAAATATGCATAGAAAAATGCAAGATTTTGCATGTGGGGCATAACAACCCATGCCACATTAACAATATTACTGTGCTGTGGGTTGTGGCATCCTTTTCTATCAAATTAATAACATTACCATGCAGAAGATTAATGAAGAAAAGAACCATGGAGTCAAAATCCACCATTCACCGAATGTTGCACAAAAAGTACTGTAGGAGCACCTGTTTAAAAAAAAAATAACTAATCAAACCCTAGGAATAATCAAACATTCCTTCGACTCTAAGGAAAAAAAAAAAAGTGGTGATTCAACTATATAAATCTCTGGTGCACCCCACTTGGATTATTGTATCCTACGATAGAGACCTCATCTTCAGAAGGACATAACTGCTTCGGAAAAGTACAACACCAGGCAACAAAAATCATTCCAGAACTACGTCAGCTCTTGTACCAGGAACAATTGAGGGCGTCAGGGCTAACATTGCAAACCAGGCATGACAGGGTGGATCTCATCGAAACTTTTAAAACGCAGAACAATTTGGAGGATGTTGATACAGACGTCGTCTTCAAAAGGTCAGATGTAACACAAACAAGGAGAAAGTGTTTCAAACTCAACAAGCCACAATGTAGGACAGAAAACAGGCAAAGCCACAACACTGCTATTATTATCATCAGAATCCTGGTCAGTAAATCATGAAGAATCATTTTCCACAAGCTCATTTTCTAAAAGGACACGAGGTTCTGTTTCATGACGTAGGTGCACTAAACCACAGCTATGTGCCATGAGCATTGCAACCAGCATTAGGTTTATTGTTATCTGAACCTTGTATATAATCTTAATTATATAGTTAGAATTTTCTATGACACCTATCACTAAATAATCACAGTTACAGGTACTTTTTATTTTAGCATTATTAAGCAATACTGTTAGCATGAGCTGCATGTCAGCGCTGCGAGCTGTTGCTGCATGCACTACTCATGGTCACACTATCAGTACAGAAGCTCTCACACGATTTTTGAGAGACGCCCGGATGCCCTTGATTTTTTCCCCCCAAGATGGCATCTGTTTACTGGAGGTATGAGGAAGTAGATGCGAGCTCCATATACCTGCAGAAGTTTTAAATCTTATGCGGTACTTAAAAACATCCCTGACTGGGACACACAACTTTAAGATAATTAGCAAGAACATCTCTGGTTGTGCTGGGCACTTGAAGGGTCATTCTACAACAACCACGGGTGCCAAGCAGTCCAATATCTCATTATGGTGGATGAGACTGATATTAGAAATGTTTGAATATACTGTCATAGGAAGTGTTATAAAAATGCAATGAAGCTTACCAAACAGTGAGAGATGTTCTAGATGTTTACATTTCCAGGCCAACATGACCAGTGGGGGTCTGGGGATTCCTGATCTTCATCACGACCTTCAGTGAGCATTCCCCAACCACTGTGGTCCAATGAGTCAACTAATGTCAAGTGATGCAGTGTTTCACTATACCAATTGCTCATTAGGCGGAGTGCTGCTACATTTATCTAAAAGTAAAATAGTATACAAGCTTAAATAATGGCATTACTCCACCACTTGTGAGATTCACTGTCATCACAAATATTCACAAACCCTACGACATGTACGTATTTGAATATACAGTACTGTACTGTATTTTAACAAACTCAAATGAAAATAATGTATTTTTACTATACACTTTTGCTTGAATGTTTTACATCTCCAAAAAAAATTTGGATTTGGTCCTAAATTTAATAAAACTAGTAGTGAATATCCGAGACTTCAAGATGATTAAAGAAAAAAAAATTGTCCAAATTGCAATTATCCAAAACATATCCCATTTTAAGTTTTTAAATGGTATTTGGGACTACCGAATAATTTTCCTTCAGTTAACCCGAACATTGTTAATATGGGTACCAATATAGTTTTGGATAACTGGAACTCCAAGGTACTGGAAGCATTTTAAATTGTTGTTATGTTACTTATTGAATATACTGTAATGAAAACATTGAATATACTGTAATGAAATGCCCCTCTGGCCAGTCCCTCAGTAAGGTAAGTAAGAGAGGCCTGACAGCCGAGTAGACAGCGCTCGAGATTCGTAGTTCCGAGGTTCTGGGTTTGATCCCAGGTGGATGCAGAAAAAAATGGGCAGAGTTTTTATCACCCTGATGCCTCTGTTCATCTAGCAGTAAATAGGTACCTAGGAGTTAGACAGATGCTATGGGCTGCTTCTGGGAGGGGGGGGGGAGGGTAACAAAAAGGAGGCCTGGTCGAGGACTGGGCCGCAGGGATGCTAAGCCCTAAAATCATCGAGATAACTTCAAGAAGGTATTTAAGAGGGAAAAGCCCTAAGCGACTACAAGCAAAGCTCTGTATATAGCACTACGAAGAGATACGAGGAAAAGGATTTGGGATATGATGGAGGAAAGAAATGGTGCCCAATCACTTGGACAGTTGGGGATTGAATGGCAATCTGTAAGAAGCGAGGCCATCGCTGTACTACTCAATCCAAGTGGCTGGGCTCATTCCCTTAGTAGCTCCCTGGAGTTTAGGGGCCGATTACTGCAAAACATTCCAATCGCATCAGGCCTTCTGATGCGAATTAAAAGTTCCATGTTTAATTTGTTCACAATTAGCAAATGCACAATGGGAAAGAAACATTGGAAAACTACCAAGAGAGCCAATCCAGATACAGTGTCGAGTGTAATGAAATGCCACTTTCTGGGTGGCACCTCACTAGTTCATATTACTTTCCTGACTCCCTTCTCTTTCTCAAGTCAATATTTTATCACTTAAGCTTGAGAGTAAAGGTATTGCCTTCCCAGAGCAGAGTGGCTTGGGCCACCCCCTTGTGATGGTGGGGGCAATAGGCATCTTCGATTTAGACATATGCTTGGTTACTCAGTTTTCCCAAGCATTCTTTGAAGAGAATTTAATGTTTTGCAACTTCATCTCAACTTTTAGGGTGGTTCACTTCAGCAGCAGACTGATTCCTATTTCCTTAAGCGCTCTCCTGCCTCATATAAAGAGTAAATTTTAAATCTTAATGCCTGGTATGGTATACAATGTTTGGAGGAGGTTCCTAGGTGGGTAGCTCGGGGAGTCACCGAAGAAGACTTCCAAGAAAGGTTGGCCTCGGCTGCTGGGGCCCTTCCAGAAATTAAGCCGCGAATGAAAAAGCACTTTTTTGATAGGCCATCAGTGGCTTCCCACTATAGCTGTCCTATTCCTTTCTTTACCACGAGGTGTTGAGGGAGTCAGTTCAGGGATCTTGCAAGTGAGGACAACAGCCTAAACGAGAGACTGAGTGGCCCGGGCCACCATCTTGCAACTTTTAAGAACATTTACCCTCTGGCACTGATTGTTTACCTCGTTTGCCTCAGGATATTTAATGACCTCCAAGAAGTTGCTTGTTCTGATGAGCTAATTCTTTCCAGTGATTCTTTCTCAATTTTAGGTTGATCTCTGTACCCAAGTTTCCCCTCACCTAACTGAAAGAGTTACCCTGGTCTTGATTTCTGGTAGACAAGTGCACATCTCAAAGAAGCCTGATGCGATTCTTAATTTTTGCAAGTGCTAGTTCTTAAGCACATGGAGCTACAGAGGACCTACTAGAATAGGGCATTTCATTACATTCATTGCCTGATTTTTTCCACAATAAAAGTTTGTCAGCAGTTGAAAAGAGCAGATTTTTCCAATTAAAAAAGTAATGCAAAATATGAACCGAAATTTTACCTGCTTTTTTTTTTACCTGGATGGAAATAAAAAGACTCCAGAAAGTGCCACAGTAAAAAAAGAATTCATTAATATTATTCAGTACAGTACTGTAAATATTATTCATAAAGAGCAGTACAGAAGAGAATAATAAACTATACTTACCCATTCACAAAAGAAAGCTCTGAAGTGTGTAAGGGGCATGGAGGGATGTAGTAGACCAGACCCTAACTGTTCCACTCCATCATACGAGTGCATCAAGTTTATCACCAAGGAACACTGAGGACTGCAAATCAAAAAAAGATACAAAAAAACATTAAGTAATGTGCACATTATAATAAAATTGGTATACATTATGTCCTTAATTTATATGGGGGATGTATTGTTTGAGAAAAGCTGCATGAAAATCAGAAACTTCAAATAGAACTGTAAAGTAAGTATAACATGTGATTTTATAGCAATTACTTTGCGACGAACTAATGATTTGGAGTTTACCACAAACCCCAAAGGAATTTTATAACACTCAGAATTTCAGAATGAAAATCTGGTGGGTAGATTTGGTCCATTGTTTAGAGGGATCCATTATTTGGAGGTCCAAATGTTGGAGGTGCCAAAGAACAAACATTCCTTCCCTCATTACAATCTTTTACACCCAGTCTTGTCCCTTACCATATTCCCATGCATCGTTCAGTCTCAGTCACCACTTTATTATGTCTTAAATTATTAAAACACCATAATTATCACACAGACTTTGCACCGACTCATAAAACTTCAGCAAAATTTTTACATTCTGCATAATGATTAGTATAAATAATTTTTTAAACCACCAGCATTATAATGGTAAGTCATAACCTTTTAATGCTTAATGGATGCTCTTTTAAAATTAATGGTAAACAGCAATAGCTGTCAAGAGACTAGGGACATGAAGAGCCACAAATTTAGAGAGTAAAAAGTGTCAAACAAGAATGCAGCGAGTCAGATTTGGAATTTTTCTAATACTGCAATTTAAATATAAAATCTAATGCAGTTTGGAATTTCTAAATCATGACAAACTATTGACAGTATAATGTAATTAATAAAGCATATACAGTGGAACTTTTGTTTACGATCGTAATTTGTTCCCAGAGACGCGTCGTCAACCAAAAAATTCATCACCCAAACGAATTTTCCCATAAGAAATGCAAATTGAATTAATCCACTCCACACCCCTAAAATATTACCTTAAAAATACATTTTATACCAAATAACACTCATTTTGTGTACTAGCTACAATAAAGTATGTATATCCTACCTTGAATGAGGACTCTTGTTGGTATATGGAAGATGGTGAGGAGGAGGGAAGGAGGAAGAGGTGTTAGTGTTTGAAAGGGGAGTACCCTTCCATTATAACATCAGGCAGTGATGACTTTTCTGGGGTACTTTCTCTCCTACATTTTGCCTGCATACCCCTAGGACCTGCTTGTGGCTCACTGCTCGTTTTCTCACTAAAATTCTGACTAACGACACTTGTTTTTCCCTACGTTGTAATACTTGTCTGAAGTGAGACATCACATTGTCATTAAAAAGGTTAACACAACGACCTGCTATAGCTAGATTTGGGCGAGCCTTTTCAACAAAAGTTTAGGTTGAACTTTACCACTGACTTTCTTGGGACCCATGGTGTGATATATAATAAGAACTTTTATGTTAAAAAAAAAGCACAAAAGCAGGCAAACAATGAAATCCTTCAAAGAATTCAAGCGCGGCCGTTGTCATCATTACGCAGGATAGACTTGTAAACAAACTCAGAGTGCCTCATCCCGCGCTCTCAGCACCATGCACTCATTTGACCCACACATGTAGGAACAGACGGCACCTTCCAAGTAAACCGTCATACACCAATTCAATTTTTACGAAGAATTTGACGTATACCAAAAAATTCATACTCGAGGGCAGTAGTCAACCGAGGTTCCACTGTACAATACAAAATAAATCATAAATTTATCTCACATTAACATGCGACATTACAATACTCACTGTTGTTGTTTGAAGCGATACCACATGTATTCAGTAGTACCACGGTGGGTTTGATCAATTCCATGGACATGGAGAATTAATCGTCTTATTGGAGAGTTGTAGGGTGAGGACAACACACTAAGCAGACGGTCACTCATATAGTCATAATCTAAAGTTAAAACCTGAAGTAAAAAATTATTTAAGCAATGCAGGTCAGCTAATAATAGAAACAAATGTAAATATGAAATTATAATTTGACCCCATATTAAATTTACATATACTGTATCACTGATTTTTTTTAAATGTTTCTATACAATTAATTATATTCTTACACAACCAAATTCAGTAGAGAATAATAAAAAAAAAAACAGTGTCAAATGTAATGAAACACCTTTTTCTGGTGCGTCCCACGTTATCTTTCGTAGCTACCAACTTGACTAGCCGACGTATTTAAAAACCACACGAGTGCCTACCCGAGATCAAGACTAGAATCTGGCTCCCTCAATAGAGACATAGGAGTCAGGGGATCTAGGATTAACCACAGTACCCAAATGAAAAACCTCTAGAAAAGTAAAGCACACCACAAACAACAGCATGGTAATTAATCATGGCAAAGTTGACCCAGAGTATGTAAACAAGCATTACCAGATTCATATAACTAGTATGCAGCTTATACACAACTGCAGGCAGCAGCACTAGCCACCTGGGATCTCAGTACATCACCCACATACTCTTGCACCACCAAAATGCATGACCCTGAATATCACAGAAGACAGAAAAGGCAAGAATGAGTAGATATAAAAGGATCCACCAGCAAGAGAAGTTTCATTACATTCAATGCTTGGCAATCACACCATGGAGAACCACAAAGATAACAAGGCCGATTTATTGCGAAGTTGAAATGAAAATCTAACAAGAGATTTTGCACCGGTTCAGCCCACCAAATGCGGGCAAGAAACATTAACTAAATACAGAACTGCAAATACTCATTTAGCACGCCAAAACCGCACAAATTCAAATATTGTAGAGCAACATACCACTCAAACATGCAGTAAGGACCACAAACGTGTGGACATCATGAGTTCAAGAAAAGAGGCCCCTTGGCTTGAGAAGACGACCACACAAGATAAGTGTGTCAAGGGAACAGCAAGAACGACAAGTGCAAGAACCCTAGTTCCTGGAACAAGGAACCAGGGATACAGGCTCAACAAAAGTGCATCCACACCAACAAAATGCATGGCTCATATAGTGATAGCAAGCTACACAGGTCAATACAGTACTGGCATGCGATACACCCTTGGCCGAACAAAGCAAACCTCAATCACCAAAGGACCCGTCTGGGAAGGTGAAGTCTCTTCCTCCTTAACCATCCCTTTCTTTCAAGTGCAGTTTTATTTCATTTGTTTTCTGGTCAGGTTTCCTCAGTCAAGGATAGATCTACGATTTACAAGACCTCCCCCTCAACTCAAAAAGCCCGATTCTAGTCCTGGCTCATGGAAGATCAGTGCAAGTCTTGGCGGCTTGGCACGAGCCTTAGGCTTAGCACTACCATCATGAACGAACCAAGGAGCTACTGCAAGCATATCAGAAATAGGCATTTTATTACATTCAACACATGACTTATTTTGAAACAATATGAAACAAGAGTAATATGCAGTAGTAAAAGAAGCTTACAGATAAAAATGGTATCATCTGTCCATTCACTGCATCATTCACACACTATAGCAACACAATTAACAAAAAGACTAGTTCATTTCAACAGCATTCAATCATTTCAACATTCATACCATTCACAGCAGTATTTCAGTGCTTCACAAGACATGATATATAATGCTCATCATGAGTGGTTGTATACAGCACAAAACATTCCCTCCCAACCTTGTGGAAAATAATTCCATTAAAACTCATTACAATTTAAATTAACACACCGCAAGTTAGTAAAGGCAGTAAAATTGTCTGGAGTGATGTCAAGCAGAGCATAAAATTTGGGTCATACTTGACTGAGGCCAAACCAAGGGTTGAGATGGAAGTTGACTGGTGGTGGGCCAGCAATGGAAGAAATATATCTGCTTGATCAGTCAAGTCCTGGATGCAGCTAGAGTAAGGGTACGCAGATTGCGACTATTGCTGATGATGCTCTGCAATGATTCCTGGGCACTAAAAAGAGAATAATTTGACTAAAAATTATAACTAGTCAATAGAAATTTTAATTTCCTTGTTTAAATACTCATTAATACACAAGTGATACAGAAATGTTTAAATTATTAATGACAATTATAAATCACAATTCCAATACAAAGTCCATACTAAAAGATTTTTTAATCACAGGTGCTCGATAAAGATATCAATGGTCCTCTATGCCAGACATCTCTCATGGTAACAACCATATTTAGATATTCTCAACACACAATTCTATCTTTCAAAGCTTTAAGAAATAGTCTTAAAAATACAACTACAGTACTATACATTATCTTATTTTAGCTCTAAGGATGAACTGTGATACATTATCTAAATGGCTGTAGCTTGGAGCAGCCTGCATGCCCACATTTCCAAAAATATATATATATACTGTATGTCTGGTATATCTGGTACTTCCTTGCCCATTTTTTTTCTTTAACACCTCCACTTTTGTTTCAATAATATTTCTATTCTTACAGTAATCTCCTGCTTAGGCCATAGATCCTGCCTGTTCCCTCTACTGCCTATTCACCAACGTATCTGCATGCTCCAACACAAGGAATCAACATCAACAACAACAACAATACGTGCTGGGGTCTAGACAGATCTTATAATACCCGAGACACCTGGACACCTGCTGTCTGGGAAGGGGCCCAGATGCCACTCGCCGGGCAACCAGCCGCTAACTGCTTGTTTAACTGCGGCCAATGGTTACCTACAAGATTCGCGCCATCTCTTGACGTGCTGGCCCACATATAAGGGGCTCCCTGCTCTAGTCATCGGAAACATTTCGTGCTCTCGGCAGTAACATTACTCTCGCCTCTCCAGGAGACAGTAGATCATACCGCTCTTGATAAAGTATTTGCACCCCTTTTTGATTAACGTAAAAACTCGCCTGTATTTATATTTCTCTTCATAATTTTGTGTTAAAGCCAAGGTTTAAGGGCTTTGTTTTTCAATAAGTTATATTACTTATTATTCTGTGTTATAAGTCATTTTTATTAATTAATGTTTAAGTTTTTTTAATTCTTTGGTTTTTACCTGCAGCTCTCGCACTGTAAAGGTTTCAAGCAGTTTTTAATTTGTTTTCTTTTTTTTGTATTAATGTGGAATTGGCACACACCAGCCAGAATAGCCACTCTCTATTACAGATTCTCGTCACACTATGTTGGGAGATTATTGATTAGAGATTATAACCGTGACCTCTGATGTTTATATAGTCCTCTCTGACTTTGCTTTGCTTTACTTTCCACTGGGTCTATTCTGCATTCCCTCACATCATTCAATCCAGTATGTTATTTTTAGTTGTGTAAATGTGGGACCCGAACTTCCAGTATCTTCCACTTATATAATGTGTAGTACCTCTCTCGTCTCCTTTCTAGTAGGTACAATTTGAGTGTCTTGGAGCAGTCCCAATAATTTAGGTGCTTACCATATCACTAGTATATGGGTGAAAATGGAGGGACTGGTTGAGCGGGTGTACTCACCTAGATGTGCTTGCAGGGTCGAGCTAGGCCCTAGTCTTCCTAATGTTTTTAGATTAATGACATGGCTCATTTTTCATACTTTATTTCATATTTACTATTAAAATGTTGAATCAAATTAGCTTCAATGACTATGTCTAACCTATTCCACTTATTGACGCTATGACACTGAAAAAGTTCTTTCTGACTCCCTTGTGACTCATTTACATCTCAGTTTCCATCTATGACCCCTCATTCTGTTATTCTGAACGAGTGGTGTATAGAAGGATGTGGGACAGGCATGCAGTAAGGGTTAGAGGTGGTGGTGGGAGGTGTTTTTAGACAAATTGTGTGATTGGGTAGGGTGGAAAACTCACTTGAATGATTATATTTATGGATTCATTACTTTAAATTTAAACTAAATATTCGATATAAAGCACCTGAAAATACAAATTATAATACAGGTGTAATATAAAATTGTCATTGGTTTATATTGCCTAATAATAAAAGAAAGTTCAACTCTGATTTTATGATTTCTCAAGTATTTAGATCTTAAACCAAGAAGCTATATTTAAAGAAAAAATATAATAAAGAAAAAAAATTGTCTCAAGTATGATGAATTGCCACTTTCTGGGACTGTCTCAATAGCTTTCCTATACTTATCCTTTAATCATTATTGGTCAGACTAATGTCATGTAAACCATGTGTGTGAGTGCCTACTGGAGACAAAGACCCTAGCAATTTCCCAGAAGCAAAATAATCAAAAAGCAATGAGTGGGGGCTGTAAGATATGCAAACTCCTGAGAAATGTTTTTGACAAATACCAAACTAACTCCTAGCAAAACTCTGAAAACTAACAAACAAGCAATATCAAAGATTTTCCATTTCAACCCCAGGAGGAGGTAGCAAAATTGGTTAGTTATTTATCAGAATTCATACACATACACAAGAGGTACGAAATTGTCAACCCATCCTCCTGTTTACATAAGCCTATTGTGACTCGTCAATATCGAATTCTAGGTATCTTTTAGATAGTAGTATACCGACTAGTAAGGCATTCTTTAAAATAAATGAAGCTAAAACACAAACTTAAATATTCTTAGGCCTAGTATAGCACACTTGTGTAGTATATTAGGCCTCAGATATCGAGTATTAGGCCTAGGGAGGTTAGGATAGGTTAATTTTATTTGTCAAAGCAACACAAGTAAAAAATAGTTTTCCAGTTTGTCCAACCAAATCGTTCAGATTTCTACATCCTAATTTGGTTGTATGTTGGTATATATACTATGGTCCTCGTCATTACTATAAGTACTACCAAAACAGGAGGATGGGCCGAGATTTTTTGAATACCACTGAAATTTAAGTAGAATATGCAAGTCCTACATGTTTATATAAAACTGTGATTATCTATATTTAAAAATTAAAAAGATTAATACTGCAACAAATATCATTCACTACCTCTCAATGAACTGATACGATGATCTTGAACAAGGTAGACATCGAGTGCGAGTTGCAGTGTTCTTATTATTATTGTTGTTGTTGTTGTGACGGAGGTAGTATGGGCGATCATGACCCTTTATGAATGTATGGCAATGGCTTGGTAGTAAAATTAGCTCCTCCACCTGGAAATTAAGACAATACTGTATTAAAACTAATACTACTGTAATCTGAAATGAATTAAAAAAAAAAAAGTCAGTCACTCCTGATCAACATGTAGACTGTGTATTTGGAGGTTAGATTATGTTACTAAGATTATTTAAAATTAGGAGAGGTGGAACTGGGGCAACTTAACCTGAAAACCATAGCACACCACGAGCCAAAATCCAAATAGTAGTGCTCCATTGAACTGTGATCAACGTACACACACAACTTGAGTATGGTTAGAAATCATTACCAAAAGATTTATGCTATCAAATTTTTCCTGTGACACTATTGCTGATTTTTTTTTTCCAAGTTTGGTTTACTTTTGAACTTGTTCAGAACAGCACCATGTTGAATTTGGTTGATTACATGGATACTATGCTAAGCATAGCATCAAATGCTATAATCATTACTTATTTTGATGCAGAATATGTCATTTTCTGTTGCACGAAAGACAAACAATATGGAGGTGGTAAATGTGCCGCGAATGCACCCTATCACATATAACTTAAGCTTAATTACACTTAAACCTAACAATTAATCCTTACCTAGCAATAATTATCAAAGAAGTCACCAAAGTCGGGAAGGCTATGTAGCTAATAACTAAACCTTAAAAAGAGTGCACCAGCCTCAAGACAAACATTTGATTGGGACACAATTCAATACACTTGTCTAGTTTTCTAAAGAAGTTTTATTTGCACACCAGTTGAATATATAGTGGTTACCAGTGCTTCAAATATTACATACACTGAACAACAAATACAGCCAAACCACTAGAAAATTTAACACCTTCAGTGTTTATTTGTTGCTTTCAAACCCAGACAGTTTAAGTGCAAAATTACAGTTCCACAATGACAAAAAAAAATCCATAAACTGAAGAGAAAAATATTTTAATGAATCTGAAAATTTAAGGTCAGAGACTACTCGTCACTGGAATTGCGACAGTACCAACCTGTGGGTTTCTGGTGAGCTTCAGAAGAACATGGTCTGCTTCAACCAGGCAATTGGTGTTGACAGTTTCCAGATGGAGGATACAAGACCGTAGTTTCCTGACGCCCCAAGAGGCCACAAAGCGAGATCTCTCCAGCCCACTCCAATCACAAGATTTAAACACCAGCTCTATTCTTCGCCAAAAACTTGGGTGGAAAAGGGCAGAACGCCATGCCTTACAGGTAGAACATGCACTAATTCTATCAGACAGCGGAAGATAAGAAAGAATTTCGATTAAAATTACACTAGGCAGCAGATTCCAGTGCCATTGTGTCTGTGTCGACATGTTTACTAACTATCGCTACGCTGCCACATCTGACAATGACAGATAATGAACTTTTTCAACGCAGTTTTACTTCTGTGTACCATAACAATATTTGTTAGTGTAATAAACAACACAACTAAATCCTTTTGCCTCTTCAGTGTTTAATTGTGAGCATTTTTAATATTTGTCTGGTTTTACACAAAATAGAACTTAATTTGATCGCGCAGGCCAGATGATGCCTGGGGCGCTGGATCTGTCACTGACTAAACACTGTTGCGCAGTTAAAAATGTTAGAAATCAATCACCATTTAATACACGCTGTAATATGTACCAAGATCGCTTATAGTGGCAGTTGCTTTGACACCAAAATATATGGCCGATTAGCTACCATGGCCAGTACTGGCAAGTGGGTGCTCGACACGCTCCCTTAAAAAAAAAATGCAGACAAAGGATGCCAGGTTGCTTTATATTTAAATATGAATTACTTTTTTTAGTTTTTAATTTATGTATAAATAAAGCATGAGCAAATCGTCTATATTATGCTGGTTTATACTGAATATTTAGTAATTACCACGACCTGCTATTATTCAGGTATATATATATTATATATATATACCTGAATTTAGGTAACCTTAAGGGTCACAATCTCACATATGTGGCCTCAACAGGGACAGAATAGTTACTTAAACGCATAATTAATAAAGCTACTTATACTGTTTGACCCCAAAAATCACGTTTTGTATTACTGAATTAGTCCAAATGATAAGTTTTTATTTAGTTCATTTATTATGCACCCCATACCAATCCTGTGGCAGTAGTGGAAAAAGAGTAGTCCCAAGTAAACGAAAAACTAAGACATATATATATATATAATATATATATATATATATATATATATATATATATATATATATATATATATATATATATATATATATATATATAAAAGTTCTCAACCTTTCTCTCAGCGACTCACAGTGGAAACAGGCCTCCCTTCCTGTCAGACTCGGGGGCCTCGGTGTTCGCATAGCAACACAAATTGTTGTACTAGCGTTCCTGTCCTCTTCAGTGGCGTCTGACAAACTAGTGAAGGAAATCCTACCTGAGTACCTAGGTCAACAGGCAGGGGTACATGATCCCAGCTTCACAGACTGCACCACCAAATGGGTATCTCTTGCAGATCAGCACCCCAACCACCGCTTTCTGAAGCCCATAAGCAATATATATATATATATATATATATATATATATATATATATATATATATATGACCGAAAAAGTAAGATTAATAATTCTAACACGAATTTTCTCAATTTTCCTTATGTTTGTTTTAACTGATGACGGTAAATGAAAAATCATTTCTCCAATATAAACCTGGATATGCGTATGGAAACGTCAAGACGCATAAGCCTGGAAACCCACTTCGGCCAATTATCAGCCAGATACCCACACCCACGTACAGACTGGCGAAACGACTCAACGGCTTACTGACTCCTTATGTCCCGTGCAACTTCAGCCTGAAATCCCCGAAGGAATTTGTTGACTTACTGCGGGGAACACGGGCTACAGGGATAAGAGCCTCGTTGGACGTAGAATCACTGTTCACCAACGTACCTGTGGATGAAACAATCGGGATGATAGTGGACCGAGTGTATCGAGACCCGGCCTGTACTCCCCTTGACATGCCAGAAAATATCCTGAGGAAACTACTCCAAGCTTGTACTAAGGAGGCACCCTTCTTGAGCCCGGATGGGCACATGTATAAGCAAGTAGATGGGTCGCCATGGGTTCTCCCCTAGGCGTCCTGTTTGCAAACTTCTACATGGGTACTATCGAGGAAAAAGTCTTAGTCGACTTAAACTTGAAACCGGCCATATACTGCAGGTATGTTGACGACATTTTTACACAGGTACCTGATGTCAGACATCTGCAGGAGCTGAAAGAAGCGTTTGAGCAGAATTCTGTGTTACGTTTCACTTACGAGATGGAGAAGGATGGGAAGCTGCCCTTTCTAGATGTAACAGTCATGGAAAGGAGCGGAGGTTTCCACACTGCAGTCTACACTAAGGAAACAAACATAGGAATGTGCCTAAATGCCAACAGTGACTGCCCAGATAGGTACAAGAGGAGTGTTGTTAACGCTTATGTCGACCGTGCTCTCAGCCACAGCTCAGAATGGAAGCAAGTCGACGAAGAACTCTGTAGGGTAAGGCAGGTCCTAGTCAACAACGGCTTCTCCAATGGTTTCATTGAAGACATCATAAGAAGGAAAGTAGAACGCCATGCAACCTCTGAAGAAACAACTAATACAACACCTATACCCCTATTAGACTATTTTACAGGAACTTCTTCTCCACCGCTCATAAAACGGAGGAAAGGGTCCTGAAAGATATTGTTAATAGAAATGTTATCCCTACAGACAAAAATCAGAAGATACAACTAACGATTTACTATAAAACCAAAAAAACAGCCAGCCTACTAATGAAAAACTCTCCAGACACGGAGCAGAACGCCCTAAAAGAGACAAACGTCGTCTATGCCTTTAAATGTCCACTTGGGGACTGTAAGCCCCAAAAAACTCAGTATATAGGCAAGACAACAACATCTCTTTCCAGGCGTTTAACGATGCATAAGCAACAGGGCTCCATTAAGGAACATATACTCTCTTCCCACAACCAAACCATCACCAGAGAAATCTTAACAAATAACACAGAAATCATCGATAGGTACAGCGATAGCAGGCGGCTTGACATCTGCGAGGCACTACACATCAAGAAGTCAACACCAGCAATCAACAGTCAATTAATGCACAACTATATTCTACCCACTTCAAGACCCCGCTCCAATATAGAAGCATCAAGAAATATGGGCCAATAGGCCCTTCCGCAGTTACTTCCATTCATACCTTCAATTTACCCAGTTAATATCCAGTTAATATCCATTGTTTTCGTGTTCTGTCCTTTGTTGAAAGTTTTGTTCACCTCATTAAAAACTGTTGTAACATATCACCTCACCCAAAACGCGGGTATAAAATGAAAGATGAAAGCTGTTTAAATCATAGCATAGTAAAGAACTGTTTAGTGCTTTAAGGTTATAGTTGTGTGTGAAAACTAAAAGTCTTTGAAAATGTAATTAGTTATTACGAAACGCGTTCAAGTGTCGCGTCAGACTAAGAAATAAAGAATGAATTTTGGAGAATTGATTTTTCATTTACCGTCATCAGTAAAAACAAACATAAGGAAAATTGAGAAAATTCGTGTTAGAATTATTAATCTTACTTTTTCGGTCATATTTAATAACATTTGTCTACAGGAAAGACTGCTACCAAAATATACTATATATATATATATATATATATATATATATATATATATATATATATATATATATATATATATATATATTATATATTATATAATATATATATATAG
>WNGS01005997.1:17331185-17399679 GCA_020271785.1 Procambarus virginalis | reverse complement strand
GCCATTGTAGTTTTTGCCATTTAGCATACTCTCAATATCAGTTTGCCACCATTTTGAGCTATTATATTGCATCATAGATTCTGAGCACCATATGTTTATTATTTTGCATTGTCAGTCGCAGTTGTACTTAAAATAGTAAAGTACAGTATTATCATTGCTGCTCTTCCTGTACCATCGTTTCTGAAAGGTATGTGGTGCCTTGGAAGGTGGATTTCCCCTTAATTATATCTTCTTGTCCCCCATGTTTTACTGATCCCCAATCATATCTGGATTCTCCTCTTAAATATATGCACACATGAGAAATTTATTTACTACACTTCTGGTATTTGTGTAGAAGATAATTAAACTCTTGACATTGTTCCTAGGAAGCTGAAAGATTGCTCTTGCATTCTGCACACTATTATTCTGTATCATGTCCCTTTCGTTTTGTACCTGTTAGTTAGTAGAGATATACAGTATAGGGTTAGTTCTGACTCAATAAGTAGAATACTACCCTTTTCTATCTGGTCTGCTGCCCTCTCCTTATCTTTAGCTTTCAATTTGTTTTGAGGAACAATTCTCCTTTAGCTCACTTCTCAATTCTTTACCATTTTACTGTGAGGCCTGGGGGTTATGTAAATGCTGTATTACCCATCCAGTTTCTTAGACTATGCATTTCTGAATACAGTATATTCCTTCTGTGTTTACAATTTACAATGGTTTCAAGCCAAGTTTCAAGCATGCCAAGTTTCCCTCAGGCTTACCTAACCTCCCTGCCTGGGAAATCCTTAGATCTCCAACTTAGCCTATACATTTTTCTATCATTTTTAAATACTGTATTGTTAATTGTTTTACCCCTCTTCTTTTACAAGTTTTTCTGAGATTTTATTGACCTCAGTGTTGCCAGCACAGAAACTGGTGATAAAATTAAGAATTCTTAGACTTTACCCGAACTTCACTACCAGCAACACAAGTCTAAAAATATCTTATACCTATATCACGATACTGTATACGTACATACACAAAGGTACCTATCGAATTTCCTTGAATATACATGAAGAGCAAACTGTAGTCCTGGACAATAATAATAATAATTTGAATTCGTCACAATGCAACCCCCCCAAAATTGCCAAATTCCTGGGTATCTATTTACTGCTAGGTGAAGAGGCATAAGTGAAAGGAAAATGTGCTCAATCATTTCTGTCCTTCCCAAAATCAAACCAGGAATCCCCTATTGTAGCAAGAACAAAGCCAGACAGGTACATGTGAAAATAATTTTGTTACAGATGCAGAGCCTATTAGGGTCATGGAAGACCAATGATGATGGGGCTGGAGAGAGGTCAGTCTTTAAACACACTTAGAAGCCAAGTCTTTGACCATGTTGGACACCAAATCTCGGACCATGTCCATATATCAGTGCCCAACACCACAATGTTCAGTGCTAAATATCATAAAAACGTATGAGCAAAGATCCAATTTTTGTATACGAATATGTATGCATATTTCTATTTTGGTTGGTGTTTCCCAGATAATTTGAAGTTAATTTCCCATGAAGATGGACACGACATTTTTCTACAACAGCCTCCGGATATTATATTGCACCCTAAGTTCTATTACCCTTCATAGGTGTCTACATCTTGTGAGCCTAAAATCTGAGGAGCTGCCTCAGACCTTTCATCTGCCTGAAAGGAATAAAAACCAAAATTCTTTATTTTAAACTTCTTTATTTTGACAACTGTAATATTTTCTTTACGATTCTCCTAAGAGATAACACTGATGAACAAAATGTCACAAATAGTTAACCCAAATGTTTTTCGTGAATTTCTAGCATATTAACATACATTATTGTGGTAATCTGCATATGCTCTAGTGATTCTTTTGGTGTCATTTCAACAAACTATGCAAGATATATTTCTATATACTGATGATGAATAGGGACCAGTGACCATCTAAACACAGGTAACTTTACCCTATACAGCACCTTTCTTTTATCCCGGCATACAAACATAACAATGTATAAATTTGCTTTAAAGTCATAAAAAAAATTGTATCTTATCAAGTTTACTATAATTTTTTTTTTATCTTGCCAAGTCTACTCATTACAGGGAAGTAACACAGGGGCCAGTCTAGTCTGTTCACAATTGAAAGATTTCACATTTGATTCCCACAGCAGGATAGACGTATTTAAACCCATTTTCCTTCAGTTAATGCCTTTGTTAACCTAGCAGTAAAAGGTAAATAGGTACCCAAGAGCCGGGCAACTGTTGTGGGTGCCATCCTGGGAAGTCATTAGTTGTTTAGTTTATCATGCACCCCATACCCATCCTGTGAGCGGTAGTGGAAAGGGTTACAGAGGCACATAATGGACCGAGGGACCGAACCCCAGAATTCATTTAGTTAAGCAGGTTACAATCTTCATGAACTGGTTACAAAATTCAATGCCCATCGTCACAACAATGGGGGGTCAAGACTGACCACAAGTACCGTCTCTAAATCAAGCAACCGACATATGTGAAGAGCTAGTGCCATAATCGATATGTTTATCCTGCACACCGCCCCTTAACCAGTGGGCAGCAGTGGAAAGGTTACAATCACCCAGTTACTACCTACAGTTAGCAAACTGGGGATATTTAGCTAGTTGACAAAGAGAAACCACATACTGCAAAACATTAATTAGTTTAGTGTTGCAAATGAATGCAGTCTTAGGTGTGAGTTGACAACTGTCATCCTTAGTGCTAGAAGCAGATACATTTACATGTAATGCATGCAAGCAAATAAAGAAAGTGGCATTACAAATTTCCAACTAGATATTGACACAAAATAATGTGGCTGCTTACTATCACAAGGACAGTATAGGTACACATTGCTGTACTTCTCTGTACTTCTTAGAAAGTGATGTGTATGGTACAGGAACTCTGGCCATGATTTAGCCTTTTAAGAATGACCAACCCACCCCCACCCAGACAGTGCTGGCCAGCACAACGTGCCAATATTATTGTTAAGAAAAACTGAAAAAGTAAAGTTTAAACAAGAATTATCAAGTGTAAACGTGAAAACCCCTTTGCCCAGTAGTTGACAGTTGTAAATGGTTGAGTTAGGGGTGAGTGAGAGCACGGTGGAGAGGAAGGGAGGTGTGAGAGTGACGAGGGAGAGAGAGAGAGAGAGAGGAGCATCACCTGTCACACCTCCACAACAACACAAATCAGAATGCCAACTCTTACCTTCATGTTCCTGGCCACCTCCTCCTGCACACCCTCTCGTCACAAACTAACCACAGAGCCCCGGCCAACTCAACCTCCTCCAGACAAGGTGCTTTACAAGCACGCTTATAATGATATATATGGGCGAGACTACGTGACCCCCCTCAGGCCAGGAAGCAGGGTAGGAGGGACCACTGGCACTTCTCGCGTTTCCACTCACCGATAAACGTGCTTTTTTTTTCCTTGCACTGCACTCAGATTTTCAATTCACTGCACGCCTTTCATTATTCAACTCTCACCGAACTTGCGGAGGTGGCCAAATGCCATTCTTAACTTGAACCGTCGGGGAAAATACAGTAAAACTCAAGCGAATTTCCAACGAAAACAAGGAAATTTTCTAGCTGTCACAATTACACTTTTAATTATTTCCCCATTTCATAGATTATATCCTCCAGGAATATTTTTGGACTATTCCTCGAAGACTCAACTTACTTGATGAATTGTGGAAAATTGCTTGCTCGTCTCGTGATTGGCAGAATCGTCATTTTTATTATCACTTTGACCGCCCTCTTCATCCGAGGCAGCCATCTTCCTTTCTCACGGGCTCACACAGCTCTCAGCGCTCCCATTGGCCCGCGCCCTCAACACCTCCCACACACCCACAGCATTGTAAAAATACCATACATATCATTTATTCCCTCTCCTCTCATCCATTTTCATCCAATGACTCGCTTCGAGTGGAATCTTTCCCATTTGG
The DNA here is from genome assembly GCA_020271785.1 of Procambarus virginalis. Lineage (NCBI taxonomy): Eukaryota > Metazoa > Arthropoda > Malacostraca > Decapoda > Cambaridae > Procambarus > Procambarus virginalis. Next base: position 17,395,743 of record WNGS01005997.1, on the reverse strand, counting down.
AAGAGCTGGGATGGATGAGCGTGGTTGTATATGTGTGTGTGTGAGGTAGGGGGGAGGATGGGAGGGGAGGGGGCCGGACACCGTGCAGGAACGGTGCCAACGCCGCTGCTGCTGCTGCTGCTGCTGCTGCTGCTGGTGTTGTTATTACCAGCAGACGATGGATGCCTCGCACTCCTTCTCCTCCTTCCTCCTCCACAAACCACATAAATAATTGACTAAACCTGACATTTTCTTCCGCTTGATGCGATGCCCTTAGGCCACGAGCATATGGCGTCGGAACATCACAGTCATTCCCGGATAGTTGGCCCACAGGTGTCATTAATACACTACGGGATTTTGTTTAAAAAAGCACCCCCTTGTCACTACGATCTACCATTTACTTGCTTAGCTAAATGAACTGTGGGGTTCAGTCCCTGAGCCCATTATGTGCCTCTGTAACCCTTTCCACTACCGCCCACAAGATGGGTATGGGGTGCATAATAAATGAACTAAACTAACTCTACCATTTAAACAGTACTTAAGTGAACACTTTTGTGCTCCAATCAAAGTGCTTTTGAACATTTCAAGGAACTAGTTTTGGACAGCAGAAATATAGCATCTTTTATTATTATAATTATTATTATTAACAACCTTAGGTATACAATATCGCATCTACGATGACTTTGGGGTCAAAGAGCCGAAGCTCAACCCCGGCAACCACAACTAGATGAGTACTAAATATTGTCAATGAAAGTCGTGCTATTCTAAAATTAAAATAACTACACGTTTAAAACAAGATAGCATTTATAGTTCCAGTTGACTTGCTATAATAATTGAACGTAATTATCAGTGGCAATGTATGGTACGTATGTATGTATGTATGTGTATATACATTGTATATATAGTACATACAGACTACTGTATATACATACTGTGTATGTATATACAGTCTGTATATACATACAGTGTATGTGTATACAGGCTTACATTGAGGTTCGTTGAACTTGAAACCGTTGCTCCTTGTTTGTATTTTATATTACGTCTGACCTTTTGAAGAAATTATCAGGATCAACATCCTCCAGCTTACCTTTTAACCCACAGGGTTATTAAACCATGGAACCACCTACCCACCGAAGTCGTAATGCCAAAACAGTTAACTTTTATGGCACAACTGGAAAAGAACATCACGGCAAATGGGGGGGGGGTGGACTTTCGACAAGCCGCTGGTTTCCTGTCCTCGTCAAGGCCACTACTGTTAGTAGCGTTCAGGTGAACTTGTTTAGTATTTTTAAAGTTTCAACGAGATCCGCCCTGTAAACCTGCCTGGTTTGCAGTGTGGCCCTCTGTGGCCCTCAACCGTTCCTGATACAAGAGATGACTTAGCTCTGGAGTGACTTTTGTTGCCCGGTGTTGCACTTTCTTCTGAGTAGCTATGTTCTTATAAAGAAAGGTCTCCATGCTTGGATCTATATGGGGGCGCACCAGAGATTTATACAGTTGAATCACTATCTTCTTTTCCTTAAAGTCAAAGATACGCTTGATTATTCCAAGGGTTTGATTATTGCTATTATGACTGCTGCTCCTATCTCTTGTGCAACATTTAGTAAGTGTTGGTTACCAACATTAGTAAGTGTAAATAATTCTGACTCGAAGTCCTTTTTTTCATCAATCAGCCGTAATGTAATGGCATTGATTTGGTAGTTCTGGCGTGTTATGCCTTAAATGCAAGGCATTTAATGCATAACATTATGCATTATGTTATAATGTTATGACATGTTGTTATGCCTTAAATGCATTTGTCGATATTAAAATGCATTTGCCAGTCTTCTGGACATTTGTGGAGTTCATGTAGATCTCTTTGTAAGGCTTCAATATCATTATCATTTCCCACTTTACCATAAATCTTTATGTCATCTTCAAATTTGATGATGTGGTTTGCAATATTCTCATCTATAACATTAATGTCTATGGCAAAAAGGGTTAGCCCCGTTTCTCTAATGATGTATCCAACATTTAATCTTAATTGTGTATCTGGAAGGGAAGGAAAGGGAACTATCAGGGGGGGGGGAAAGCGCCAAGCCATTACGACTATATAGAACTTGGAAGGGGTCAGGATAAGGATTTGGGATGGGACGGTGGGGGGGGGGGTGTCTTCTCTTATCTCTCTTTCTGTATCACCCCTCTCCCCATCTCCACATTTCTCCCCAACATCCTCCTCCATCTCCCCCCTCCCCTCTCTCCACCTTTCTCTCCACTCCTTCCCTCTCTTCAAACATCCCCTCTTCTCTTGTCCTGCCTCCCCATGCACTCTGTCTCTTTCAGGAAACTTATATACCGGTAATCACAGACACTGTTAAGTAAGTCTACGGACAATACAACAAATATTTAATATTTGACCCCAGGAAAGTTGCAAAGGAGGAGGATTGGCTGGGTTAAATCACGATATTCCTTAAAGTGTGGCACTGGAACCGACCCCGACAGGCCTGTGACGCTGCCATGCCCAACATTGTTCATGTGTGAAAGTTGGGTGAAGGTGCCGTAACCCAAGTGGCTGAGCCTCCAACCTTGAAGAGACAGATACACATTCTCTCTCTTATATAACAGAATAAATACACAGGAACATGTTACAGTGATTAATTAGTAGGTACATCAATCACATATTATATAAAGTTATTAATTACGCACAACGTTCCGGCCAAAATATCCTTTCATGCCTGGCTGAGGGAGTTTTAGGTCAGTTTATGTACGCCCGGTCAAAACGCTGTGCGTGTTAGTGGCTTTACAAGAATGTAAAAACATCACTGCTATGTACTCTCATAAACCCAATGTACCTTCTTGTATTTATATATAAATAAATAAATGATGCACCCCATACCCATCTTGATGGCGGTAGTGAAAAGGTCACAGAGGAACATATATGGGCTCAGGAAATGAACCCCGAATTCATTTAGCTCTTCATTCATTCTTCAATATTCATTTCATTTAGCTATGCATGTTACAGTCTTGATAACCTAGTTACATAGTTTAATGTATATTTATTAACATATAACAACAATGGGGTTCAAGAACGACTTCAAGTAAAGTCCCCAAGCTCAAGAACTTACTTTTGTGGTGAGCTAGTTTTATTATTTGATTTACTTAACATGTACCGCCCCCCTCCCCCACTCCCATCTAGTGGGAGACTGTGGAGAGGTTACAATCATCTGCATTATATTGAGAAGCGTTGATGAGCATCTTTACATAACAACTAGTAAAACAGTGCTCATCAATGTTTACCAATATAATAAGAAGAGCTAAACTTAAAGAAATTTTGAAAACAGACTTAAAGAAGCAAACTCCACAAATGGTCAGAAGACTGTCAAATGTTTTTTAATATTGACAAATGCAAGTCCTTGCATGTGGGGCATAACAACCCACACCACAACTACCAAATTAATAGCATTACATTACAGCAGACTGATGAAGAGAAGTACCTTGGAATCAAACTCCACCACTCAATGAAAATTGCACAGCAGGTAGGAGCAGCAGTCAAAAAAGCTAACTTTTAAAATACTGAACAATTTGGAGGATGATTACCCGGAAAAGTTTCTTCCAAAGGTCAGATGTAACACAAACAAGCAGCAACGGTTTCCAGCTCAACAAGCCACAATGTAGGACTGAGAGCAGGAGATACTTTTTCACCCACAGGGTTATAAACCCATGGAACCGCCTACCGGCCGATGCCGTAAATGCCAAAACTTTGTTAACTTTTAAAGTACAACTGGAAAAGATCATAAAGGCAAATGGGGGACCTTCAACAATCCACCGGCTTCCTGTCCTCGTCGAGGCCACTCGTGTTAGTGGCTCAGGTAAATTCAGATAAAAACGAAACATGAAAACCACATGGAAAACTACCTTTAATATCAGGAACGGTTGAGGACCACAAGACTTAACAAATCCTTCCCCAAGAAGCTTTGAAATAACTCCGATTTCTGTTCTCAGAATGCAAGGAGAGGGCAGACTTAAAGTATTAAACTCTACGTTAATCATACACCATATTTTACACCTTGACTCCATGAAAATGGCCTAGGGGTGTTATAGGTTGCTAATATTTCTTGAAGCATTTAACTTAGGCCTACCCAGACCAGCCTAAATCCGTTCCGTACCACAGACCATTCTGAAATTCGGGTGAGGGGTAGTCTCAAGTGTCTGGCTCCAACTTTAGACATTCTACTTATATCCTATGTAAATGTTTGTACTTTTGCTTAAATAAAAATTATTATTATTATTATTATTATTTATTATAGCTATACTAGGAGGGGTACCCGGTGGTGCCCAGGTTCCCTCTCCCCCTCGTCCTCCTTACCTTACAACAATCTTCCCCTCCAGAGCCGGATTTATAAGAAGGAAATTACCTGGAGACTTCCTGCCAGACTTCCAAAACAACAACAACAACAAAAAATTAATAATTGTAAAATTTAAAAATTACTTTTAAACTTTTGTTGTTGATCGTGAATAGAAACAGTGAAAACTAAACTTCTTTATTATTCTGTTGCTCAGCTGTTATTTAGTGTGAATACAATAATTAATATCTAATACAGCAGTATAAAATGAAAAAATAGCAGAAATGTGCATAATTTAAAGAAATAAAGGCATCACAACACTTCATATCATATCTGATCACCAGTAATTAATATCACATTACCCTATACTGTATTACAAAATGAACAAAGTACTCAAAGTTATTCTTAGTGAATAAAATTGAGAAAAATAAAATCAGACAAGTGTCTCCTTTGAAGCCTTACATATTTTTTTTCAAACTTATTCCATTTATCACCATTAACACTTTTTATTTGTCATGTAATGACAAATAAAAAGTGCCCCCCTCCTTGAATTTGAAGTGCCCCAGACCCCTGAAGGTTCGACCCTGCCCCCACCACCCCTCATTCTCACCATCTATACCCCCTTCCCCTATCCCACCTCCTGCTTAGTCCTTCTTCCCTTTAATAGAGGATAATATTAGTGATCAGTGAAACTACTGTATGGGTCTTACCATCCTTCCCTTCCTCCCTCTCCCCCCCCCCTCATCCCTCTCCCACATCCTATCTCTTCCCCCTCCCATGCTCAACCCCTCTTCCCTTTCATAAAATATATTATTACAGGGCAATGAAACTGCTGTATGAATTTAAGGAAATATTTTTTTCCGATAACAAAAGCTCTTCGAGCATCTCAAACAGTATCTCACACGTGACCAGAATTGTGTGTGTATTTTATATATGTACCACCAAAGGAAGGAATGAGGGGGAGCAGATGCAACCTGCACCTGTCCCAAGGGTGGCTTGTATGAGCCCCTCATCACATCAAGGCAACACCCATGAGAGGACATACTTGACTCTATATAACTCTAGTCTTGCAAATTGATTCAGTTTGGCAGCAATGAGCCTCGTTTTAACTTTATCACCCACCAAAAAAGTGTGTTACCTGAAGCTTCCTAGGCAGACTAATTTTTTCAATAAAGGGAAGCAGGGAACCATAGTCGCTATTTTAAATTATGCATGAGACTGCCACTGATCTAGGTTTTTGTCTTACTCATCAATTTAGGCCAAAAGAGAAGCTTTACAAGCCACCCTCAATTACCCTGCTGATCATCGACACACGCCATCCCCTCTTGTAGCATCAAGGCAACAGCCGTGAAGAGGGAGCAAAATATGGAAATAGCATTCATATGTCTATTATGCTTGCATCTAGGCATGAAATAAAATCTAAAAAATAAGTTATATTGCCAGCTTTTATTAATTCCTAAGCCATCATTTTACAGGAATAAGCAGATGATGAATACCAAGTTGAATAACAATAATGATACATAGTGCTTTAGTGATACATTGACAATTTATATTTTTTCAAGACAATACATAAGAGAGGCATGTTAAAAAAAAGCAACATTACATTATATAAAATGGTTTAAAACTTTTAATACATTTGATAAAATAGGCTCAACACTTTGCTGTTAAGAGGCAATTTTCAGTAAGAAACCATATAGAAAGAGCACTTGTTAAACAAGTACTGTATATCACTATCACACTTTTTTCATGTTAATATGAGAACTTAAAGATATATACTGTAAAACAAGCTAGCAGAAAAGTTTTAATGACTTAAAAGCATGCATGTACAGTACTACAGTATACAATATTAATATCTCACGTTTTTAATGTAATATTTGATATTGAAGGTTAGCTAAAAATTATGTTCCCTGGCAATAAAATCTAAATAATTGGACAATACTAGATTTTAATCTTCACTCATCCCTATGCCACTGGAAAACATAATTTAATCACATTTGGATATTTTCACTGACCACAACGACCTTAACACTAGAGATGGAATGAAATTAGCACCTTTAGGTTTATGGGATAAATGGGCAAACACAGTATTAGTTGACCAGTTTAAATCTTACAAAACTAATAACAATAGATGCCAACTGATTTCAATATATGCATCCATTGTGTTGCCCAAGTTGACAGTCAACCAGAGTGGAGAGAACGTATTCATAAGGAGACAATCCTGGAGTAATCAGAGAGGGTGACAGGCAATCAGTACCATTCTCTATACTGTACACATACATGATTATGTGAGCTAAAATTCAAAATGAGTCATTAATGTTCTCAAGATAACTAAATCATACAAGAGGAAAATTTATCTAATAATAATGTGTGTGGATAATACTTAACCTACCTTGATGCATTCACTCAGTTCCGTAAACATACAGCTTTAGAAGAACAATAAAAATGGGAAGCAAGGTGACTTTCCCTTTGTACTTAAGTCTGAGTTCTTGCAATGTAAGTGCACACAAAGCAAATTTCTCTCTTCCTTATTATCATAAATAGTTATTATTATTATTATTATTATCATCATTATCATTATTATTATCATCATCATTATTAAGTGTCTCATAATCAACTAAAGGAATAAATAGTTGGGAAAATGTTACCTATTTATGAAAGCTCTCACTCATGTTCAACATAATATACATAAAAAAACAACAACAAAGACATAATCTACAGGATGTGTTTTCAGAAAAATAAAAATGATCTAGACCAGGAACAAGGCTGCACTGCATAATAGATAAAATACAATGAATATGTAAACTAATTAGTTATAATGTCAGTGTTGAGTGTAATGATATGCCTGTTTCTGGTCAGTCCCTCAGGTGACTCCTCAAGCTATCTGCCTGATTTGCTCTTAGCATAAAGTATCCACCTGGCTCTTGTGAGTCAAGGTGGGTATCAGATGGCTCTCTCAATAGAGGCAAGGGAGTCTGGAAATACCAGATCAACTCAGACCAAAAGGAAAAATCCACCTGAAAGATAGAGCACCCAAAACAAGCAACTTCATGGAAATATAGAAGGAAAGAAATGGCCATAGATGAAGGAGTCAACGCAGATGACCAGAAAAACGAAAACACCTCCAGAGAGAAAAGACAAAAGAAGTTAGGAAAAAAATAAACAAGAAGAGAGGAAAACCAAGTAAAAAACCCAGAGACTAGGAAGGCTCAGAATTAGCAGGCCAGAGGGAAAAGAAGGCACGAGAGAAAATACAAAGCAGCATGAGGGGGGCACACTACTGTTCTGGTGTCTTCTTTTTTTCTTTTAGCCTGAGCTGATCTAGTATTCCTAGACTTCCTTGCCTCTTTCGAAGCGGGGCCAGAATATTATCCTGGGATTTGATAGGCATTTGTGACTCACATGGGCCTAGAGAGGTACAGTAATTTAGACATGCAGCTAACTTGGCAGGAAGCTCAGGAAGCCACTAAGGGTATAGCCCTCACAGAAAAAAAAATGTAGCATAGTCTTCCTTCATGAAAATGGGCAAACCAATCTTTCCTGTATTATTTATCAACGCCAGGGATTATTCTGTTCAAATAACTTGCTTTAGATGGGTTACTAAAATGTTTTTGTTTATTTATACTGGCAGACACAAGTGTTTAGTTTCTCTCAATACAGTACATACAGTATAAAAAATTATCTTAGCCATGCTAAAATAAAATTCAGATGGCAAAATAAAAAATAATATACAAAATATGAATACCGGGGATGTACAAACGGTTCAAAGTTACCATTTTAGATCCCGGTCATGTTTTTTTTTTTACCCAATTTTGAAGATCCCACATTACAAGCAATGCAATATTTCAGCTATTTATTGAGGAAAAGTGCCTTGATAATGGCTGATTTGAAAGGAAGCTGTTGGTGGTGCATAAGGTGCCCATGCATCATCACCATTTACTCCAGCCTCCTCTAGTGATTATAACTCTTTGCTCTTCAAAAAACATCAAATCAGACAAGCATGACAATTACATACCAGATCAATACATTCAAGGTTAAATAAAAAGCTATTTTTCTTATCAAATTTCTAAAAAAAAAAAATTTGGGATTTGTACATTAATGTTTTGTGGTCTGAGAATGTGTCTCCTATTTATAGCATTTTCCCCTAAGGCATTCCTGAATCTGAGTTATGAATGATCAGCTTATCAATACCTTTCTAGAACACATCCCAGTTGTAAACTGGGAACTTTCTGTGCTGAATAGAAATACATCTCTATCAATATAATTATTTTGGTGCTGAAATGAAGAGTATAGAGTCAGTATGAGCATATTTAATAAATTAATGCAGCTAACAGAAAACATCTACACAAGTCAAATTTTGTGAAAATCTGATGAGTACGTGTGCTGCCTCATTCAATTTTTAATGTTAACACATCATATTAAATTATGGTACACATAAAAGGCATGCACAATGGTGATATAAGGTACTCAATTATCACATACGTGTTTATCTGCAAAAGTATCACAGTGGCTGTACACTTTGCTGCCACTGAGGGAGAAACAATTGGCTTGTGGACAGTAATTAATTGCTTACACTGCAACATAGTATTATGTCACAAGACCAGGATGTCCACTAGTCACACTGTTCCCTTGTCAAATGCAGCCTAAGGTTATTATCTTTGGTCTACATACTCATCAGAGCATGGAAAACTAATGTGTAGGATGTAGGTAAAAACAGGTTTTTTTTAATGAGGTGAACAGTAATACTGTACACCATACAATTAAGGAAACACAAACAATATTAATATATATTGCAATTTGTATTATATATATATATATATATGTATAAATATATATATACATACACACACACACAGTGATACCTTGGCACTCGAACGGTTGCAAACTTGAACAATTCGGCACCTGATCTCTTAACTTGAGAGAAAAAACGCTCAGTAGTCGACCGTTTGCTTGTCACTGACCCCATACAAATGCTCATCACAACACACTGCAGCTGAGGAATTCTTGTTATAAACCTGTTGAATGACAATGCTATGTCTCACTTTATAAAACGTTTTAAAACACAGGCAAAAACAAATACCTTTGGACAGGGGACTCCCATGACAAACAATATCTCTCCTCCACTTCCTCATCACCTTCCTCATACACCATCTAATCTAATACACCTATTCGGAGCCGGTCGGCCGAGCGGACAGCACGCTGGACTTGTGATCCTGTGGTCCTGGGTTCGATCCCAGGCACCGGCGAGAAACAAGGGGCAGAGTTTCTTTCACCCTATGCCCCTGTTACCTAGCAGTAAAATAAGTACCTGGGTGTTAGTCAGCTGTCATGGGCTGCTTCCTGGGGGTGGCCTGGTCGAGGACCGGGCCGCGGGGACACTAAAAAAGCCCGAAATCATCTCAAGATAACCTAAAGTGAGAATAAATTTGCATTTATTTTATCTATTTATTGTGTTTAGGTTTCCTGTATGATTTATGCATGTAAATTTATGTTAATAAACTTTGAGTTAAATTCTAGTAAAAATACATATATTAGTTTGTTGGGGGGTCTGGGATGGATTAATTCAACATACTTTATTCTTATGAGAAAATTATTCTGTACTTGAAACAGATCAGCATTCAAACAACTTTCTTGAAAAATTTAGTTTGTGTACCGAGGTATCATTATGTTATGTGTGTACTGTATGTGTATGTGTATGTGTATATATATTATATATATATATATATATATATATATATATATATATATATATATATATATATATATATGCGGAAAATCCACAGAGAAAAATGAAAGGAGGTAACGTTTCGACTTGTTAAAGCCTTTGTCAAACCAGACTGATATATAGATATATATATATATATATATATATATATATATATATATATATATAATATATATATATATATATATATATATATTCTGTATTTTTAATAAATATTGTTTGATTTCTTATGCTGGCAATAATGTTGTAACTTAATTCTTTGGTTTATGTAAACAGTAGTTTATATCTGCTGACAATGAAACTGCATATAATACTCTGTTTAAAAATGCAGTAAATATTTATTTACTTTGCACACATGCCTCATATTTGATTACTATGAATTCTAGTTGATACTAAAAAATATCAAGTAATGGCACTGACTGAGGATACAGTATATACAATACTTATACACGATACATTTCAGCTGGAAGTACTCTACAGCATGCTGATTCTAGGTTAATATATATACAATAACAAAATCCTAGTAACAAATTAAATTCCGAGTACAGTTTCGATATTATTCTTGACAAAAATTCCTTTACGTAAACATCATATGAACTTGACTAAAATTCAGTATCAGTCATTCGAAATGTTTACTTTTAATATACTTTAGGATGTACTATAATAAATATAATCTTTTAGATTACTCATTATATATCTAAATATTTGTATACATTCATATGACAACTGTCGAGAAAAATTAAACTTTTCTTTAACGTTGGACAAACTAATAACCAAAATCTGATCCTTTCTGATTCAAAGTCTATACAGTACAGTAATAACACAAAAGAAATGCAGTATTTCATATGTTATACAGTACTGTATTTCAACAGTAACTGCAAGGTATATTTCCTTAAATCTAATAAAATCCACTCAACATGCTCATTTCAAAATATATATGAGACATTTAGTAGTCCCATACTTCCTGTTGTTCATTTAAATTAATACTCTCCACTCTGGCAATACTGTCATAATTTAGTTGTATAACAAATTTGTCCACACTAGGGAACTCACTGTTGAAAGTCACATTCAAGCAGGATATACATATGATTCTTCTTGTTCTCAAAAGACAAGTACAATGAACAGTAGAAAAAACAAAATAAAATTTATTTGGATCCTAATATTAATGTAGAAAAGACAAACTCTACTGAAAAATACCTACGGATTCATATTGCTTTTCACATTGAAATGTAAATTCCTTACCATAAAACACTAAAGTGCTCTACAAAGCTCCAAGGTCAATACAGTCTTATACTAGCATAAAGTACAATTCTCAAACTAGAAGTTGGAAGGAAGATATGAATAAGTACTCTAAAACACACAATAATGTTGCCACGGAAGAGACATGTACTATGCAATACATTAATGTTGTAAGAATGGATATTGAGTACACTACATTTGTATAATACATACAGTACACTACAGTATTTTAAAATCATGTAAAATTCACACATTATTAACTTTTAAGTGTTAAAGAGTTGAAAGCATCCTAATATACTACAAAGCACAATATCTGTGTGTGAGTGTGTGTGTGTGTGTGTAATTAAATTTAGGTGTAATTACACCTAAGTGTAATTACTTAAGTGAAGTTACAGGATGAGAGCTACGTTCATGGTGTCCTGTCTTCCCAGCACTCTTTGTCATATATAATGCTTTGAAATTACTGACGGTTTTGGCCTCTACCACTATTGGTGTGTGTGTGTGTGTTCGTGTGTAATTGCCTAAGTGTACTTACAGGATGAGAGCTACGCCCGTGGTGTCCCGCATGTGTGTGCGTACGCACGCAATTACTTAAGAAGTTATAATATGAGGACTATGCTCATGGAATCCCTTCTTCCTTATAAGCTTTGTCAAATGACAGTTTGAAGCATCTGACAATTTTGGAATCAACTATCATATCATTAACTTATTTCATTTGTCTATAAATTAGTTTGCAAAAAAAAAAAAAAATAGAGGTTTCATATATTTTTCAGCACATTGGTTTTCTCAAGCTTGAAACTCTGGGCTTTTCTCAAAATTGTAATTTTGAAAAATTCTCCTACTAAACTTTGTTGATTTCTTCCACAATTTTGAATGTTGGGGAATGGAGAAAGCATAAAAAGGGTGTGTATACATGTTTGTGTTTACTTATACCTGTTTTGTGATTTATAGGATAGAGCTCAATCTTATGGCATCCTATTGTCCATTACCTATTTATTGTGCAGCACAGTTACTCAAAAATTTTCTCTACCCTTTCCATGTGATAGTGTGTATTATTACTTGACTTTTCCTGAATTTTATGTACATGTTAAAATGCTACACTAAGCCTGCTGGAACTTTATGCATTGTACACAAAACAAAATGATCAAGTATAATAGGCGATACGACAATGTCTGGAACTGAGGTAGCAAATTGTTTCACACACACTAACAGTATATATATGTTTATGTGTATGTGTATGTGTGTATGTGTGTGTGTATATATATACATATATTATATATATATATATATATATATATATATATATATATATATATATATATATATATATTACATATATATATATTACATATATATATATATTACATATATATATATTACATATATATATATTACATATATATATTACATATATATATATTACATATATACATATATACATACAGTATACACACACACACCACAGTATACTGTATACATATATAGTATATAAATTCCACCCAGTTTTTTTTTCCGTGTACTGTATCGAGAACTGACACTCAGGAGGGTGGGTATCGAGGTAGAGATGGTGTTGATGACGTCATGAAGTAATGTAGGCTAATGTAGGCTATTATTGGCAAAGTATGTTAATTGGATTTTTTTCTAAATTTGTGGGACCCATTGCATAATGCTTTATATTATACTAATAAAAAACTTATATAAAAAAAATATATACAGAACTGTAATCTAGAGTCCAGTTATTATGATATTCAAAGAATCATTGTGGGGTTTCAACTGGCAGCGTGATAAATGGCACTCATTTCACTTTGGCCAATCCTGACCTGATGATGCTGGGCACGAACCATAGAGGAATCACAGTGCAAAGTTGGGTAAGGCTAGCCCCGAGTGTCTGGTCTCTGAGCTCGAACACACACACACACACACACACATTTTATAATATGACAATGTCAGACCACGGAGGAAAAATGAAACAGGAATTTCCTTAAGTACTTTTGTATATTAATACATCTTCAGAAGGAGTGATGTTCACTCCTTCTGAAGATGTATTAATATACGAAAGTACTTAAGGAAATTCCTGTTTCATTTTCCTCCGTGGTCTGACATTGTCACATTTTTAATCACGTGTTTATTTTCGTGATATACACACATTTTATAATATATATATTATATATATTATATATATTATATATATATATATTTATATATATATATATATACACATACATACATACATATATACACACACACACACACACACACTGTATATATACAGTGGCACCTCGACTTACGATTGTCCCGACTTACGATAATTTCGAGTTACAATATAAATTTGATCGGAAAATGCGACTTGACTTACGATAGTGTCGTCGACTAATGATATTCGTTGATACACGTTCGGGTCGACCGAGCACATGGTTCCCAGTCACACAGGCTGACCTTTCTCAGTTTACTAGAGCCGCCCGCTTAGTGATGATCAGGCTCATAAAAATTGTGTTTTTTTTTTGTGATTTTTTGTTTTTTGAACATAAAGCTGATTATTATATATGCCATGAATCCCAACATAGTCAGTAGTAAGGTTCAACCTAAGAAAATAGTTGTGAGTAGAGGCAGTAGAGGATGTCCCTTCCTCATTAAAAAAAATGTGTGAAGTATGGGAAAAACTGCAAAGTTTTGTTGAAAAAACTCACCCAGATAAAGCTGTAGCAGGCCACTACATTGACCTTTAAATGACAATGTGATGTCTTACTACAGACAAGTGTTAAAATGTAGGGAAAAACAAGTGTCTTTAAGACAGATTCTTAGTAAGACAAGCAAGTAGTGAGCCACAAGCAGGTCCTAGTGGTATGCAGGCAAAACATGCCAGAGAGCGTGCCCCAGAAAAGTTATTACTGCCTGATGTTATAATGGAATGGGACTCCCATTCCAAACAGTAACACCTCTCCTTCTCCCCCCTCATCACCATCTTCCATACGCCATCAAGAGTCCTCCATAAAGGTAAGATAAACATGTACTGCATTGTAGTGGGAGAAAAAAATTGTATTCAGTATAAATGTATTTTTAAATAAATATTTTTAGGGGTGGTGGAACGGATTACTGTAATTCAATTCCCTTTTATTTCTTATGGGAAAATCGTTTCGACTCACGATATTTCGACTTANTTTTTCCACATTTTAGTTTATTCACTATAGTACTGTGTTAAATAACAAGATATTTACATGTAATACAAAAACATGAATTGAGACATTACTCAAGATGGTAAGATGGTGTCTTGTCAAGAATAAAGGCAGGAAATGAATTTATCAAGAATGATTGAATCAATGAATGTTTATAAACGAATAAAAACCACCATTTGGGGACACTGAAAAGTAAGATACAGGTTCCACATGTCATTTACAGGGGCTCGCATTAATCAACTCATTTTTCCTCCAGTTGCAATTTAGAGCGAGACAGCTTGGACAGGGTTATATGGTTAGGATTTAGGCTATCTGGGTTTTTTTTTTCATCAAAGTGCAATGCACAAACCATTAATAGACAAGAACGAACACACTCCATTTCACTGTGTTCATATGTAAGTAAATATTGAAAGGTGCCGCCAAGCCGGGAAGACTATGTAGCTGTGTTTGTACCCGTGATCTACTTTAAAGATTTTTTCTTCACCAGGACAAGCAGTCATGTACGTACATAATGGTGCCCAAATAGAATTTACACTGTACGATATATAATATACAACATTCCATAGGAAGGACTAAAATTGTAGTTATATTTTGATACTTAAACTTTTTTTTTTTTCACAGGAAGGTACTGGAGCAGATGTCTACCAACTAGTACAAAATTTAAAGCTCTTCCTTCACATTGCTTAACTTAAACTTTACATTATTAAATCAGATTGTCAGATCATGATTTCCTTGGAAATCATGATCTGACAATCTGTTTATATCAAGATAAAAAATTACTGCCGAGTAAATGAGTGAACAGTTAAAAAGATACAATCGACTTGATAATGGTCCAGGGCAGACCAAAACATCGTCATTTTTCATCTTCTAGTGTGTGGTTTGGTCAACATTCTTCAGCCGCGTTATCGTGACTCATCACTTGCAAACATTTAAAAAGACTGGTACCCAATCTTCCTTTTCTACCCAGGTTTTCAAATAGAGTGATGTTGCTCGCCAGGTATACAGGTTGAGAATGCCATCAATGTACCACAAGTTGTGTTTTATAAGATAAGCAAAGCAAACTATTGCCACTGCCCAACCACAAGGTTATTCGCTAATGAGCATTTTTATTTGGCCAACTCATAGAATAACATTGACGCATGAAAATTAGATTCATTGGAATATAGTGTGGAAAAGTCATCACTACACTAAAACTGCTATATATTGTTATATAACTTTATTCAATATACTAAATATATTTCAGTAAAAAGCATCCCCTCACTTCAACATTTTACAGCATTTTGGTCTACTGTCACAGAAAACCTGTAGGAATACAGGGACTGTGACGGTAATATTCCCAAACCTTTAAACATTGCTTCACATGCTGTTACATGCTCCCGTATGGTAGCAACAGCACAATACTAATCAGATGAATAGATAGCAAAAACAAGTCCCCAGGACCAGGCAAAGTATTCGCCAGGGTGCTTAAAGAACGTAAAGAAGAGCTTAGTGAGCCTTTGTCTACCATATTTAATAAATCGTTAGAGTTGCAAAGAGTACTGGAGACAGAGGGTTGCTAATGTGGTGTGGATTTAAAAAAAAAAAAGTCTATTGTTGGAAAACTGTTTGAATCGATAATGGTTAAAGTCATTCATCTACATCTTTAAAAATATAGATTAATAAATGATTCACAACATGATTTTACAAAGGGCTGTCATGTTTGACAAATTTGCTTTCATTTTATTCCAGCACACTTGAGCCAGTTGATAAAGGACAAGACTGTGATGTATATCCTGACTTTACCAAAGCTTTCGATACTGTGCCTCATGACAGATTAATAAGAAAGGTGGAGGCTCACGGTATTAGGGGGTGCTATCTTGAGTTGGAGAAGGGTACAATTATATCAAAGGAAACAGTTCAAATGGAGTTAAGTCAGAGTGGTAAACCATTGTAAGTGAAGTGCCCCATAGATCTGTTCTGCAACCGCTGCTGTTTGCCATATACATGTATGATTTAAATTCAGGACCAAGCAGCAATATTTGCAAATATGCAGCCAATATGAATATTGAGTGAAAATATATTCAAAAAGATTCTAAATCTCTTCAAGACAATCTAGATAGGCTTTTGAATTGGGCAATAGATTGGCAACTGCAATGTAATGCTCACATATGTAAGGTTCTGAGGCTAAGTAATCATGATAGTTACTAGATATCAGCTGGATAGTACTGAAATTGCAAAGTCTGATTGCAAAAAAAAGCTTATAATTAGTAAGAATTTAAAGCCAAACAAAAATAATTAATAAATGTTCAGAATAAGGCAAATAAGAGCGATTTATTTCTAGAAAAGTTAGCAACAAAACACACAAAAGTTATAATTCGGCTATACCCTGCTTTTGTTAGGTCTTATTTAGGTTTGACAGTTCAATTTTGGTTGCCAAACTATAGAATGGGCATAAATTTACTTGGATGTATTCACAGCAAAGGAAGATTAATCCCAGGAATTAGAAACTTTCCATGGAAAGAGATTGAGAAAACTTAATTTACATTCTCTAGAAAGGTGAAGACTTTGGGACAACATGATTAAAGTATAAAAGTGGATGAATGGGCATAAGGGGGAATATTTATAAAATATTAAATATATCAATGTAAAATAGAACACAAAACTATGAATATAAATTGGATAAGTTTAGATTTAGGAAAGACCTGGGTAATACTAGTTTGGTAACAGGGTTGTTGATTTGTAGAACAGATTTATTAGGCAACATAAAAGACACGAAGATCACTCAATTCTTTCAAGCGTATGCTAGACTGTATACTGTATATGAACGAGTTTGGGTAGATATAAATAAAAGCTGCCTTGAATGGGTCAATGGGCCTTCTGCAGTTACCTAAATTCTTATGTATTTATATATAGATAGATAGATATACTATAGTTACATATATTTTATTACATTTATTTTATTATGTTTTATATATATATATATTTTTTAGCTACAAATTAAGAGATAAGACAAAGTTTGACATATAATACTTTGCATTCCTTTCATACTGTGGCATCATTTAATGCAGCTCATTGGGTTTCACTGTAAACAATGTTCAAGAATTTGAGCACTGTCTTTTCCCATTTTCCTTACTCCACTTAAAAGAAAATGTTGTTCAACATACCAAAAATCATGGGTGCACTTCTTGACAATGGTCTTAGCCAAGAAGATTTGAATAGCAAGGTCTGCGATTTTCAGCCGATGTTTCCAGACCTTAGCCTTGTCCTGTTTAGCAACAAGTCTTCTTACTAAGTTCACACCTTCATTCACATCCAGCTGTGCCGTAACCTATAAATGAGCAGATAAATATTGATATACATGCCTGTATATATTTCATTAAATTATTTGGTGAATATATATATATATATATATATATATATATTATATATATATATATATATATATATATATATATATTATATATATATATATATATATATATATATATATATATATATATATATATATATATGCGAACAAGCCTGAATGGTCCCCAGGACTATATGCGAATGAATATATATATATATATATATATATATATATATATATATATATATATATATATATATATATATATATATTATATATATATATATATATTACAGCTATGCTAATATTATATAAGGCTGTAAATGCCAAATTGTAATTACAGGAAGAAACCTATATTTGTGGTGCACCGTCTTCATAATATATTTCGTAATTAATTTGCCGATTTGTGCCCCCACCATCAATAGAAAGTTGCACTAGATATCCAACTAACAGTGCACACAAAAATTTAACAGAGAAGCTGTGAAGGGAAGTTACAGCTCAGAGAATGAAAAAACAAGTCAAATTTAGCAACAGCATTCTCTGAACATTGATCCAGGAGACGCATACCACTGATCAAACACCCACTTTGGTAGAGGAAGTGAAGCAAAGTGAAGTCTCCATCCTCCACCCTCTTCCCATTAGATGCACTAACCATGTCTAAGTTAAATTGTATATTTACAAATAAATTCTACTCTTATTTTGGTGTTTCTCTATATGGTTGTCAGCAGTTTGTGTTCTCTTCAATCAACAGAGTAATAACTTGTTATTGGTCACAGGAGTAGAGTTATACTAACATGCCACACCTTCGATTAATATGAATATTGTATGGTTTAAAATTGAATTTAACACAACGTATTTCTTCCACTTGGAGCCAATTTAAACAATCTTTAAATTTGCCATCACATTTGATTATATACATTTATACACTTCACATAATGCTCTCATGAGAGTGAACAGTGAATTAGATGGAATGTCCACACTCCATCAATGAATGTTATTGCAGAATTGTGATACAAAATACTAGATCCTCAGTGTGGCAGACACAATAACAATACAAAACACACAATCTGCCAAAATAAAAACTTCTCTACATATACTCATCATTGATTGGCTGAGAACTATTTTATCTGGCATTGTACAGACAGTGGTTATCTTGAGGTTATCTCGAGATGATTTTGGGGCTTTTAGTGCCCCCGCGGCCCAGTGTTCAGTGATTGATACTGAATATAACACAGTAAATACAACAAAAATAAAGTTACATCATAATCAGTTACTAGCTTCCTCAACAACCAAGATAATGCATACAGTACGAAGCCATCTAAATACAGTACTGACCAAGCCATGTCATACTTCTTACAGTTTATTTTCAATTTAGAAATATTGTAACACTTACCTCGTCTAAAAAACTTTTGCGCTGGAACTTATATAGCAGAGCAAAATACAAATCAACATAGTGATTGTGGTCTTCATCTGTATAGAGTGGAACTTCCATTCCCTCAGATCTGAGACGTATACATCTGCAAAGTAAATATCAATAAGCAACTAGCAAAAGAAACAGACAAGGAAATAGTTCCTGAAAGAATATAAATTCAGTTTTTACAGTAACATTACAAAAAACAACAATGATAACAAATTACTTAAAAAGACTAAAGGACAAGACAGTTAACAACAATCAATAAATAAATATAATAATTCTGCATTTTGAAAATGCAGAATACCAAGAATTACAAAATCATATTACAGAGCATATTTGTGAAAGGAGACAAGTCATGTACACCACTATTAATCCTTCCAAACGTGTATTTCTATTAAGTCATGCATCACTATGAGCAATTCTTGTGATATTTTAATGTGATAAAATTTTGATATATTAGATTTTTTATATTACATAATTTGTGATCTTTATGAGTTATAAATAGGGAAAATAACAAACAAAATCCTTAACCCTTCCATTGTGAAACACAACTGGGGTTGATCTTGCTAATTAATGGTGAACTGCATGACATGGTTGGAAAAGCTTTAAAGCACTGTACCGCGAAGGATTTGAAACTCGTGCAGGTACACAAGGCTCACATTTGCTTCACCTTTTGTGATGATTTGACCCTAAGCAATTAGTAAAAAGTCTGACATTTTGTCATCCGATCCTAAACAAGGAAGAAAAAAAAAAAAAAGAGGTACCCAAGGACTACACTACCCAATTTAAAAGTCAACTTTATTATTGTCAAAATATAGAGTGTCATGAGTTTCATGTAATACAGATAGGTATTCTCTAGGAATGATTAGATACCACCTTAATAAAAAATATACAATGTATCCCACTGCCACGAATACCTAATACAGTAATTAAAAATTACACAAAGCACTGCCAACATACCTAATACAAACTTTGAGGACACGAAAGGCAAGCTCTTCACATCTTGACTCGATCATTGTGTCCACTCGCACACGTACCACCTCCCAGGTTTCATTGGAGATGTATTTTATAGCTGAAAAGCAGCAATATTAAGATTTACATTGAAATAAATGTAATGTGAATAAGCATATTTATCTACATATTTGTAAACCAATAGAGTATTTTGCATTTCATTATTAATGTTCTGGAGTCACACGAGACAGAAAGTACCAATTCTAGGCCGATACAAAGAGATCCACATCGGGGCACCCAAACGTCTCACAAAGACACTGGAAGGAGGAACTAGAAAGAAGACGAGATATAAAATAATATACACGTGGAAGATACTGGAGGGCCAAGTACCAAATCTACACAGTAAAATAACAACATACTGGAGTGAACGATATGGAAGAAAATGCAGAATAGAACCAGTGAAGAGCAGGGGTGCCATAGGCACAACCAGAGAACACTGTATAAACATCAGAGGTCCACAGTTGTTCAACATCCTTCCAGTGAGCATAAGAAATTTTGCCGGAACAACAGTGGACATCTGCAAGAGAAAACTAGATCATTTTCTCCAAGGAGTTCCGGACCAACTGGGCTGTGGTGGATATGTAGGCCTGCGTGCTGCTGCAAGCAACAGCCTGGTGGACCAAATTCTCACAAGTCAATCTTGGCCTCAAGCCGGGCTTGGGGAGTAGAACTCCCAGAACCCCATCAACCAGTTATCAAGCAGGTATCAACCAGAAATGCAGGTGAAGGCTGTACAGTGTAATTCCCTACTAAAATAGGGGGTCTTTCTACGGTCTGATGGCTACATAGCCTTTCCGGTTTGGTGCCTTCTTTTGATAATTACTTACTTACGGTCTGATGGCCTATGAATCATACCTAGCGAACCTGTTCCGACCGTGTCAATCTTCTTATCCATGTGTACTCCCCATGCGTGATTCTACAGGGTGCCACTCTGTTACTCAAACTTCTTCTTTCCTAACTTTTTTGCTTTAATAGAAACATGGATAACTGTTTGCTAAGACCATGTCTGGCAGAAGCAACAATCGACAGCAGTGTGCTAAGAGGAAGCAAGTTATGCTATCTATTAAAGATATGCTACAAGAGATTGAAATTTGTGAAAAAGGCTGCTTCACTGTGTTGCAAAAGATTTTGGGAAGGTGCAAGATTGTAACAAAAAATCTTTGAAGCCTGCACATAATGAAAATAGATGAGGCTGTGTATAAATCGTGCACAGCACTGCACAGTGGATCTAACAATTCACAGTAAAGAAATAAGAAATGCAGCAAGAAGGTTTATAACCAGCCTTGAAATATCGCCTATCAGAGCAAGTGATGATTCCATGCAACGCCAAGAATCTAACGTTGCTTGAACAATCTGCCTCCGAAATATTATAGCTCGAAGAATGCATTGTTTACACAGATCTTTTTTTCGCGATTTCATGTTGATTTTTGTAAAGAGATCCTTGATGAAGATGAAGATCCTTCCCTAACCATGTCAATTTATGCATATTGCATGTGGAGATACAAATTATGTTGGCTGTGGTGCAAACAATTACAAATATTAATTTTTGGATTTTACCAGAAAAAAAAAAAAAAAAAAAAAGAGAGCCGACTAATCTGCACGAGGTGGGCCCCATATGATTCAGATTACCGAGCATAGACAGTACTTTGGCACAGAAAAGCAAAAACGTTTAAAAGGAGCAAAATGCAAGACAATCAGATATTAACATAAAAAGTGTGACCAAGTCAAAGATCTTCGAGTAATAATGTCAGTACAGTATATCTAACACTGAGAGATCATAATATAGCAAACATTGCGACAGCCAGAAAAATGATAGGTTGCTAATAAGAACCTTTGAACTAAGAGATGACATACTAATGTTTCTAATGTTTCTTTACTAATGGTATTCTTTCAAGCATTAGTGCTATCTCAAAGAATATTGTTCAATCCTCACACACTCCCTTTTCAAGGAAGGTGAGTGTGCAGAGTTGTGCGAGAACAGCTCTTGAAATAAACAACAGGTAATCATATCTCAAATAGGAAGTGAAAACAAATCTGAACTAACTACAGGTATTTTTTCCTAGTGTTTTGACTACCACGCTTGTTAATGATTTGGGTCTAATTCAGAGGATCTTCTCTGCTACCATTTTTGAAGACTGGAACTATGTTTGCCTTTTTCTGTGTTTTTTTTCTGTGTATCTATGCATGCATCTGTGCATGTGTCTGTATTTGTATAATGTATGCATGTATAAGTCTTTGTGTATCTGTTTTTTTATTTGATGCTTTTTCTAATACAAAATATGAAAGTTTGATACCTTCATTATCTTGAACCTCTGAATCTGAGAAGATAGTCTTTGTTGTTTGACCCCAAGGATCCGACACAAGAGGTAATAATGTACGACACAGGGGCTGTAAGACAGCCACTCGCGAACATCGATGTAGCGTCACACCTAGCCGAGTCTTCACAATCTGGGCTAATCCTGGCCACTCTCCTTGTAGAACCAGTCGTAAACTCCATCTGCAAAATACATTTTAAGATTTCATATCAGGTACATGTTAAATTTGAGTTAATCTATGTTCAATCCTTAAAAGAATAAATTTATTCATATACATTAATGTAGTTCAACATATAAAATTAGTCCCTCTACCCATAATATACACATCCTTTCCTACAAGAAATTTAATGAATTAGGTACAGATCAGATTCAAGCTTTTCTTTTGTATGCCAAAACTTTAGAGGCCAGATTCTTTGTCCATGTTAAGATTTTTGCTTCTGGGATTTAAGACAATTTACAGCTCTTCAAATAATTCCCCCTACTGGTATCTTTACCTGCATGCTGGCGTTCTGGGAGTTGTTCTACTCCCCAAGCCCGGTCCGAGGCCAAGCTCGACACGTTTAGTCCAACAGGCTGTTGCTTGTAGCAGCCCGCAGGCCCATATATCCACCACAGCCCGGTGGTGGATATATTCTTTTCTTGAAGAAAATTATCCAGTTTTCTCTTGAAAATGTCTACGGTTGTTCCGGCAATATTTCTAATACTCGCTGGGAAAATGTTGAACAACCGTGGACCTCTGATGTTTATACAGTGTTTGCTGATTGTGCCTATGGCACCCCTGCGTCTCACTGGTTCCATTCCGCATTTTCTTCCATGTCATTCACTCCGGCATTTTTTTTTTTTTTTTTTTTTTTTTTTTTTTTTTTTTTTTTTTTACTGTGGAGATTTGGGACCTGGCCCTGCAGTATTTTCCACGTGGTATATTTCTTATGCATTTGGCAATAAAGTACCATATAAAACAAAACAATTCTTTCTCATTTTGCTACCTCTCATTATTCAATGCTTGTAACTATGGTGCATGCATCAATTCATATTGTAAGTGGCTTTTGTAAGAAAAATCTTAATTATATTATTTCTCAATATCTTTACTTCATTCATTCATACTTAAATTCCTTAAATAAACTTTTTTTTTGTTTGCCCTTTTCATTTTTGCATCTCTTGTATTTTTCTTTCTACATACATTTGCAGTTTTATCATAAGTGATTCCAACATTTGCCACCTACTGTACAGTGAATTCAAACTGATCATTGATAACGGGTAGGACTCGCCTACTGCCGATGATTCTAAATTCTTGGACATCAATGACAAGACTAACTAATAACTGGGACAGAAGCCTGAATCCTCCAGGCCACCATCTGTTTGGGGCAATTCACACTAGGCAGTTCAATCTAGTTTTGAGTGAACCAATTGGTTTTGGTTCATGGAACCACATGAAATTGACGTGGCTCAATAGTAGGAAGTCAGTTGACCAGACCACACACTAGAAGTTGAAGGGACGACGACGTTTCGGTCCGTCCTGGACCATTCTCAAGTCGCTTGTGATGAGGAGGTATGACTTTCTCAGTAGGAAGATGACAGAGATGACTTTCTCAGTAGGAAGTCATCTCTGCATGGTAGCTTCAGGCTGTCACCAAGATACTCCTCCAGAAAATATATATAGTTATCAACATGAAAATGTCAAATAACAGAATCTTTGCATAACCCAAATAGGGTCCTGCCTTAATTTTTATTCATGAGCTACACGAGTAAAATTGCGTGTCCATCAGTTGTACTAAATTGACATCAATGGTGGTCTAAAGTAATTAACAATTTAGTTAGTAATAGAAGTCTAGATGCAACAGAAGGGTCTCAACCCACAGCATCCAGATAAATCTGACCACAGTACTGCACACAATAAATGCTTCTAGTGAAAATAGAACTTACCGATAGAGAAAGGTTGCAAGAGGCTGCACTTGGCTAACGTCTCCTTGAACAGTACCAGCCAGGTGTTCCCAACCAGACAGCACGGCACTCACTCGATTCTCATAGCTAACCCCTGGTCGAATTAGCTGACTCTCGATCTCCTGCTGACAAAGAATAAGTGTCATACCAAATGAATCCTATGTCCCACATACATGATTTTACATTACAGAATTAATGTAAATTACTAAAATAGGGTATTTGCAAGATTATAACTTTCACATAAACAATGTGTCAAATGGTACAAAATTGTATTTTTATAATTATAGAAATGTATTAGTAGTTTCTGTATCTAAAGAAGGATGACCATTAAGAAATCTATGAGACTAAGAATACTACAGACATTTTAGTGTTAAAGAAACCAATTATATAAAATGAAATTACTGTAGTTGAAATTTCAACACATGGCATTCGCTGCCAGTCTAAGGCCGAATGACCCTCTATGGATCATGGGGGTTCAAAAAAAGTTCATTTTTTTAACAGTTCAGTAAGGCAAAATCAAAATATCCAGAGCATCTGCATATATACCACAAGTACATAATTTAATATGACATATCTACAAATAAATATTTGTAAGAAAATATTTATGAACAATATTTTCAAGACCCACGTGACTTGTCTTATGAGATTCATGTGAAAAATAGCATTCATAAGAACATTAAAAATAAAAATAAAAATAAAGGAAACTGCAAAATGATTATTGGCTCATTTGAGGCAACTCCTATTTGTATCCAATCAATCTTGTTCATAGAAGAACATAATAGGTGATATGAAGAGAGTTCTATTTACCTTCCAGGCAGATGTAGGTTTCCCCCATGTTTAGAATGATAGCAGGATAAGCAGATACCTTAAGCGCAGTTTAAGGGTTAAACAACACCACTTTCGTCGGAGGCGTCCGAGAATTTGCGAGAACCAGCGGGAATACTACGAAGCACCACATGGCTTTCTTGTTAAACGAGCAGACGCTCATCTATCGAGACAAATTTTCTACGAGTGGCTCGCTTGTTACCTGAAATGCTCATATATGGGGCTGCTCGTTACCCGAGGTTCCTCTGTATACAGTACATACTGTATATTATTTGATAACTTTCTTGTCTCTTTTCTAGAGAGTACATTTTGAAAGCTTTAAGACAATCCCAATACTGTACTGTAATTTAGATACTTTATCATATCTATGCATACTGTATATGTTCCTGTATTCCCTCTATTTGAGTAACCTCTCCTGCTCTGAAGGGGAAAAGGGAGTATACAGTACAATAGAACTCAAGGCAGAACAGCATCATCTGATTAATAAATAGCATGGGCATTGAGATGGGATCCCTGGATTTGAAAGTTTTCATAATCCAACTTATCGTTTTTCTAGATGACACTACATTTGCCTTGTTATACTCCCTAAACGACACTATATTTGCTTGGTTATGCTCCCTAAACATTAAGTCGTCATACTTCATTATTCAAGGATTCTTTACATGTTGATGTCCTACTATGGGCAGATTTGATTGTGTTTTGTATCTGTATTTTGACCAAGTCTTCCCTTTTACCATACCTAAGTACTGTACCTGGAATTTATCACTGTTAAACAACATGTTATTAAACATGTTATAAACTGGTACATTACCGGGCTGCTCTTCTCAAAGGAGCAAAGCAACAGAAAAAGCCTCAGTTCAGACAATGAGCAAGCAGCACCTGAAACCATGGCCAAATCAGCCATAAAGGAGCTAAGAGGACCATCTTTCTCTGGTAGAACTCCAACCTGGACAGGACCAGGAGCTGAACTGGGGATAAAAGGCACAAAAACCCCCACTGCAACCTGTCAAGATAAAAGGCATCAATGCAAAGGTCTCATGATTGGGCCTCACTGAACTGTAACAAGTGTTAAGCTGGGGTATTGAGTAAAGGGTAGAGAGTGAAGGAAGAAAAGGGTTATTGTAATGGTACTGAAAGCTACCATTGTAATAACCTTTTTCTTTCTTCTCTCTCTACCTTTCACTCAATACCCCAGCTTACATAAAGCATAAGCAATACCCAAGCCTGTGTTGTTTGTTAAGACTTCTCTGGTGATGGTCTGGTTGTGAGAAGTCCATCACCAGAGAAGTCTTAACAACACAGAAATCATCGATAGGTACAGTGAAAGCAGGTGGCTCGACATCTGCGAGGCACTACACATCAAAAAGTCAACACCAGCAATCAACAGCCAATTAATGCACAACTATATTCTACACACTTCAAGACTTCAAACCAATATAGAAGCATCAAAAGGAAGTATGGGCCAATAGGCCCTCTGCAGTTATTTCCATTCTTATGCTCTCATATCCAACTAATACCCATAGTTTCTTGTTCTGTCTTGTATTTGTCACAAGTTTGTTCATCTCATCCAAAACTGTTGCACCATATCACGTCACCCAAATGCGAGTATAAGTAAGACTCTTATAAGACTTATAAGAGTATAAGTAGGGAGCCGGTCGGCCGAGCGGACAGCACGCGGGACTTCTGATTCTGTGGTCCTGGGTTCGATCCCAGGCGCCGGCGAGAAACAATGGGCAGAGTTTCTTTCACCCTATGCCCCTGTTACCTAGCAGTAAAATAGGTACCTGGGTGTTAGTCAGCTGTCATGGGCTGCTTCCTGGGGGTGGAGGCCTGGTCGAGGACCGGGCCGCGGGGACACTAAAAAAGCCCCAAAATCATCTCAAGATAACCTCAAGATAAGACGGATAAGCTGTTTTAGTGCAAGTACAAGTAAGACTCTGTTTAGTGTTTTCAGGTTACAGTTGTGTGTGTAAACAAGAGTCTTTGAAAATGTAATAAGTTATTACGAAACGCGTTCAAGCGTCGCATCAGACTAGAAATAAAAATGAATTTTGGATAAACTGATTTTTCAATTACCATCTACAGTAAAAAGAAACAAGATACTGAGAAAATTCGTGTTAGAATTATTAATCTAACTTTTTCGATCATATTTAACAACATATGTTTACAAGAAAGACTGCTACCAAAATATACTAATACATATACGGGTGTGTGTGTATTATATTATATTTATATTATATATATATATAGATAGTATATAGATATATATATATAGATATATATATATATAGATATAGATATATAGAATATATATAATATATATTATATATATATTATAATGTTTATATATATAATATTGCAATTGACGATTACGAAACACTAGATCATTTGTATATGCGGAAAATCCAGAGAAATGGAAAAAAGAGAGATGAACGTTTCGGCCAATCTGGACTTTTGTCAACACGGACATCTCCCGATGTTGAAAATTTTTGTTTTTGAAGCCCTGTGTTGACAAAGGCCCAGATCGGCCGAAACGTTCATCTCTCTTTTCCATTTCTCTGTGGATTTCCGCATATATATAATATATACAGGTATATATAAATTACAAATGCTTAATTTATACCTTGGCCTTACGAATGCCCCTCTTTACGAACTTTTCGAGTTACGAGCCCAATTTCTTCGTAAAATCCGAATTGGGTTACAAACGTTGCCTCGGGTAACGTAGTTTGTTGATACGCGTATGGCCGACCTAGTGCGTAATGGTACGGAGACCACACCTCGGTTTACCAGTGCCTCCCGCCTAGTGACAATCGTGCTTGAATTCTTTGAAAAGAATTTCAGTGTTTTTCCAATTTTTGGGTATTTGAACATAAAAGTTATTATTATTATCTTGCCATAGGGTCCCAAGAAAGCCAGTGGTAAGGTTCAATTCAAGAAAACATGTGAGGATGACCATAGAGGAAAAGCAAGAGATAATTTGTAAACATAAAATGGTACATGGGTTGTTGAACTAGCTAGGCAGTACAACAAATCTATGTCAATGATAAATCACTGAAAAAGGACACATATGAGTACTGAAGAGGCAAAAGGCGTATCAACAATCACGAAACAAACATCACAAACACTTGATAATGTTGAAAAGTTATAATTTGTATACACAACAAGGAGTTAGCAGGTGATGGCGTTTCAGGGCCATCATTTGTGAAAACACAAGGCTATTGCATGAAGCCCTTTTAAAGAAAACCCCGGAACAAGTGAGTAGATACAAGAGAGTTTACAGCAAGCAGGGGATGTTTGAGAATTTAGAGAAAGAATTGGCATTCACAGTGTTGTGAGAGTGATGGCGTTGCGTGTTGAGTTGGAGGAGGAACACAGAGAAGAACTAACCACCAAGAAATCCTAGCCTTTACAAGGAGCAGCAACAAGAGGCAGCTGAGGAAATTTCTTCAGGGGAGTAGGAGGCAGTACAGAATGTCCCTTCCTCAACAAAAGACGTGGTGTAGACTATGGGAAGAATGCAAACTTTTATTGAAACGAC
Organism: Procambarus virginalis; assembly: GCA_020271785.1. Taxonomy (NCBI): domain Eukaryota; kingdom Metazoa; phylum Arthropoda; class Malacostraca; order Decapoda; family Cambaridae; genus Procambarus; species Procambarus virginalis. The sequence continues at coordinate 17,366,936 of WNGS01005997.1, read as the reverse complement.
TCAACCAAAGCAAGCTGTAGTAGGTTGTTGTCTTAACCTTTTTAATGACACTGATGTCTCACTACAGACAAGTGTACATCATAGGAAAAAAACAAGTCTCTATGGAAAGGTTTTTAGTGAGGGAAAACAAGTAGGAGCCACAGCAGGTCCTAGTGGTATGCAATATATTATTACCTAATGCCTCGTAACTCTGCTGCTCTTATTGGTCGCCCATATGGTATCCAAGTTTAAATGAAACACATATATACAGCTNTACTGAAATTATTCATTCTAGGAAATATTATAAACTGGTTAACGTGAATGGATTTCATTGGCATGATTTTTTCTCTCATTTTCAATAGCCTGATGGCAACAGGTTTTCTAATAAACTGTCACCGAAACCTAATGGCACAATACAAGTTTTAACATTTTCAATTCTAATGTTAAGTGTTAGTTCTTAACTTTCTTTAATTTGAAAGTGTTGAGTTATATATTATGAGATAAATGGATGTCTATAATGAGCTGACCAGAAGAGGAGGGGGAGGAAGAGGTGGTGATACCACCTTAGAAGCCAGATGACTGTAACATAAGTCTTAGCAGAAGATAATGGGGCAAGGCAAACTGCAACAGATATGGACCTAAATTATCAGCACAGTCTGCAAATTTAATGGGCTATGGAGAATGCTATGGTTCCCAACTATCAAATTTACCAGAGAGGCAAAGGCTAGTAGGGTAAACAAGCTTAAAGGATTATTTTAACGATATTAAATCACCAACAGCTGCAGTCACTGTAACCCACAGGAGAGTGCAGAAAACAGATCGAGAACAGTTTGAAGAAAGAAGATACTGTGCACTGCATATGAACCAAGAACCTCTCCCTAGGGGGTGAGAGTACCGAGATCCAAAGTAGCAAAAGGCAGCCGGTGCAATGGAACATGGAGCATCTAAGCAGGGAAGGAGCAAACAGGGGCACTACTGTAACCACATAGAAGGACCCCTGAAAAAGACCTGAAGAACTGAAGTAGCCTTATACCAGTACAAGTATGTACTTGTGGTCTGCAAGTACATACTTGCAGACCACAACAAAACTGCCATGTGTCCAAAGATAAAGGTTGTCTGGCAGCCAAAATGAGACCGAGATCTTGCAAAGTAGTCAAGAAACAGAGGAGAGAGACCCAATTCAGATGCAAGATCACTAAGCCATTGAATCATTGATTCCTAGAACCAACAACAGGTAAGTCCCATACAGCTACACTCAAAGGAACACAAGACAAAGGAAATCTAAATAGCAGAAAGTGAATTGAGGCTACGATCAGGTTTCATGCAAGTGCATCCACAGGAAAACGGTGGCGGTAATCATCTTGTACTGGGCCAGAAACTAAATGTAAAAAAAGGGTCAGATGGCAACCACAGACTCTTCTCTGGCAACTGCAATGCCCTGGGATCACCACCTGCCAAGAGAGAGCCAACATTCCCTTTGGAGTCCAGGACCTCTGCAGAGGAAACGAAACACCATCAACCATGAAAGTGTGAAAATCCTGGGAAGTTGAAACTCACAACCCATCCCAAATATACAAGTGAAACCTACTTCACATCCCAAGGGGGACATCCCTAATGCCAACTCCACCAGCTTTGCAATCATTGGTGCCAGGAATCCAAATGCAGGCCAAGTTTGGCAAAGCTGCAGTTGTCCCCAAAGATAGTCACCAAAAAAATGTAAAGTGCAGCTGGGAATGGTGTGTGTAACCATGGAATATGGGCAAAGGGAAAGAGAGATGTGTAATGCAAACACAAACAGTTATGAGTCGTCAAACAGTGGGGCAGCAGACAGGAACAAGCACATGGCCTTTATTAATGGTGAATGAGTAGTACCTGCAGGCCTGTAGCTCAAGAGCTCAAATCTAAGAAGGAAATAGACACTGCACAAACTGACACTAGCCATAAGAACTCTTGCTAGCCACGATACAGGTTGCAGAATAAGCCTTCTAAATAGGTTACAATTATCAAACATCAAATGCCAATAAATGTCAAGGAAAAAAACAGCAGGAGATTGGGATGTGCACCACCTACTGCAGACAGGGGTGCTGCAAAAGCCTACTATGAAAACCCTGGACACGGCAGTGTAGTGAGTAAACCTTATATTCACTCCATTATCTCATCATCTTAATGGCATAACCAATTAGCACTAACTACACAAGCTATAATCCTATCCCTATTTACAGGTAACAGTTCTTCCATCCTCCTATCTTATTGGAGGGACCTGGGGTGTAGTCACTATATATAAGCAAGTGAGATGAGAATAGCAAACAGTACAATTTCTAGGCAAGAATGTAGCACTCGGCACATGCAGTTCTAATCGACCCCAAGACACTACAGGTATACCATCCTAGCCATGGTTAAAGTTAAATGAAATGCTAGAGCCCAATCAGTGCAGGTGGTATAATCACAATCATGAATCATAAACAAAAAACAACACAATGACCCCCAGCAGATTGTTATATTCCAGGGCAAGCCAGCACCACTTGGATGAAAGGTTACAAGGATGTTCACATCCGTTGATTGCAGGACCTTGTTTGTGTGTTCATTCTTACTAGCATGTCATGCCAAAGAATTGAGAAAGATCGTTTCCAGGTGTTCTGTTTTTTGCTCAATCCTTCTGGCTCTTGCCTTGTATGCACTTGCTTTCATTGTCAGCTGATAGAATCCAGTGCATGCTTTGTTTGCTTGAAACCCCCCATACAGAGCATGAACAGTATCAAAATGTGCTGACCATCGTGTGTCAGACAGATGTTTGACCACAAAATCTTTTCCTAAAGATGATGTCAATACATTCCAGTGATGAGTAGAACCAGCAAAAAATTAATACAGATGCTGAACAAAGTCAAAGAATTTGACAGTCTGTAGACAACACTGCTGCTTTTACTCCCACCAAGTTCAGGCTGTGTCCAGCACAGGGGACATAGATGGTAAACTCATTGAGCTGATGAATCAGTGCTTGCAATCCATCATATCGTCCACACACATTTGAGGTATTATCGTATGACTGACCACGGCAGTTTAATAGTGGAATTTTGTTCAAAATAAGCAAATCAATGGCAGTGTCTGTTAGATCCTTTGCTCCATGAGAAAATATGAGGATAAACATCAAGAAGCTTTCCACAGGCTCACATCCTTTAGTGTATCGGACAATAAATGTCAGTTTATCTGTATGCGAGATGTCTGGAGTGGAATCTACACATACTGAATAATACTTTGACTCATTTTACTTCTTCAAGAATAGTACAAAGAACCTGTTGTCCCATTAATTCAATAAATTCCTCACAAATATTTGCAGATAAATATGATGGATTCCCTTTTCCAGGATTTTCATACATTTTGAGATGGTCTTCCAAGAAAGGGTCAAATTCAATCAACAGTTCTAGTACAGTATATCTAAATAGTTGCCTTTTTTGCCAACTCAATAATATGATTTTCTCCACGAAATAGCAAACCTCTAGAGGCAAGAAAGCAAATTACAGAAACCACACGTGTCAACACTTTATGTCAATATTCCTGCTCTGAGCGATGTTGCTCAAGTAATAAAGACTACACTTCCAATTTGTTTATGCCTTATCAACTATGCAGTCATGCACTTTCACTGTTCTTCTCCATTTTCATGTTCTACAATAACATTGCTGTGCTTTCAGTCATTGAACCCCAATGTAGCAAAGGGAGATTCTTTCTTTGACAATTAGCGACATACAGAGCAGTACAAACGACCTTGGAAATCGTGAAGAGAGTAGCCACTTACGTTTTCCATTCCACAGTTCATGGTTTGAACACATTGTTTGATATATGAACTGTGGAACCATTCCACAGTTCATAGTTTGAACACATTCTTTGATATATGAACTGTGGAACCATTCCACAGTTCATGTTTGAACACATTGTTTGATAAATACCTTGCCTTCATATTCTGTATTCCAGCTGTTCTATACACACTGCACGAGTTTGAAAGGTTGCTATCACGATTCTGACATGATGAGGGCCCACTACGAATCCGGTAATATATTGTGTTAGTATCATTAACGTTCCATAGCCCCGGATCTGTCTCTTGGATTGCAAACTCCTTTACTGTTATAGATGTGGGTATTTCTTGTAAAATGTCACCAGCAGCAGCAACAGGCAATAATGGTATGTCTGCTGAAACTGGATGATTGGTAGCAGGAACGGTTTGTAGATGTGGATGCCATATCTGACGGAACAGTACTAGTGGCTGACATTGCAGGAGTGAACGCAGATATGGATGCTATATCTGAAGGAATGGTATGAGTGGCTGTTGTTGCACCTGTGTTGAGCCACGATGTTAATTTTGGAAGTTTTCCTATTTTCTCCTCTGCAGCCTTCTTCCTCTTCTGTGCTCCACTCGAACCATTATGTTTCATTTCTGCTGAAAGGGTTATTCACCTGGAAATTTACGTATATATCTTAAATATTTAGTCCCGCACCATGATATAGTTATATTATATAAGTGTGCTTGCAACAAGATCTAAATATTTAAACATTCTGCTTCCATAATGAACATGTCCTATGCTCGTGGGGCCCCAGTGCCCATTGCGCCCATGCGGCAAGATGGCTCTGGGCACTATCCACTACATGGATAGCAAGGTGAATAAGGTTCTACATGGCAGCAAGGTGAATAATCCAATAAATTCTGATTATACAACCAGTGAATTAATTAATGATAGTGAAAAACACAAAGTGCTGACAACAAATAAGAAAAACACCAAGATTAAAGTACAGTACTTTAATTGTTGATTCAGTGATGAAGTCAGCAAAGTAAATGAGAAGAGAACGGATCAGTTTTCTCTTCTAACTGGAAGTTGGAGGTTGGAGGGAAAAGGGGGGTGTGTGACCATGACACAGTTTGCAATGTTGGCAACATCTTCATCTGCAGACTAATCATGGGAGGGAAAAAGAACAAGGAGCAGGGGTATGACTGAGTGGAGCACAGGAGGGTAAACATGCACAGGAGAGTTCAGAAATAATGTAATAAGAGCCCCAAGTGACCTGCATTGGCAACAGGGGTACTGAAAGATTTGGGAGCAGGTATCACTCGTGGAAAGGGGGGCCAGGGAGGAAAGATGTGGAAAGGCAAGGGTGGCCAAGAGGGTCACTCAAGGCAGGAGATAGCAGCATCTCAGTCAAGGACATGAAGTCATTTCTGGAGCTGGAGACCAGAAGATGGGCTCAAGGACACTGGAGGAGCAGAGCAATCATACGTAATAAGTGTGAAAATGCCTAGATTCTGCAGTTGACACCTTGGCTCAGAGAATGCATTTACCTTGTACAGTATTGCAGTGCAAAATGGACCATTCCATTTTAAAGTATGCACAGCATCTGCAAAAATGCAGGGTAGCTTATTAAATTTACCAACATTTGCATATGGGATTGTGTGCATGCTATCTGCATGGCACACACCATTGCTGACAATGTGACTTTATTAACTTTATGCCCTGACATGCCTGTCTCTCTCATAAGAGTTAAAGTATTACCAGGTAAACTCCTCTAATATAGACCTGTTTTATCACTTAAAAATTCAAAACCTATCTAAATTATTGGAAAATATGTGCATTTGCATTTAATGATTCACCAAAAAAATTATCTTGATGATGATGTGCCTCTGTTTAAATATGGCAATCCAACCATTGCTTGCCGTTAAGTAATTTATTCATAACTTGGTCGCAAACCTTCTAGCTACATTCCTTATTTCTTCACTGTGGATTGTAATGCACATTATGCAGTGCTGTACAAACCATTTATAAGCAGCCTCGTCTAACTGTACATGCTTCCAAGTTTTCTTGTTCCAATCTCAACCAGAGCTTGCTCCTTCACTCTCACTAGTAGTCGTGCATTGCATGTATTGCTCTTTTTGTTTCCTGATATCAGACAAAGTACATGTGCTACCCCAAAATCCCAAGCAACTCACAGCACAATGGCCAGTTCCACTAAAATTCAATGACTAAAGCTTATCCTTAACACCTCCATATTCATTGCTACTACTGCCAGATATGTTAATAAATTATATAATTTTATATTAAAGAAAAAATTTAGTAAAGAAATTATTTCAATAGTAGAATATTACTAAATAATTGCACTCGCAGAGAGAACATGGATGGGCAAGTTCACAGGGTCGTGCAGTGTTTACTCGGGATACATTACAAAGGCCACCAATGAAAAATTGCCAATTTTGTCATGGAAGTACACAAAACAGTGTAGCCTGTTATGTAGTTTTAACAATCAATCATTATTTACATTATTATTATTATAAATTAGCTTGTTATTAATGCACTGTTTCAATGTAATTCGAATTATGAATAAAGTCGCCATGTGTTGTTCCGTAACTCAACAGCAAATCCTAGTACAGTAATTCAGATTTCTGCCTGAATTATGTGAACAAGAACTCTGGTCTGATTTTGACTGAAATGTCCAGAGACCAGGATTATTAAGTTTCAAATTAGTGAGCTCCTACTGTAAAGTATTTAAAAATCTGGATTGGGTCCTGGAGCCATCATTCAGGAATGATACATTGTTGTGATGTACATTATATTTCTTATAACCTCTCCACTGCTGTCACAACTTCCATTGACCCACAGGGTCTTGAACTCTCCGAGGAAGTGGGCAGCTTGAGGTAACTGGTCCAAGAGTGGTCGAAATTCAGAGGGAAGCGCAATATAAAGAACTAATCAAATAAAGACTATTAAGTACGGTTATCTTCAGGTTAATTCGAGATAATTTCCAGGCCTTAGCATCCCCAAGGCCCGGTCCTCGTCTAGGCCTCCTTTTCATTACACCCCCCCTCATATAGTTTCACTTAGAAATAGTTTCTGGTTCTTTGTCTATAGTTTCTGGTTCAAGTATCTTTTCTAGCTGATGGATCTCTGTACCCCACGATGGGCATAGAACTTGCCGGAATTGTTAAATCTGGCGCAGACACCTGGCATTTGCTCTGTTAAGTGTAATCTCTTTTTGTTCCAAAATATTTAAATTTCTGTGAGAATGTTTTCACCAGAGGTAATCATGGCTTAGCTGGGTTAATGCTGGCTTTCAGTTCATGGCTTACTGAGTATAATGGCAAATGCCATCCAACACTGAAGAGCCTGACAAGGTAATCATACTTCCTGCATTTCTAGTATTGCCTCTGGGAGTGGGTGAATAGTGTTGAAACCAGTTTAATGCTGTTCCTCCAATTTTTACCACTTGTGGCATTAAACCAGAATGTTATCTGCACAATGAATAAAGGGTGGGTTTCCTTTCATGGAAGTCGATTCAATACATGTGCAGTAAACAGTTCCTCAACAACCCTTAAATTTGCAGCCCCTTCAATATAGCTCCTATATATCATCTTCGATTACAGCTTCACATGGAATTTAAAGTATCCCAGCACTAGTAACCAGGATCCATTTTCTCTTATAATATGAACCAGCACTGTGATGGTTTGAAAGATTTCAGCATACTTCTTCTGGGTCGCATTTATTTATCTAGAACTATCAGCAGCATGCCTGTTTTTGTTTCAAGACCAGCAATTTTAGAAAAATTGTGAGGAGACGTTTAGTTAAAGTAGGGGTATCCTTTAACGAAATACATGGTTGGTGCCTATTGCAGCTTGTGAAGCAACAAACAAGGTATTTACCAATTTCTGCCTGTCTCACAATTATAAACATCATATTAAAAAAATAGCCTTTGACCAGAAGAGACCTCTCAGGCCACATTCAACTGCTTTCAAACTTTTGGTCAGAAGTGAGGCTACAAAACCACTTATCTGCCCTTAAGATAATTTACAACCCACCATGACTAGGCAGAGCCCATTACAACAGATGGATCGGTTTCATTTGGATGATTATTTTTCATTTCTGTAAGCAAATTCCTGAATGTGACCTAAACCTCTTATCATGCGAACTATTCTTGTGTTAATACGCATTTTATTTATCTCATCATTCACTTTAAGATAATATAAAGTGGACTGGTTACAAGGCATTTTTCAACCAACTGGTTGACAGCAATTGTCTAGGCACTGGATCATCATTGCGACCTCAGCCAAACTTCACCACCATTACTATACAACACTCAATTACTCATTAATAAATCACCAAAGATCATGCATTAACAACAATGATGTTTTATGTATGATTCTTATATTAATCAGCAGTCCGTTTCTCAAATCTTCCACGTTACTTACGATGGAAGAACACATAGTTGACAAAATATCGAAGAAAACATTTTCTGTCTCCTGTATCAGCAACACTCATCAATGTAGTTCCCCCCTCCCCCCATGCCAACACATTCACTTCTTATCTGATGCAATTTGCAGTTAATCATAGTTGTCTTTAAAAATCATGCTCAGAATAGTATGCTTTTTCTTAACTGTATTCAAAGTAAAATAATGTAGATGGACTGTAAAAATAAAAGAGGGGAGGGGAATATATATATATACCGTGTATATATATTTTTATTACACACACACACCTAGGTAATGTCATCTAGGGTGGACAGAGCAGCAGAAGAGACAAAAATCATTTAGAAAATAGTAGGTTTAGGAGAAGGCTTTGCTTCAAAAGAAAAAAAGATTTTAGGATAGAAAATATGAGAAAGACAAGAATCACCCCTTAAGGGTGACATTTAATGGAGTGAAACAAATGATGGAAGTGCTTAGAAATGCCAGGAAATTGCAGTATGATGAGGATGGCAAACTTTGGTCATCAAGACAAGACCTCTCAAAGGAAGACAGAAAAGCAAAAACTAAACCTTGATGAAGCGAAACCTCTAAATGGGAGTAGAAATGAAGAAATATTTTTGTCTACAAAGTGATAGGGACTGGAAGGGCAGTGAGATGGTACACAAAAACCTAAGCAACACAATCATTAGAGTTAGTGGGAGTAAAGGACAAGGGAAAATGGAACATGTTCCTGAAAATTTTGTATACCAACATAGGTGGAGATGAAAAAAAATACTTGAGCTAAAAAGATATAATTCAGCTTAAGGTCCCAAATTTGGTCACAATAACAGAGACAAAACATGAAAATATTTTAATTAAATGAGGTCGTATTCCAAAGGGGCTACTCAGTTTGGAGACGTGAAAGGAAAACTAGGAAGGGTGGAGAAGTGGCTGTGCTGATGAAAGAACACCTGAAGGTAAGAGAATTAATAGTCAAAAATCCTCAAGAAGTTGACATATTGGCATTGCAGGTTTGGAATTGGGATGATAAACTCATAATTGTAAATGCCTACAGCAAGCAACACATAGACAAAGGAGGAACTAGATGACAAACAAGAAGGCCTCATAATGATCATGAGAAAGATTATACTGTAGTAAAAAGCAGATAAAGATAAATCATGAGTCGGTAACTGCGGGACTTCAACTTGAAAGCAATAGACTGGGTGGCCTATGAAGCAAGAACAGAGGACATCTGGACAGGCAGATTTGTAAAACTCATTCTGGAGACATTCATGTATCAACACGTCAAGCAGACAAGAATGAGGGGGATGTTCTGTCAATACTGGATTAATTATTCACCAGGAAAGAATTTGACATCCAGTACCTTCTTTCCTTTGGAAATTAATCACTTCCTGTTGGAAATTAAATATGCTTTGCGATATAATCTAGAAGAGAATGGGGACATTGAAACCAGTTGATAAACTTGATTTCAACAGTTGAACTCAGCAAATTCTTTAATGAATTTAATTTGACAGACTTGTTGCTAGGCAAGGAAGTACTATAAATGACATGTGTGCCAACGATGAAGGCACACAAACAATTCGTACCAAAACGGAGATGCAGAACCAGAAAACAGGATTAGTTCAACAGAAGTTGTGAGAGAGCCAGAGAGGAAAAGACAATAAAATAGGTACAATATAGGAAGAGTCCTAATCATCAAACATACCATCACTACAAGCAAGCAAGAAACAATTACACAGCTGTGAGGAGAGAGGCAGAAAGGATTTTTGAGAAATGGGTAACGTACAAATGTAACAGATCCAGGACGTTTTTATAAATTCATTAATAATAAGCTGGATATAAAAGATAAAATCCAGAGATTGAGAATGGGGAACAGGTTTACTGAGAATGAACAGGAAATGTGTGAAACACTAAATGAACAGTTCCAAAGTGTGATTGTACAAAATGAGGATTTCAGGGAGCTGGACCCAATGCCCATTCCAGAGCACACCCTAGAACACTTAAGAGATATCTCAAGATGAAGTGAAAAAATTACTCAAGGTGGCTAGGAAGAAATAAAGCAGTTGGACCAGATGGAGTATCACCTTGGGTGCTGCGAGGATGTGCAACCGAGCTAAGCATTCCACTCCAAATAACATTTCAGACATACTTGCGCACTAGATTCTTAGCAGATATATGGAAAAAGGCAAATATAATTCTAGTCTACAAAAATGGTAACCAAGAGGACCCTCTAAATCATAGACCCGTAACACTAACAAGTGCGGTAGTCAAAACACTAGAAAAAATATTTAAAACCAAATGGGTAGAACACCTGGAGAGTAATAACACAATAATGGACAAACAGTATGGTTTTGAACAGGAAGATCATGTGCAACAAATCTACTGGTAGTTTTCATGATAGAGCCACAGATTTTCTACAGGAAAGAGATGGTTGAATTGACTGTCTGAACCTAAATAAGGCTTTTGACAGTCCCACACAAGAGGTTGTTTTGGAAACTGGAACATGCTGGAGGGGTGACAGGGAGACTTCTGACATGGATGACAAATTTTTTAACTGACAGACAGACAAGAGCAGTAATCAGAGGTAATATATCTGACTGGACAAGTGTTACTAGCAGAGTACCACAGGGTTCAGTTCTTGCACCAGTAATGTTCATCGTCTACATAAACTATCTACCAGACGGAATACAGTTATGTGAATATGTTTGCCGATGATGCTAAGATACTGGGGAAAATAGGAGATGGAAACGATTGTAATGCTTTTCAAATGGATCTCGATAAAACAGGTGCTCGGAGTGACATGGGGCAAATGGAATTCAATGTGAATAAATGTCATGTTATGGATTGTGGAATTGGAGAAAATAGACCACACACAACTCATAAATTACGTGGAAAGGAATTAAAAGAATTGTAATAAAGAACGAGATCTAGGGGAAGTTTTGGATAGTAAATTGTCACCAGAGGAACACACAAAGAACATTGTGCAAAGGAGCGTATGTGTCGCTTTCCAACTTCAGACTCGCATTTAACTACATGGATGGTGAAATACTAAAACTGTTCATGACTTTTGCGAGACCAAAATTAGAATATGCAGCAGTTGTATGGTGTCCATATATCAAGAAGCAGATCAATAAACTGGAAAAGGTGCAAAGACAGGTTGTAAAATGGCTTCCGGATTCATTCCGGATCCGAAAATAAGTTACGAGGAGAGGCTAGAGGAGTTAAATATGCCATAGCTAGAAAATAGAAGAAAGGGAGGCAATATGATCACCACTTGCAAAATAACAACAGGTATCGACCGAATTGACAAAGAGGAATTCCTGAAACCAGCAACTTCACAAACAAGTGGACAGATTCAAGCTAGGAAAACAAAGGGCCAAAAAATTATTTGAAAGTTTTCTTTTGCAAACAGAGTGGTAGACGGTTGGAACACGTTAAGTGAGAAGATAGTGGAGGCCAAAACTGCCAGTAATTTCAAAGTGTTATATGACAGTGTGCTGGGAAGACAGGACACCACTAGCATAACTCTCATCCTGTAACTACACTTAAGTAATTACACGCACACACAAACATGGTGATATGGCTAGAATACTTTTATTTGGGTTGGTTATGTAGCTGGCTGCTACCTAAAGCACATTCTTTATCATGTTGTCTATGCATTTTTTTTAGTCCACAAGCTGAAAATGGTAAATTGATTTTAAGATCTGGATTTATTCTTTTCACTTATTAACTTGAGAAACTGGTAAATAGGTAACTGGTTAACAGATGTACCACAGCATATACTGTACTGGCAGTCTTTCAGTGCTGCTTGGTTTGGCTTCCTCCTCCTCAGCTCAGGAACAACTTTTTTTGCTTTATTGTGAAGACCACCTGGAATCTCCTGTAGAGTTCCTCACACACTTGTTATTTTCCATAAACCAGCCATTCTGTTTCATCACTCTTTCCTTAAATGTTTGCTTCAGAATGCCATCGGGAAGAAAAAACTGGATTGGTTCTTTTCTTTAACTGCAATGGCATTTCCAAAATCCCTAATGCAACAATGAATTTATCAGGAATTGCAATCATTACATCCCAAATTCTATACAAACTACTTGTAAACTGCTGAAACTAAGTCCTTGTGCTTAGCCACCTTAACTTCCCATTAGAAATATTAACACATACTACCCGAATTAGCAGTTAATTGTAATAACTTGGCCTTTTGCTTGTCCAAATGACAAACTACTGCACCGTTATCCTGAGGTTATCTCGAGATGATTTCGGGGCTTTAGTGTCCCCGCGGCCCGGTCCTCGACCAGGCCTCCACCCCCAGGAAGCAGCCCGTGACAGCTGACTAACACCCAGATGCATATTTACTGCTAGGTAACAGGGGCATAGGGTGAAAGAAACTCTGCCCATTGTTTCTCGCCGGTGACTGGGATCAAACCCAGGCCCACAGGATCACAAGTCCAGTGTGCTGTCCGCTCGGCCGACCGGCTCCTTGTTACCGTACTCCGACCATACTCACCACAGTGACACCATGTTTCAATCTCGCCTATTCCTGAAGTTCAAACTTTCCTCTCCCTATCTCATTCAACATGACTATCACTGTTGCTCAATATCAAACGGTTCAAATTATTCAAGCTTGCTACAAAATAGTTTGACGATACAAATGCAATCCTCATTGCTTAACCCTTTTGATAATTAGTCTACTGCAGGGACTTAAAAAAAAAATCTACATTTTCATTACATTATTACCTGAATCCTGGTACTATACCTATAAAAAAAATCCAAAATCGTGCAAAATTTGACCAAGTTTTCCCAAAAAGCCATACAATTATTTATACACTTGGTATTGAAATGTTAAACAATGACTGCTCTATTGCAATGTATAAAGAAATTCCAAATTGCATAATAAATGTATTTTCTGTGAATATTTTAATGTGATGGAGGTTGCTGCTGACGTAACATACTGGTCAAGATGAACACACAATTATTTTAAACATCTAATATTTTCGGCAATAAATATATCCGCTAAATATACAATTTTGGTTTTAAAATGCTCACAGATATTTTCTGTACTGTAAACCGCCACAAAAAAATTTAAGTTGTGAAATGAATTGTTTTAGACTTTTATAATTCAGTTTTGGAGACAAAGGCTGGCCAGGATGGGTCTGTACATACCTAATTGTGTTTGAGGGTTATTAACCCTCAAAGAGCAGCTATCATAAAAACTGACACCTTTCCTGTGCATGAAAAAAAAAAATATTTGTTCTTATAAAATGATACATTAGTATGTAAAAATTAAGGAAAAATGGCAAAAAGCCACACATACTGTATCCAGTTTTGGGTTTCGTACCTGTCGGAAAAAGCCAGATGGGAACTCATTTTCAATTTGAATGGTTTTTATACTCGCAACTTCCGATTAGTTTACACATTGTGTTGTATAACTAGACTTTTATACACACAATTGAAAAACATCAAGTACTGTATATAGAATTATAGAACAAGATACTGAATGTACACACACACATAGTATGGGCAAGGCTCAAAGGATGCACCTTGCAGCCTAATCTATCGCTGCTGTTCTGTCTGGTAATGTCCACTAGAAATAGATTCGAACAACGAAAGAAAACATCAAACTGAGATTTGATGATAACTGCAAGCCAGTATTACATGGCATAATAAATGAATGGAATGAATGAATGAATGAATGGAATGAATGAATAAATTATTATTATTGAGATTATATATATATATATATATATATATATATATATATATATATATATATATATATATATATATATATATATATATATATATAATACCCTGTACTGTATAAATTTATATTTTCCCAGTCATTCAAATAAGGGAAAAATGGCAAGGCCAACAAATACTGTAATTATAAACAAGATTAGTATCTCAAAGTCAAATAGAATTGCTATTAAAGTTTTAAAATTATCACAAACTTTTCTGTATAAATATACAAAATGGTTATATAAAGAATATACGCCCACTAAGAACAGCAATGTATGCGCATTAAGGCTTCTTGAGGGTATTCTTAACACTTACCGCAACCAACAGCTATCACTTTAAAAATACAACTGAACCTCTTGACCACCCTGGTACTAATACTAATATAAAATTTCATATTTTTCAGAAAGTACATTCTACTAATTTTCAAGCTTTTATTAATTTTCAGGTATGCAGCAGGCAGAATTTCAAATTAGTTTCTGACATTATAGGAAGTAATAATTACAACTTGTAATAAACCCTCCCACTTTATTTTTATCCGTTATAAGATGTTTCATTTTCTATTAATACAATACATGGAAGCGTGTAATAAAAATATTTTGTTTCAGTCATACTGATACTTTGTGGAGGCATATGGTCCCTTCCTATAACATTTGTATGAATAAAGGTTCAATCCTAATTCTACATAAAAGTGCAATTTTATCCACAGTAAAATGTATGTCATTTGCTGGCGCCACTGACTAGTGTGGCTCATCAATGAATCGGTAAATACTCCTTATTTGAGAGGTGCCACCATAGTTATCATAAACACCCAAGATTACCTAAAATAATAATACTTTTTGAAAATTATGAAATTTCTAGTTTATTCTAAATGTGCCTAAGTAACTTTGTTTCACCATGCAAGATTTAATTTTTTTTTACTGTATACTGTATATATTATATATTAAATATACTGTACCATATTTATACATAATATACAGTATATTAAATATACTGTATCATTTTTATAATTATAAACCTGTCAATCTAAATAGTTGTAAATTTTTTAAAACCAATATTAAAGTCAGCACAGCAAGGTGACATCCTGACTAAGCTCTTCTTTAAACAGAGAGCAGATAAACAGCTGTGTACCATTTTCCTTTTTAAAGGATGAAATTATTTTTAGTGAGAGGTGTTTGCATGACCAAGGCCTTGAAATTATGAGGCAGTTAGCTAAAAGTTGGCTGTCCTATCCTATCAGCCCTACTCAACATGAGCGAAAAATAGCATCATGCATAGAAAATGGTGGCCATTTCTCGAAAATCACAGCATGTAAATACAGTATGATATTTTTAATTTACTGAAAGCAGATTAATTCATACATACTGAAACCCTAAGTACAGCTTCTAAAAATAACTGATGCTTAGGAATAGCAATTGAATACTATGAATTCTGCAATTATATTTGTAAATAATACATACATATAATATCATTACCCTATTTCCAAGTATCACGGAATGAGGGTATATAAATGGCACTTTTTAAATTTTACCAGTCTAGAAAAAAAAAAAATGGTGACTGATCAGCAGTTTTAGACTATAGTTTTTTGAGATTGGCACTTGTGCATGAAGAAAAAGTTAAACGATAATAGTGATATGTTTCATGACCACAAGGGGGACAACATAAATGTCAAACATTCCTCAAAATAACCAATGTTGTCCAGACACAACACAAATCTTCCAATAACTTGGTCAAAGAATACACCATATAACATAATCAGCTACAAAAGTTACTTACTGAGATCACTTTTTAAGGAGTCAATGGAATTGCTCCTCGTATCTTGTGGTCTTGTTGCCAAGCAGATGCGAGTATGCGTTGCTGCAGGAGAGTTTTCCAGGCTAGAGGAACCAGACATTGGTGAAACAGCTATGCCCACTTCTGTCGATCCACTGACCAGTAACGGGGAGGCTGCAGTGCCCCGGCCTAACGTCCGTCCATTTCCATCAGTGGCTCCAACCACCAACCTCCTCCCGCTACTTACTCCTGTACGAATCACTGAAGCTGGTTTTCTCGAAATTTGTGAAATCTGTAGTTGAATATGAGCTTGATTTCCACGCTGGGGATGTTTGCTCTGTGTCACAGAGCCTGATCCTGTTAAAGCTATTTGTGTAGTTGATGCTGTACTAGTGCTTTGCTGCATGCTACTTCCAGAAGAAAAACTTTTATCTGATATCCTCTGTTGTTCTTGTTGCTTCTGCTGTTGTGACTGATGATTTTGCTGTGATGTTTGTTGTGAGCTTTGCATTATAAATGGCTTAAGGGTAAAAAATGGAGGTAATGGTCCAGCCAAGCCTTCATAACACTTTGTTCACTACTGTTGCTTTCCTCTCCCATTTGAAAAGAAGAGGGCGTGGGAGGTAGCTCAGTAGCAGGGGATGGAGTGTGAGGGGATGCTATGACAGGTTGTGGAGTTGGAGGCGAAGTCACGGTATTTGCTTGTGGTGTAAGAGGTGAACTTGGAATTAATGAAAGAGGGGGTGGGCCAGATGTCGCACTGCTAGTAGGTGTACTATTGTGTGTAACACTGGTGGAAGTATTAGTGATGACAGGCGTGTTGGTTATGATAGATGTCGTCGTAACTGGTGGTGAATTAGTAGCTATAGATGTTTTGGTAACAGTGGTAGAGCTAGTAATGGTGTTTACAATAGTATGTGTGTCACTGTGAGTGACAGATGGTAGGGACGGCAAGCTAACATGGATAGAACGAGTTGGTGATGTTATTCCAATTACTTCCTCATTTCCTGTAATTTGGAGTTGTTGGATCACACCACACTTTTGTTGGTGCTGTTTCTGTTGTTGGTGCTGTGATTTTGCCTGAGTAGTAGAAAGCTGCTGAACTGCAACTTGTTGCAATACCTGTTGACCACCAGAAGTCTGCACAACTACTTGCTGAACTGCCTGATGACCAGCCATTTGCTGTTGTTGGACAATCTTACTAACAACTGTGGGAGTTTGACTTAGATTAGAACCCCCTGTCAATAGGGATGCAATATGACTTTCCATGAGATCATTCATATTGATGCGGCCCTGTATAGTAACATTAGGTGGTGGGCCAGATTGACCAGAGGTTTTTACTTTGCTTAAAGGCTGACGTGTTGTAATGGCAGTTACCTTTCCACCATGATGAATAAGCTGTACCACTCTGCCTCCTGCCAGACCCTGAGTGAGACTGGTTGTACTATTAGATAGATTGCTACCTTCCATTTTAACATTAGACACCACCACACCTTGCAACAGCTGGGGAGCTGCTGCAGTAACTATCTCTTGGCCACTTTCAATCTTAATTTTGTCATCAGGATAACAGTATTCCCAGCAGGAGAATTTACTTGGCCAGAAACAACTTGGGCAGAATATTGTACAGTCTGTACCCCAGAAGGAGTACCTGAAAGCCCAAGAGAGTTGTCACTTGCTGGCCCAGGAGAAGGGCTAGGAGAAGGACAACCAACTATTGAGCCTTCAGATACAGCTGGACTATTAACTGCACCACCTTCAACCTTCTTTACAGGACTCTTTTTCTTATTTGATGACTTCCCTTCATTTTTAGGAGGTGGGCAATTTTTTCTATTTCGTGGTGCTGGTTGTGGCTGTGGGTATTGGCAAGATCTTGTTTATATTGTTCCAATATTGCTTGAATGCGTGCTTTAGTTTCATCACTTTCTTCAACCTGGGGCTTAGCAACTGTTGGTTTTGGAGCAGGAGCTTTAGGTGGGGGTGGTGTCTTTGGCTTTGCCACAACGGGAGGAGTAGTTGGAGGGACAACCTTCGACTTGGGTGGTTGTTTCTTGTTTTTACTAGAGGTGGATGATGGTGAAGATGCTATTGAAGAGTGGGATGAGGTAGAAGACAATGTAGGTGACGGTGCTGTCGGGGGCTGTTGCCCTTGCACACCACTTGCTACTGTTACAATCCCAGTTCCAGAGCCACTATGGTTTACTAATATAAGGGTGCCTGCTTGTGTGGTGCTTGGAATGGTGATGTAAGTTCCTTCAGTTAGGCGTGTGCCTCCTGCATCATACACCGTTGTGGGTACAGAATAAACATAATTAGAAGATGTAGTTACAGCTGGCGTATCATTGGCCATACTTAAAAGTTGTGCGGCAATCATTGATTCTTCAGAGGACATGGTGGCACTCGAGTAGCTCTCGGCGCTAGCTTCCCCATCGGCTACCTCTTTCCCAGATTTATTTGAAACTTTTTCAAAAACAGATTCAAATTCTCTAAGTTGTTCCAAAGTTTCAGAACTCACAACATTTGTTGGAGTAAGAGGAAGAGATGAGAGATTTGACTGCTGTGGTGGTGTTGGGCTTGTAGATATAGTGTTAGGTTGTCCAGCAATTCCCTGAACTGCTCCAGCCAATGAAAGAGTTGCACTTCCACTTCTTAAGTGATTCATTGCAACCTGATTTACTAATTGACCAGCTGAGGGTTTGACAGCTGTAGTAAGAGTCTGTGTGCCTACACTTTGTGTACTAGTAGAACTTACTAATGCAGTTTTTAAGTAGTGACTAAGACGTTCACCAAGACCTTCATCTTGAGGTAATCGAGCAACTGTTACACTAGTGGTAGAGGTTCCTGAATTTTTGTCGCCTTCAACAACCTGCTGCTGTTGTAGTTTTGCTCCAAGTCCTTCCTCAAAAGTAGATGTTTCTCCAGGTGCTTGAGTAGAGGTCTGTGGTCGTAAGGTACGGATGACAAGACCGCCACGTCCTAAAACCTTCTGTACAATAGTGGAGGGAGGGATTTTTGCTCGGACAGTGGCAGAAGGACCCTGGGGCTGTAACACTCCACCCTCTACACTGCCAGTAGTAGAGGATGTACTAGTTCCTTGACTGAGTGCCACTACTTGAGATTTTAGATGGCCTGTTTGATGCGTATTCAAACCTTGAAGTGCAACTGTATGAGGTACTACAACTGTACGCACAATCTGTCTATTCTGCACATTCTGTAAGATCTTGACATTGTGAAGCACATTAACTTGTCGGCCACCTGCTTGATTAATAACACCCGTTACTTGTTGTTGTTGACCTGCTGTTCTTACTGCTCCACTGCAGGACTTAATCACCCTTGTACCAGCATGTAACCTTAAGTCCAATGAGGAGGAATGAACAATTCCTAAGCCCGTTGAACCATCACTAGTGTGTACTTGAACAAATTGAGCTGGAACAAGTACCTGTTGCACTGCTCCACTACTATTGTCACCAACACTACCATTACCACCAACACCACTACTAAGAATTCCACCACTAGCAACAACTACACCACTTCCTGTTGCTCCACCAACAACACCACTTGCCATAATAACACCACTATTGGTGCTAGTCCCACTGGTAATAACAACACTTCCATTACTAGTACCAGTGCTAGCTAATGTACCCATTACAGCACTTGTTACCTGCCCTTCACCTGACACTGCTATAGGCACACCACTGCTACCTACAACAGATGTTAGAGTATGAGGCAGAGCAGCAGTGATAGTGGTAATGGCTGTGGAAGATTGTGTGTGGAGAGGGCTGGGTGGAACTGGTCGATCCCTAAGTAAAGTTTCAAGCATACTAGCTGCTCGTATGTCCCCCGGAGGGCTAGCCACGGTGGTGGTGCAGGTGGTGGCTCCCCTGGTGCTGCTGATCTGAGCAATTGTAACAGTGCTGTCAATACCACTGACTAAATTAGCAAGTGGTGCTTCACTGACGCATACTGTTTCACTCTGAACTGCATCCCAGGTTTGCTGCAGCTGCTGCTGCTGCTTGCCATTATTTCCACCTAGTGTCCCCAAGGGGGAACTAAGATTGTTGGTATTGGAGTTGAGGACACTCCCTACCACCGTGGCTGAGACTAAAGGGGCCGGCAATGAAGTTGATGTTGATGCTGGCCCAACAAGAGCAGTTCCTGTTGTTGATGTAGAACTGGCTACAACTGATGTCAGAGTTGGACCACTATTGACCGCCGACTCTTGCACTCCCATGTTTCCAGTTACAACAACTCCTCGAGAGTATGTTGAACGGATTGTAGCTGCATTTGTCCGTACAGCCATTACAGGGTTCCCTGTACGGAGGCTAGCACTGGAAACTGTAACAGAAGGTCGTGCAACCACTGTTGAAAATGTTCCAGGTCGAGTAAGCACAGTTCGAGTACTAACTATACCACTAGATCCACCATTATTAAGACCACTAGGTCCGGCACCATCTGTTTTTGGTTTTCTAACAAGAGTTGTGCCCTTAGGTAAAACTCGATTTAAATTTGTTGGATTAGTCTTGTCAGTTGGTGGTAAATTTGGAGGATTATTACTAACTGGCATTGCAATTGCAGTGCGACCGCTCATTGCTGATATGGCATTTTCAGGTGACATTATCCTATTTAAGACAGTTTTCTGAGCATTAGCTAGTGCTAAAGCAGATGGAACTTTCTGAGACTTATAAGTAACTGTTGTACCTTGTTTCTTGAGATAATCAAGACTAGCATCAAGTGACATGTTTTTTCTAGTCAAAGTAACGCTAGAACCTTTGCTTCTAAACCCCGAGTTTTGCTGCAGCAAAAATTTGGCATACGAGTCATCATAGCCAGATGTTGGTTCATTTATCATTCTTAAATAGTTGCTGCTCCCGCCAGGATTGGGTGGGCGAGTACCACAGAGTAATGCTCTTTGAAGTGGAGCAACCCGCACCTTGCCATCTTTTGCGCGGAGGTAACACTGAACCGACATAGAGCGAGGGAGAGAAACAGATGCTGCTGGTCGTGTAGTTGTGGTAGGATTGGGTGCCACCAAAGATCCTGCATACCTCCAGGACCCTCGAGGCTGACTAGATGGCGTGGTTCTCACTGGTCCCATACTCCTCCCAGCAGCAACTGTTGTCACTGACCTCTGCATCTGTTGACCGATTGCAGTTTTGTCACGTTCAGTCAACACAACACGAGGGTTAAGATTAAGTGAGCTGAGCGGAGGAGCAAAGTGATCCGAGGATCGTACTGCACCTTCAAACTTATGTTCAATTATAGTTTCACCTCCATATTTCTGATGACGAAAGAGACGAAGGGTATTCAATAAATTTCTGTCGCGTCTTAGTTTCCCAGTTTCAGCATCAATTCGAATTCGTTTACTTCTGTCTTGATTACTAACAGCAGTTACTCTCTTCCCTTCAATTATTTTGCCGCCATCAGCTTCCATTTTTAGTAATCTCGTTTTGCCTTTGCTTTCCATATCCGATTCATCCGACTCTGACATCACATAATGTGATCCATCCCTTCTCCCATCATTAGAATCATAGTCAGAATCAGAATCATAGAGTCTATTAGCATGAGGAATTTTCTTTGGTCTTCCTCTTCCCCTCTTAATATGTTTCTCATTGTCAGTAGAGTCTGAATCAACAGACGAGTAGTGCCCCGTTCTGGATTGAGCACAATATTCCCCTTCAGAGTAATCACTTTCAGACTCACGTACAATAAAGTGTTCATACCCTTTTTCAATCCCAGTGAATTCTGTTATCTCCGCTGAAGGCATATTTCGAAACTGGCTATAATCAATATTGAGATACTTTAATTCTTTGGTCATATTCTTAGCACTATCAGCATCATTAAGGTAACGTTCACATATTTTGCTTAATTCACTCCAATCACGCATCCATGACAAAACTTGCCAACGAGGACTACTTAGCACCACTGCCAAATCATCACAGAGTTCTTTTGTTAAGCCTAGCTGATCTGCATCAAGTACCTGATTGGGGTGAGTCAGAACATCATAATTTTGACACCGACTCAACAATGTTTCAGTCAAATTAGTCAGAAGTAAATTCCTTGATGTTTTCTTCGGTGTTTCTTGACTTAACTGTTCAATAAAATTTTCTGTGCTTTTGTAAAACTTGTCCATAGAATCTACATCATCCTTAATTCTATTTTCCAAATTAACACTATTTTCACTGCCCTCGTCATCAATAACCGCATCTTTGGTTTCCAACACACACACATCGTCTGTCTTTAATTGAGCACTGCTTACACTATTTACTTGTGACATTTGAGAATTTTGAGTGGGTAAAAAATTTGAGGGAGTTTGTCCTGTGTCTACAGTTATTTGTGTCACACACTGGCCATCATGTGGGGGATCTTTAAGCTTAATTAATGGAGGGGAACTTTGGCCTTTTACTATAAAATCACTGTCATTTTCATCCTGATTACTCACTTGTACTGCACTGGCACTAGTCACTTCCATTTCAGAAATATTAACACTATCCTGAACACCCACACAATTATGACTAATTTGGACTGAGTCACTTGCACTGGACTTAATCCTTGTAAATAAATGAGGACTGTGTGCATGTTCTTGAGAAATTTGTGTTCTATGAAGGTCTAAAGACGTGGACTGAAAACAAGAGGGGGGTTGTGTGGGTTGAACACCATGATAGCTATGTAAAGTGTCAAGACTGTCTGCTGTGGTGCTGGTTGAAGAAGAAGATTGGAGGCACATGGCTGATAACCCCAGTAATGTACGATCATCCTGTTTAAAGTCAGGAGAGTGAGGGGGAGGAAGAGGTGGAGGACGAGGAGAAGTGGGTGGAGACTGAGGTGTAGTTGATGAAGGAGAAGGGAGTGGCTGCACACTGGAAGCTGCATCACTGGCATGGAATGGGGAGGGCTCTCTCACAAAGCTGTTGAGCAAGACTAAGCGATCAGATGTTGGGTGCAGACTGAAAGCAGTGAGCACACATTCTCTTGCCACACTTTTATGAGTTGTAAAGACTGTTGCTAGATCCATGAAACCAGCAGCCATCTGTTGCTCCAACTGCAGGTGTGCATCCTTTATGTTACCTTCTCTCTCCTTTAATTTTAGAGCTTCTAAGCTATTCATGTCCATGGTCAGAGCTCGAATCAAAAGCTCAGTCACAAGCGAAGCCACCCGTTTTCCAAACTGTAAATAGTAAGATTTATATAATTTCAAAGAAAATAATATATAATTTAATATTTAACATGAAACATTCTTTTAACATTTGTAAAAAAAAAAAAACACACACACATACCTGCTGTGGGCTTCAAGAGGCTTGAAGCCCACAGCCACAGGCCACACACACACACACAGGACTGCATGAGGCTTCAAGAAGACCTAGACAAATTGAAGGAATGGTCGAACAAGTGGTTGTTGAGTTTAACCCAAGCAAATGTAATGTAATGAAGATAGGTGTAGGGAGCAGGAGACCAGATACAAGGTATCATTTGGGAGATAAATTCTTCAAGTCAGAGAGAGTGAAAGACTTGGGGGGCTGATATCACGCCATACCTGTCCCCTGAAGCCCATATCAAGAGGATAACATCAGCGGCATACGCCAGGTTGGCCAACATAAGAATGGCAGTTAGAAACTTGTGTAAGGAATCATTCAGAACATTGTATACCACATGTCAGACCAATCCTGGAGTATGCAGCTCCAGCGTAGAGTCCATATCCAGTCAAGCATAAGACTAAAGTGGAGAAGGTTCAAAGATTTGCCACCAGACTATTACCCAAACTGAGAGGTATGAGCTACGAGGAGCGACTACGGGAGTTAAACCTCATGTTGCTGGAAGACAGAAGAGATAGGGGGGACATGATCATCACCTACAAGATTCTCAAAGGTATTGATAGAGTAGATAAGGACATGCTATTTAACACAAGGGGCACATGCACTAGGGGACACAGGTGGAAACCGAGTGCTCAAATGAGCCACAGAGATATTAAAAAGACCTCTTTAGTGTCAGAGTGGTTGACAAATGGAATGCATTAGGAAGTGATGTGGTGGAGGCTGACTCCATACACAGTTTCAAGTGTGGATATGATAGACCCCGGTAGGCTCAGGAACCTGTACACCAGTTGATTGACAGTTGAGAGGCAGGACCAAAGAGTCAGAGCTCAACCCCCGCAAGCACAAATAGGCGAGTACACACATACACACACACACAGTATTATTCTATTACACATACATATTTACATACATATAAATTGTCGTCCACACTTCCGCAGNACCAAGAGGTGGCACGGGCATGAATAGCCCGTAAACCGTGGCCAGTTTGAGGTAGACTATTATATTTAATGGTAGCTAATATATGTAAGAATAATTAATATAAGTAATTTTATGAATTAATATAAATTGGGCGTACTTCATTATTGGGTAAATAACCTTGTGCATATCTCTGGTAAGTAGAATAAGGGTATTTAACATTGGTGAAGTTTATCTTGGGTGAAATAACTTGATAACATTAACGTTGGAAGTTAACAAAACACTGTAATTTGTTGAATTAAATAACTTCAAGTTTAACATCGCGAGATTAACCTTGTATATTAAACTTTGGCAAGTGTAACAAGGGTAAATTTAATAATGTGTAACTTTGAAGGGGTAAGTACACATCTTTCAACATTACCTCCCGTGCTGTCGAGAACGAACGAACTGTCAGGGGAAAGCATCAAGTCATTATACGACTATATAGCACTGGGAAGGGGTCAGGATAAGGAATTAGGATGGGACGGCGGGAAAGGAATGGTGCCCCAACCACTGGACGGTCGGGGATTGAACGCCGATCTGCATGAAGTGAGACTGTCGCTCTACCGTCCAGCCCAAGTGGTTGGGGGCCGTGCTGTCGAGAGGAAAAGCCTTCATGCAAGCTGCACGATGTAGTCTAACACGGGGGAATAACATGGGTGAAAGTGCTACCATGGGTCAACTAACAATGTAATACAGTAACAGTGTATGATGTTGGTATGAGATAAGGGAGCTGGTCGGGCGAGCGGACAGCAATTTGGACTTGTGATCCTGGGTTCGATCCCGGGCGCCGGCAGAGGTTAACATTGTATTGCCCGAGTGGTGGACCCGGCGGGTCCCCCAGACTCGAGCCACTGGCAATTAATTTTGGGTGCGGATTCCAATCTAGGGAGAACTATAATTTGGCCCAGAGATTTTCTGAAGGGAGTTTCACTAGTAGGCAAAGTACCTCTACTAGTTTTTATACGACTTTGGCGTTCATTAGTTTGTCAATGCTCTTTCTGATAATGTCGCGCATTATGGGTATCTTCCTTATCTTCGTCTCCTTAAACTGATGCGGTCTACCACTGCTGGGGAGAGGGTCTCACCTTTAGATGTTTTACCTAGGGCTAGGAGAGTTGTTCGTTTGATAGGGCTAGGAGAGTTGTTCGTTTGATAGGGCTAGGGGTGTTGTTCGTTTGGTAGGGCTAGGGGTGTTGTTCGTTTGATAGGGCTAGGGTGTTGTTCGTTTGTAGGGCTAGGGGTTGTTCGTTTGGTAGGGCTAGGGGTGTTGTTCGTTGGTAGGGCTAGGGGTGTTGTTCGTTTGGTAGGGCTAGGTGGGTGTTTCGTTTGGTAGGGCTAGGGGTGTTGTTCGTTTGGTAGGGCTAGGGGTGTTGTTCGTTTGGTAGGGCTAGGAGAGTGTTCGTTTGGCAGGGCTAGGAGAGTTGTTCGTTTGGCAGGGCTAGGGGAGTTGTTCGTTTGGTAGGGTAGGGCTAGGAGAGTTGTTCGTTTGGCAGGGCTAGGAGAGTTGTTCGTTTGGTAGGGCTAGGGGTGTTGTTCGTTTGGCAGGGCTAGGAGAGTGTTCGTTTGGTAGGGCTAGGGTGTTGTTCGTTTGGTAGGGCTAGGAGAGTGTTCGTTTGCAGGGCTAGGAGAGTGTTCGTTGGTAGGGCTAGGGGTGTTGTTCGTTTGGCAGGGCTAGGAGAGTTGTTTGTTTGGTAGGGTAGGGGTGTGTTCGTTTGGTAGGGCTAGGGGTGTTGTTCGTTTGGCAGGGCTAGGAGAGTTGTTCGTTGATAGGGCTAGGGGTGTGTTCGTTTGGTAGGGCTAGGAGAGTTGTTCGTTTAGAAGGGTTAGGAGAGTTGTTCGTTTGGTAGGGCTAGGGGTGTGTTCGTTTGGTAGGGCTAGGAGTTGTCATTTGGTAGGGATAGGAGAATTGTTCGTTTGGTAGGGCTAGGGGTGGTGTTTGTTTGGTAGGGCTAGGAGGATGGTGTTCGTTTGGCAGGGATAGGGGGAGGTGTGTATTATCTAATAGATATATAATATAACACACAACACAGTCTTGAAAAAGAAAACAAAAGAGCATTCAGAGAAGACCCTGTGGGTCTCACTGAACACTTTAATCCTTTCTTCTCCTACCACCCCTATTAATTAATTTTTTTTATTCATTTTATTTTATTGCATTGCAACAGTTAACAGAAACACACACACACATACAACAATCAGTGCTCGAAGACCTCATCCAGCACCTCGAAGGTTGGGTGCGTGCAAAGACACAGCACGCATTTCCCCTCTGGACCGTGACACTGAGGCGCCGGAATAGGAAACTGGCCACGCTTGAATCTTTAGTTTTCCCAATGAGGTCTCACCCACCTTCTTTAGGAACTTATGTGCACAGTTTGCCTAAGTGCCCAGTCTCAGAGTCTATCAGTACAAACTGTAACAAAATTCTAGGTCCTGTACTTGTTGTTTTTCTGGTCTTCCTGGAGGTAGCTGCCCCACCTCCCTCAGCTGTGCTGTAAGGTAGATAGGTATCAGCCAATGTAGACGACCTGTTCATGTTCCCTCCATGGCTGCAGGTACTCCATTGGGTGCTTGTGGCTGTTGTCAGATCTGCACAACTGAAGTTATCTTGTGCTGGACACGTAGCCGTAGCTAAACTCTTCTTGATGATGTCATTGACTGCTTCATGTCTGGCAATCTTTCCAGTGATTTACGGCAGATGAGACCCTGGCTGCCGTATGGTCATAGCTGGAGATACACCGGTGTTCAGTGGAGATAGGGGCGGTAAGGCGTAAGGGGCAACACCAATACTTAGGGCCCGATGGTCCAGGTGGGTGCTAAGGCGGAATTAGGGACAGCCAACAGAAGTCCCTGGCATGGGGAGCTTGCACAGCAAGAAGACGCACTCTGTCCTTCCCAGAAGCTGCCTCCAGCAATGCTGAGACAATGTTCTTCCCTGTGGGGCTATACCATTTGGCCTATTTACAAAAGTTGGTCGAAGGTGAGAGTTGGCAAGATTGTCCCACTGACCTGCTCCATCCGCAAATTTGGGATCATGATTCCAGTGAGTCTCTTAGGTATTATGGTAGTATTTCATTCACTAATTCACCTGTAGCCATGGTCGAGGAAGAGTGCGGCAATGCTAACTCTGTCGCCATGCGAATAGCTATAAACCCCCCCCCCCCGAGTCTAACTGGGAGTGTTGCTTGGTCCTATATATATATATATATATATATATATATATATATATATATATATATATATATATATATATATATATATATATAGTAGTAGTAGTAGGCATCCATCAGTCTCAGGAGACTATGGAGTTGCGCTCTGGTTGTCGGTCTGGAGTGGCCACACCAGGGCGCAAAGCCAGGGTAGGTTGAATCGGGGGAGAAGCTGTTACCCAGGCAGCAGATCCCCCCTCTCCACGGCGCTGAAAGTCTCCAATGGAAAGGCATACGCCAATACGATTGGTTCCAGCGCCGTCGCAGGAACTGAGAGTTCCGGGGTTGACCTCGAAGGTGAAGAAGAAGGGCACAGGGACCTCCAACCCCGGAGACCGCCGTGGTCGGGGCCGGAGAAGAACCACCCCAACAAGGGTATGAACGACCCCAGCCTCCTGAAGCAGAGCCTGGGCCGCACGAGCCCCAGGAGCACGATATATATATGGGGCCGCACGAGCCCATATATATATATATATATATATATATATATATATATATATATATATATATATATATATATATATATATATATATATATATATATAAAAAGGGGGTGGTAGAAGCGAACACCCTCATGTATTCAGAGTTAAATGGCAAGTTTTTCCCTGAATGCTCTGTGTTCCCTTCTCTGAGGCTGTGGGTCCCTATAATTGCACCAGAGGTGGTACCCCCCTATATATATATATATATATATATATATATATATATATATATATATATATATATATATATATATATAAACACACACACATATATATATACAAGTGCAATATGCAATTTTACCTTTTTCCAGCTACCAAATCTTTGATTTAAAGGGCAAATTAAACCGTGTAGTACTGCAAAAATGAAAGGATTTATGCGTTTTGTACATACATTACACAAATACAAAAAGAATGAACATTTTGTACACAATACCATTTACAAACAGAGTGGTATTAACATTTTTATCAAGAAAAACTTACACTTAACTAGGAAATGGAGGACGCACTGACAAGCCTCCTCCAAGATGGAGCAGGAGAATAGTGTACATGTGGAGTTGTAGTAAGCTATGTACAATATAAATAATAAAAAAATTTATAGGCAATGATAGGAAGCTTTACATAATAAAGGGACGTCAGAGAGAAAAAATCAAATAAAATAAAACTACTAGTCAAGTTACAAACTCTATCAAAAGGAGAAAACAGGTTCTCAACAAACTTATTTTCTAAGCCAATTATACAAGCAAAAGGTACACAGTGGTACAGAAATGATGGAACCTTCACACTTTATATACATATAAATAAAATATTTTGTTTGTATTATTATGGACATTAAGTTATCTAACATAACTCTTTAGCTGTATAGTCAATTGTCCACTAGAAAAATCAGCACAATTCTGAGCAACAGAATGATTGTACCTATAAAATTTATAATTTGTGAGGGAACTTGAAATACATATTCACGGCTCATCCCAAATATAAACGTATATATAAAAATGTTGGATTCTGACATTGCATGGATGCCAGCAATTTAATTCAATGTTTAAAAATAAGTATTTTTTAATATAAAATATAATCCAAAGTACAGTACTGTCTACAAGAATTTCATATTTCCTTCAACATGTTATTAAAATTTAACAAATATTAAGTGAGAGTATTCTCCTGTAATTATATAACACTAAGTGTCAAATTTATGATCATCAAATGATTTGTAAATGATGAAACATAAAACTGAAACTTGCATAAAGACTTCTACAATTCTTATAGAGCAAGAACAATTAAATACCACCATTAACAGAGAAAATGATGGTTAAGCAGTCTTTCCCCAAACTGGGAATACACACTACAGTGAGATAAGCTACTCGCAAGTATAGAAGGGGTGGGTTCTGCCTTCCTCTGTTGTTTTCACAAGATGCTGCCTACATATCTATGCTAGTCTTCACACTGGGAACTAAAATGCATAGTTTTGTCTTGTGATAAAGTCATTACACCACAAGCTTTGGACTTTCATTATTTTATTTCACCATTTCATTATCTACTAATAGTTTTCTGAAAATTCAAATACTAATCCACCAATTCTCAATATATTGCAGTGGCTGAATATATGTCATCCCTGTTATCATCATTGACAGTCAAGCAGCGAAATGTGCACTACACCCAGAAACAAGGCATTTGTTGATTTGATCTAAAACCACACTATACTTGAATTGAACACCTTTTTACATAGCACTCTGGTAACTGTAATGTCAATCTGTTCTATGGACAGACCCACACCCATAATGAACACAGCTAATGGATCCATATCTTGTGAATTATCTATATAAAAAAGTAAATAAAAATTACTGTACTTCTTTGGGTTGGGAATGTATTATCATTATGAGAACATGTAGCTTTACTAGAGAAATTTAATTTACAGATGTAACATTTTCCCATTAGTAGAAATGCTAACAATGCTACGGGAGTATTGTAATGGACAGCACGCCGATTCCTCCACCAGCCACCAGTTATATTTGAGTAGAAGACTATCACCAAGGAGCCCATTTAATATTTCAACTTAAAACATTTTGATCCAGCAAGGAAGTGATACTAGCCTATGTGTACAGTATTAGAAGTTTCAAGAACACCATTTGTCTATACAAACAATTCTTCATAACTTCTAACAAGGGATTTAAAAATGAAGAAAGTGGGGAAAATCACAAAATTACTAATGACAAATATTTACACGTTTGCGCAGGACAAGCTTTAAGAAATAGACAGTGTCCACCAAAAGCGTATCAATGGGTGTGACCCCTACAATGGAGTGATAAAATTTGAGTGACTAATTTCTAATGGTATTGAAGAAGAATGGGGATGATTAGAATGAAGCAATGCTCCATACTAATTAGAAGAGGATATATTTATGTCTACATGTACATATGAATGCATGCATAGATGCATAAGTGAGCATGTTTTAATGTGGGTGGGTTGGGTTGGGTTGAAGGGGGGGGGGGGGGAGGTAGGGAAGGGAAGGGAAGGGGAGGGGAAGGTTAGGAGGGAGGAGAGAGTGGGAGTGGGTGAGTGAGTGAGTGTGAGTGAGTGAGTGAGTGAGTGAGTGAGTGAGTGAGTGAGTGAGTGAGTGTGAGTGAGTGAGTGAGTGAGTGAGTGAGTGTGTGTGTGTGAATACTGTGTGTGTGTGTGTACGTGTACATATTAGAGAGACAACGTGAGAATATGATTAAGAGCCCATATGTGTATGTGTGTGTGTGTGTGTGTGTGTGTGTGTGTGGCAATTAAGGCAAGAGCATGTAAATGTGTACATGTGCATGTGTCAGAACATGTATGCGCGAGTGTGTACACATGCAATTGTAAATAGAAAGGGGAGGCTGCATCACACTCCAGGGATGCCTAACAAACTTGGGCTAACACCATTTTAAAAGCATTCAGGTACAAATGATCATTGTGACCTCGTTGCTCAGACCTGATGCAAGATATGCATCAAGCCAAGCTACCGATGACCACCGAGATATCTTTCCAGTGGTATGCAGTCCAATAAGTGTGAAATGGAAATGTATGGCACTAACATCCCATAAAAAAAATGTGCTGTAAGAGCTCACATGAGTGAGCAAGTCTTCCAGAGTATAAAAATATTTTGAAATATTAAAAGGAACATTAAAACTATAACACTTAATGCTTACACTGTGGAAAGAGGTGAAGACTGTTCAAGAGTCACTGATTACCATAGTGAGCAGTGATATCCTCCTCTGATTAAAAAATGCCACACCTGGAGTTCTGGAAGATAATCTGCTCAGAAGACCTGCAGTTAGGCCTTTTAATAAGTGTGATCTAGTGAACACAATTGCATTTAATATAGCTGCTTTATTACCTATTGCAGTGCTACTGGTAGTATTGATCATGCTCCTCTTGATGCCACTATCAAACTTTTCTGCAGTCACCGCTGCTCATTTTCAGTAATATACATTCATGCCTGAAAATCTAGCAAATGTTAACACTGCAGAAAAACAACCATAGTTAGCTCCTTTTATTGCACAGTACCAGTACTAGAGCCTCGGGAAGCTCTAGCAGATGATCGTCTACCACTTCCAGACCCACTTTTTTTCTGTTCTCCTCCCCCACAACAAGAACATTTCTTTTTTTTGGCATGGTCACGAGAGGAGGAGCGTCGAGTATTTACACCGCTGGGAGAAAAGTCATGCATTATCGGAGGGCTCCCATCTCTACTACTGGCACTGCTTTCTCGACTAAGACGCCGTCGCCTTCTGCTCCCACTCATACTAGGGGAATCGTGTGGTCCCGGTGTAATTGCATGTTCCAAGCTATAGTTACTACTTGTGTCTGACGTACCACTCACATGACGGCCTCTTAGTCCCCTTGATAAAGCACAGTCTTCATCTAAATGGTTTAGCACATCCTCATCCACTGATAATACATATCCATCACTACGGCTACGACCCAATCTAGTACCCCTGCCACGTTTTACTTCACCAACAGAATCACCTTCACTTCTCCTTTTAGCTCCACGTGTTGTTCTCCCTACACCTTCTTCACAACTTTCTTTAAGGTCCTTGTTGTCCACCTTCATGAAAAGTTTATCGTCTTTAAATTCACTGCTAATTACTCTAGATTCTTCCTTCTCTTTAACACCTGCTATAGTTTTCAAGGGCTTGGAACGGCTGCGACAAGGTGAACTTTGGATTATACCACTGGGAGAGGCTGCAACAGTACGCTGTGAGCTTCTACGTTTACTTCTAACATTACTGGTACTGTGTTCAGCTTTTACATCTGGAAGATCTGAGTCTTCATCATGGCCATTCTTAGTTGGAATTTCTTCACTTCCTTCATTTTCACCTGGCAAATTATTCTTTTTTCTATCTGGAGTACAGGCTACTCTTGGGCTTCGTTTTTGTTATATCCTTCATGAGAAGAGTTACTACTGATTGCATCAGTCATCCCATCAGGCTTATTTTGCATATTGGATCTCCTCTCTCTTCCTGTACTTTTATAAGAAACAACCTCTGCAACAATTTTAACATCATCAAGTTCTTGCTCTTTGATTGGCATATGCTTTCCCCTATCTCTAATTTTGGAATGAGAGGCTTTAGTTACGTTTTTTGACCTTACTTGATTAATATCTGAAGGACCTGCAGCTTCCTCCATTTTTACTGCTGGCTTTACATCTTTAGTGTGTTCATTTACAAGTACTCGTGTTTGATTAGCCACCGGCTTGTTTTGGGTCCCAACAGTATTGTCAAATCTCCATGGTGTGTCTTGTGCAGCCTGATTTACTATAATGCTTCCTGATGGCTGAGTACCATGAGAAGACATTCCACTTAAAGTGCCTACAGGTAATTCTAACTGAGTAGGTGATCTTGTGGATGTGATTGTGTGATCTTGCTCACTCTCCCTTGGATGCAAATCTATGGTTACTTCCTGTTCTTGTGACTCTTGTTCTTGGTGATGCATATGCTGCTGCTGGTTACTTGAGGCCCCTCCTGGTGTAGCAATTCGCATATCTTCGCTCGTACTTGATGAAACACTAACACCATCTCCTTCTATTGAAAAAAGACCAGGGAATCCTGTAGATGAATCACATAATGAGTCTTCACTATGATTAACATCAAGAGGAATGTTGGCTGTAAGAGCATCATTAAGTGAGGGTGATTGTGCCATCATAGAGTCCGCCGATCTGGGAGACCAAGTCAAGAGTGGCCCAGATGATACCAAGTCACTAAGAGCTGGTGAATGTGTCCTTACTTCCATGCCTGTTACAAGGGGCAAAGTTCCTGTTTCTAAACTTTCCAAGCCCAATCCTGTACCTGACTGATGTAGGTAAACATCACCAGATGGTGATGCTAGAGCTCCCAATTGTGCATCTCCTTCTGGGGATACACCTGTAACTGACAATCCTGGTGCTGAAGGTGCAGATGAATAGCCAGGCTGAGTCAGAGTAGTCGGGAAACTGTCATCAGAGGTTGGAGGGCCTTCAGTAAATGGGAGATCATGGGTTGTCCCTGGTGAGGAGTAGGAAGAACCAGAGTGCTGCGACTGAGAGACTGATGGAGATAATGCTGCCTCTGTCATGTAAGCGCTCTGCAGCTGTTTTGTTAGGGTGGCTGGACTTGGAGGGATCTGCACTTCTTCAATGCCTGTAAAAATAAACTAGTTATTGTTTACACCATTAGCAAAACACACATCAGTTATTTGTAATATACACAGTTTAACCCTTAACATGCAGCTTTTGAAATATTAATACCATACTTAAGCAAAGTTTTAGTGATGGGAGTTTCCCTCTACTTTCAAAGTCTGAAAGAAGAGGGAAGCTAACTAAGAATCCCAAACCCGGCCCAAACACATGACACAACCAATTTGGATTTCTGCCAATTCACTAGAAACCTAAACCTGGTGACCTGGGAAAAAAAACAGATAGACATGGGTGAATGATGAGGGGTGAAAATCATTCCACCCTCATCATCGAATCAGCAGTGATGATGAGGGTGGAAAGAAGAACAAGGGACAGAGGGGAGGGGAGGGTAAGAGTAGAGGGGGAAATGAAAACCAGAGGGGTTTGCATGTACATTGGAAGTGTTGAAAGATAGGGATGCAGGGACAGAACCGAGCATGGAAGGCAGACAGGGCAAGGTTGGGTGGAAGATACGTGGCCCTGGGTAGAGGCACCAGGGACATTCCTGGCTCAGGCATCATACTTGGCAATCTCACTTCCAAGAAAGTTATGTCTTTCTGCTTAAGGAAGAGGATGGCCTGCTCCATCTTATAGTGTGGACTGAACAGGCGAGATTTCTAAGAATGCTTTATATATCCAGAATTGCTATATGGAGGGCAAAAGAAGACCTGGCTAAGATAGGTCCATGGACAAATTTCCAGCACTGATGATGGCAGGAATATTCTCCTGAATGAAACATTTGTCATCACCAAGGATAATGATCAGTATTATCACAAGGAATAGTAAACCTGAATAACAAGTTACTCAAATGATAGTGAAGAATGATGGTGAACTATCTGAATAGATAATGAACCTATCTACCTAAAGGACCAAGTGTCTCTGGTCCTCTATAATAACTTGGATGTCTCCATGGCAATTCCATAGATCCCTGCGACACGAAACAAAAATAAAGGTCTCAATGCTAGTATTTAACCTACAGACAGTGGTTATGGAAAAATAGTCATACTATTATGACTGACACTCAGGTAGAATCTTTATTCTATGCACAAAAAAATTATAGAATTATTAATTTGTATGCAGAATGTAAGAAAAATACAAAAATAAGTGAATTATTTTTGTTTCACTGGGTGGAGGTGCTCTGCAAGGCTGTGTCTGGCCCTTGTCATTGCCTGGTGCTCGACTTCGCTGACGCTTCCCGTTTTATCCTTGGAAATATATATATTTCACCTGTTGTTTTATCACTTTTTTCTTTATTTACATCCACAGATCTATTATATCAATATCTGCATCATACATGTATAACCCTGACAATAATTGTTTAAATCATCATATGACAATGACCGCATTCCCCTTAGTAACATTCATGACGATAACCTCATTCGTACCATGAAATGGAAGCAAGATTTTTTCATTGGTCAAGGTAAACTCTATTACATCCACATAGACCTATTATATCCATATTTGCATCATACATGTGAAACCCAGACAATAATTGCTTATATCGTCTTTTGATGATAACCGCAGGCCACTAGGAATCATCAATAGATGATAATCACAGCCTAAGGAGAAAAACAGAAATTCTTTGTATCCTGGACTGGGACTTCACCAACATTGTTGAGAGCATCAAAAACACCAAATTTTTCCTGGATGTGGGTCTCAGTGACATGAGTGTCAGAGCACTGGGGATGGAAAATAATGTCCCCACTAGGCCACGATGGAGGTGGAGATCATTGGCAACTACCTGTTCAGCAAGCAGCATGTGCAAGATCAAAATATTTGGCCCAAGTCTATAGGCCAAACATGTCATGGAAGGAGGGAGGGCGATTAGCTCTGTTACCTGAATCCTGCTGAACTGAATATTTTGGTTATCCAGCCAAAATTGCATCTGGATAATTGTCTGGCAAAACTTCGCCATATCCGAACAGAAATCCGGATAACCGGAGACTAGGTTACCTAAATTTTCAAGAATTGCAATATCAAACAAGAGGACAGACTACAACAAGGTATATGCTGAAATTTTTGTTTTAAATTACATTTTTAATTCATAGTTTGTGTGGAAATTCAAATTACCCTTTCTTGGTTGTTGTACAAAAAATTGTGAATATGGTGATCTTTGGACTTCCCCAGTAAGAATTCTGCTTATCCAGATGATTGGAGGAGGTCCTTCCCATATAGTCCAGATAAGTGAGCTTAGACAGTATTGACATGAGTGCGGTTATGACACTGAGGTCTTCTAGTAGCAAAGGGTGCATATGGCATCAACATTACAATCAGTGAAGAGGAGGCACTGGTATGCAAGCCTACTACCACTGGCAATACAGTTGATGCCACTGCCAGGGAGGCAGCATGGGCAGAGAGAGGATCAGACGAGAGAGCTGGGGATGAACCAGGGTCGTGTTCCAACACAGGAGCCAGCAGAAGAGGGAAA
>WNGS01005997.1:17306319-17326403 GCA_020271785.1 Procambarus virginalis | reverse complement strand
GTATGAAGGTGCAATGTATACCGTCTCCTATGTCATCTTAGCCTCAGTCCCGTCACTGATGCCTGTGAATTCAGACCTCTCTGAGTCACCGACTGTAGCAAGTCCCACTACTTTTCAAGATAAGTGTAGGCTATGTATGTTCATTTCATTATTTCTAAAGTTGGTAAGCATTTTTGTACTGTAACTCACACTTGCAAAAATACTTTCACTAACTGATGGATCATAATTTCTTGGTTGTTTTCTTTACCTGACTGCTGCATAGTAATGTTGTTGAGATGGGAAATATGGTGTGTGTTGCTATGTCCTCTATATGCAAGGTCTTGATATTTTTTCAATATTTGTGGAATTCATGTAGATCACTTTACAAAGCCTCAAAATCATCTGAAAGGTGCCCTCTTATCATTAGCCTTTTAGGCTTTCTTTTTTCATTCACATGATTATCTGATGCTTAAATCAGGCACAAGACCAAAGCAAAAAATCTAATGTTAAATATAAAGCCAAGTGCAAACAATAATTTCTTTGCCAATCTGGAATGGCAGATTTTCAATTTAAAATACAGTAGTAATGAAGGTATAAAGTACAAAATACAATACTAGATTAAAGCATTAAACCCATATTTATTTTATATTCAATATCATAGTACGTTTTACAAACAAGGCAAGTAACATCTGCCAATAAACAAATTAAGTCAACTTTTTAGTAGTTAAAATATTTTTTTATTATTTTCTACAATATTGAGAGGTTCTGAGAAACCTTTAAATATAAAAATTAAGAGATTTATAGTCCCAGGAAAATCTGAGACTGCTGTGAGCAAAAATTTGATTTGAATGTATTTAATTTACAATCTTAATATAGCAGAACTAAAAGAATACTGGTACAGTATACACTTTGTCAGAAGATCTCATGTACCAACTGAAAAACTTGCACATTAATAATAGCACTGCTTTTTATTGAATTACATGTACAAAAATGAGGTTCCTAAGCAGTTGTATCCATAATTAATTCAATTCACAATTATATAATCTCTACTGTACTATCTACTGTACTATCTTTTTAAAATATTAATGAATGTCTCCCTAGGTACCTCAATATTTCCGTACATCTTCATTCTCTTTTTTCCTTCTGCTTGACGCTTCAACAGTTTCATCTTTCTTGAAATGTCACCTCCATACTGAAATAATAAAAAATCACATTTTGAAAGCCAAACAGACAGTTCCAAATTTTTACTCATTATGCTTGGCACTTTTAATAGGTAAAAGTGTGATTCAAAATATATTAGACTCCCAGTACTACAGTGGAATTTAATGAAGTCCTTTTTTACAGGAATCAAAATTCAGATCATTGACAATAAGCAAGAGTGCTACTTAGCAGTCCTTAATATATCATGTTAAGCTTGGAGGGGCTAATGTGTTTATGAATGAACCTTCTAAGGACACTCCAAACTGGATCAAATTTTTGTCTAGTGCCTTCCTAGTACTAGCATGACCCAACAGAGATTTCTGAAATGTCATCTTGCCTTGACTGGCATGATATGTCCTTATAACAAATCAAGTCAAATTCTCCTCAGATGGAGCATCTGAGGAGAATGACTTGGAAAAATATACATGACAAAAACATAAGCAATTCCTATCAGGAATAACTAAAATGAAGGTTAAACAGTTAAAAAATGCTCAACTTACACACTTGGCAAGAACATCTTTCCGAGCAGCTTTTATGTTGCATCGTGCCAGGATCTCTCCACCAGTGGCAGCTTGTATTGCAATCTGGAAGCAAATATAACTATTGCACCTTAAATATCTTTAGGTAGGCAGTGAATACATAAACAAATATGGTACTATTTATACAGTATTAGATGGTGTAGCATGGCTGTGCCCGGGGTCTCTCTCTCCCTTCCCTCTCTCTTTCCATCTCTCCTCTCCACCTTTCTCTCCTCTATCTCCCAATATTTCCCCCTCTTCCCATATTCTCTCAGAAAATTTAATATTAAGAGGCACTGTTGAAACTTCTACACAGAAAACACACGCACACACTACCTCAGAGTGTACTTTATGAAAATTGCAGGGGGTGTTGCTATAATACAAAAATTAATAAGAAACATGTAATAAAAGTGCATCATGGATAAAAATGTTCTCCAATATTTACTACATAGTTTTACATACCTGGAACAATTGTCTGGGTAAAGTTTCCATTAGAGTCTCACAAATTCGTTTTCCCATTATTCTCGCTTGAGAAATATGGACAATTGTTGAAAGCTCAGGTACAGCATGATTATTTAGCAGAATATCAAGCTATGGACAAACAAACAAAATTCAGATGAAGTATTTAGTGAAGTATGACTAAATTTTAAAGTATAATTCCTTAAAACATTCTCTAACCAATATTTTTCCATTACCTTAAAAATTTGCTGTGTGGTCTGAATCAGTTTAACAAATATAACATTTATATTGTGCTGTAATTAATTCATGCCTGAAATGTGTTGCATATTAATGACTTTATTCAATACACATATTCTGTATCTATTAATTAACCACTGTATGTGGTTAATTCTTATGTATATCTATTAAATTAAATTATCATTATTATTACTTACAATTGTTAAATTACAGTATATTGTACATATTTGTTAATGATATTTACTCACAGTATATCAACCAAAAATCTTATAATACTTGTTTAACTGATGCTAACCAGTTTTGACCAATGAAAGTGGCTGATTTTGC
Organism: Procambarus virginalis; assembly: GCA_020271785.1. Classification (NCBI taxonomy): domain Eukaryota; kingdom Metazoa; phylum Arthropoda; class Malacostraca; order Decapoda; family Cambaridae; genus Procambarus; species Procambarus virginalis. The sequence goes on along the minus strand of WNGS01005997.1, from coordinate 17,323,683 downwards.
TACATGTGGCTTTCTCAAGAGGCAGATTACATTTGAGTGGGAGCCCCCTATACTGTATAATATATATATACAACCTGATACTGTATATGCAGTACATATTACAGTGAATTCCATTATATCCCTAAACAAATAAAAAATAAATACAGTTTTGCACCAGTTAAAGGAATCTAAATTTAAAGAAATGTTTATGTACTCTTACACACATACCTTTACTAGGTGAGAAGGCTCGTATCCCATATCTTCATAGTCAAATGTTGCATAACCTGATGATAACGACTTTAAAGTATCATAAAAGTCCACTACAATTTCATTTAATGGTAGTTTATATTGCATGATTATTCTGCAGTGATCTAAATTTCTAATGCTATGTTGAACTCCTCGCCTGCCTTGACACAATCCAATGATTGCACCCAAGTAGGTATCTGCAAAATATATACACTGACTTAAGCACATATCTTTTATGAAAGGAACAAGGAACCATGGATTGTACTTTTAAAAGTTCATATCAAAATAACGTAGGTAACAAATTTAAGAGACAGGTAACAAAATTAAGCTTTAAATTTAATTAAACAACATTTTCTGGTGGGCCCTCAGTAACGCCACATAGCTAGTCTGGGAAGATTTGAGTCGGGTGTAGTCAAACCTTGAGAAATACACCAGACCTGAGACCAACACTGACTTACTTGGACCTAGGACTTGAATCTACAAAGCAAGAAAAACTTGGGAATCAGACTGATTGAAACCAAGAAAAGCCCATTAGAAAGATAGGCAAAACAAAACATACTATTACTGCACGAAGAAAGAAAGAAAAAATCTGAGGAAAAGGCAAATGATCATTGCCCTGGGCAAATAGAACAAACCTTGATACACCTGACTACAACCACAGAGGAACCAGCCAGGAACCCACCTCATTCATGAACCACCAGTACAGAACCCCAACCATCCCACTAGGAAGAAGGGATCAGGGTAAGAACGAAGAGTTCCCAAGGGTCTTAATGTACAGGATGCACATTAGGTGCATGCCCAACACCCTGATGGATCATTAAAAATCTTGAACCCACATAAGTCTTGGACAAAAAAAATAAAAATTACAGCTACAGCAACAAAAGGCCCCACCACAGACATGCAGAAGAGAACCAACCACAAGGACAGTCAGCTACAGGTCCAGGAACAACAGATGGCCCACAGGGGGACACTAACACCCACATGTCTGTTAAAATATATTGTACATAAAATATAAAAAAATTGCTGAAAAGTTCCATCCCATTACAGCATATTTTCTTAAATTATCTGAATTTTAAATTTGTCAAACTCCCAGGAATATCAGCGGGTCCAGATAATTAGATCCACACTTTATAACTAAATGTCCTTTTCTAAGGGATCTAAGTAGCTCCCTTTGTCACTGTTGTTCCTTCCTACTGATGTGTTGGTGGGTTTCATTTAGGCTCAAAAGTGAGGGAGCTCACCTCACCATACTTTTGGTTGACTGGTTCTTTTATCTGGTGGCAGTGAGGGGAAGCAGGGAGGTAGTAATTCTGTTGTTCATGTTTCGTTTTGAGTTTTGTTTGGTATGTGTACCAATCATTTCTCCATGATTGTTTAAGATTTTGTAACCATTTACTGGCTGTTTTGGTGGGTTTTCTCTCAGTGTGTGAGGTAGTCTATGACCTCCACATACTTCTTTGCCTCTTTGAAGTAGCTAGAATTTTATCCTTGCTCCCAATAAACTGAAGAGATGGTCATAAATTCTTGGCGAGATAGTACTAGGCGTGGAGTACCAGTGCTTTAGCTCTGAGAAGCCACTGAAGAGGCTCCCCAGAATATGAAATTTAGATTGATAAATGTAAGATGCATGATGTCATGTCATATTTAAAGAAAATGAGAAACGTGTGTGAAACTACATAATATTAACAATAGCAATTTTTTCACAATGTGATGCAGGAAATAGAAGGACTAAGCTTAACAATACCAATACTACTGGAATCTTAAATGCACATCAATAACCTGAATCTGTCCATTAGGATAACTTGAGACAATCACAGGTAAATTATATCGTAAGTTCCTATACAAAATTGAAGATTAAAACATAGATAGCAATAAAACATGGTGCTTGAATGTTAAGGTCTTTCTTTTCATTAAAAATAATTCATTAGATACTAAGCAATGGAAGTTTTCTTAGTAACGTATATATTTCATAATTAAATATACAATAGACTTAAAAGAAAAATTTTATTGTAAAATAAAACTAACCAGGTGTGATAATAGTACTCATCACAAATGGTTCACTTGTCTCTATAATGTTAAATGTTTCTGGCCACCATGATGGGTTAGTGATGATCACTTCTTCTCCACCGTAGTGACGTATGACTTTACTGCCTTTCACTTTGACCTGAGGAAATACTATAATAATTAATATTATAAAAATAAAATAATAATGGTAACGTAATTAGATATGCATTAATCACCCTGTCCCATCATGACAAACACAAATGTTATTAAATTATTTGTAACAAATCCTGAATTAATTGTAATGAAACACCCTTTCCAGTGCACAACTCAGTAGCTCCCTATAGCCATAGCACTCGAGACCACCGGAAGCCACAACCAGAATCTGGTTCTATACAAGAGTCTGAGAATAATTCAGAACTGAGAACCCCCTCCCCCTATTAGAAAGCATAAGTGTAACAAAACAAGCAGCTGCTTCAAGAAAATTAGATACCATGATTTAAAAAGACGCCTAATAGTTGCCCCCAGCTGCCATCAGGTGGTAGTTCAAGTTTCCTGGGGTCCCAGACAACATGTTCCCCCCTCACGCACGAGCTGCCCAAACCCAACTCCTCCCACTGAATAGAATCAACAGGGTGGGGACTAATGCCTACTGAAAGGGCACAACAGGAAAGGGCATTTCATTACATACAAAAAACAGGAGTCTGGTATTTCTGAAAAAGATCAAATTATTTAACAGAAATATGCAGCCAGGGCTTATCCATGGAAGAAGGCAGGAGAAGAAAGCCCAGGGCAAAAGAACATCAACTTTGTACAAAATACCCAAGAGTAAATATAATCGTGTCAAGGCCAAGGAATACCCTTTTGAACTGCAAAAATGTCTGAGCCCAGATGGTAGTTGTGGACATACTGGCAATGAAAGCCATTAGAGCAGGAAAATTCCAGACATCATGAGAACAAGCCCCAATTTCAATTTTTTTTTTGTACAGTGACATTACTTTTTGATGATGTAATTAGAGGGTTAACAAACAAGGCCTCACTCTTAAGAATATGGGTAGCATGCAAATAATGCCATACAGTAACCACGGAACATAAGATATGATGCACCCTCAACCAGACAAATCAAGCATCACTGACGAACAAATCCATCAGAAATACAGAAGTCTCAATCTTAGCCAAAAATTAAGGCAAGAAAAGCTATTGCCCAGCCCAAAGGTACAGAAACCATGCTCTCAACAAAGGGTGCAAAACTTCCCAATTCAACAGCTGGAAGCAAGAGTGAGAAGTAAAAGTTCTCAAATGGAGGGAAAGTGGAAAGTGAGAAGACAAAAACTCCTAAACCAGATTCCAAACACCAAGATAGTTTCTGGAGGGGGACAGAGTGAAAGAATTTCCAAGACAATTGAAGGAAGGGAGGCTGATTACACATCCATCCCAAACCTCAGTGTGAGAAGCTCTGTCAAGGTCAAATGACATGAGGTGGCAATACTAAGCATCACAAAGGGTTTAAGGAAGTGCCAGAAAATTAAAGACATCACAATTGCAACTGATATAGTTGACAGATGTTGAAGAGAAAGAAAGCAATAGACGACCTATCAAGCTACCTCCTATTGCTGCCTCGAGGAAAGACAAAAGTGTAAAACCAAATGGTCCACCACACTCGACTCCAATACCGGTGGCAGGATACGTACATGGCTTAATAGATCCATATGTGAAAATTAGCAAAGAGCCTCAAACCATACTGAGAAAGGCAAAGCCTTAGGAAAAGTCAGGAACCAGTGCTGTACCAGCCACATGGGAGCTAGAAGAAGGCTGTGCTGGGGCCTAAATGTCATCCTGTTTTTGATACATAGATTTTTACCTTAGGGAGTAATAGAAAGCAACATCTACAGAATAATCTTGTAGGGGCTAACCTTGTAGGGAACAGAAGGAGTAGTTGTAATAACTTGTGCCCCATGTTCCTGCTCCAGTCTCTGCGTAAACACATCCATGTGTAAAAGACCAAGGAATCCAAGTCTCCAACCCTGGCCTAATGCCGAGCTGAAAATATAATTTTGAATATGCAACATTAAATATTGTAATATTTAAATATTAAATATGATATTATTAAATATTATATTTAATTATTATAATCTAGGTTTGTTTAAACCAAACCTAGATTACCGACATCAAATTATGAAAAATTCATTATTTATAATACTAATACTATACTTCTACCTCCATCCCCCACCCCTCTCCCACCCCAGATAAAACCTGCATTGATTGTAATAAAACGCCAGTTTCTGAGTGAGCCTCGGAGGCTCCCTGAACCTATCCCACTGATTAAGTGCCATACTACAAGGAGTCATCAATCGTGGTGTTCTAATGGCCTACCAGAGACCATGAGCTAGAATCTGCCCCCCCCCCCTTAGAGAGGCACAATGAGCAATAGTCTATGAACACTTTACATTTAAAGTTTATCATCTTTGCCACCATGATGACGGCATCCAAGGAAAGGCACGCAGAAAGATAGGCGAATCAAAACAGACTATTGCATAGTTAAAATGAAAAAGCAGCTTCAAAATTGCCAAAAGGACTCCCCACAGTATGATCCTCTGGTGACATTGTACTCTGATATCTTTCTTTGAGGTCTTTAGCATCTTTTCACACAATTTAAGCATATAAGCATAAGCCACTGTACACTAGAAAACATGTTTTATCATATGAACTACAAGTCATTTATATCTGTGAAGTGGTTTGCTAACTTTCACAAGACACAGTGAGGGAGAATTTACCTGAATTTACCTGAGGGCCACTAACACTCTAGTGGCCTCGATGAGGACAGGAAGCTGGTATCTTGTCAAAGGTCCCTCCATTTGTCTTAATGATTTTTTCAAGCTGGATTTTAAAATTCAGCAGTGTTTTAGCATTTATGGCTTTGGCAGGTAAGCAGTTCCAAAGGTTTATAACCCTATGGGCAAAAAAGTATTTCCTGTTTTCTGTCCTACATTGTGGCTTGTTGAGTTTGAAACTGTTGCTCGTTGTTTGTATTACATCTGACTTTTTGAAGAAGTTGTCTGCATCATTATCCTCCAAATTGTTCAGTATTTTAAAGGTTTCAACAAGATCTAACCCGTCATGTCAGGTTTGTAGTGCCCCTCAACTGTTTCTGGTATGAAATTCTCGGTTATGGAACCCTGAGGTTTTCATGTCAAGGTCAGTCATGCAAGCTAATGAGCAGACAGCAAGAGCTTTCCTTTGTGATCAGTTGTGATTTCATGAAAGTATTTTTAAAAGCTTTCAGTTTTAATGAATGTAACTGTCAATCCTTCAGAGCTAGACAGTTTTTCCAGTAACTCTTTAACATGTACTGTTTGAAAAGTTCCCATAATGCCAGTGTTAGAACGTCATCCTGCCTGACTGTTCAACATCCTGCCAAATGGCACAGTAAATCTTGAGGCAATCACATATGACAACTTGGAATGATAATCAGACACTTATACCACAGTATTGATTGGTTTTGCTACAGTTAATCTGGTTGCAGATAATTGGAACCTCACACTTTACACTGATGCACAGTTATCAAACAAGTGAACCCAACAGCCTTCATCAATGTGCTGAAGTGTGTTTACTGTCACCAAGGGTTAAATTAGCAGTTCTGGAGATCCATACACATACTACTTACCTTGATTCAATACTAACAGACACACTTCCATCATTCAGGCAAAGACGTTCTATGGCAGCTTTGAGCGCTGGGAGTTCTTTCTGATCCATAGGATACACACCACCAAAGACCTGAAATTAATAAATTAAGATAAAACTAATCTGCCCCTCTCCCATTTATTTCTTATAAATAAATAATACAAATATTATTTATTTGCATATGAAATCATTGTTTACACACTATGTCTAAATATACAGAAACATGTGTTGTGTCATTTGATATAAGAAGACTTAAATACAATTTTAGATAAATAACTGAAAATGGAAATATTTCAGAAACCCTGATTTTGTGACAATCGGGATTGTGTCTAGAACAGATTTTGAAGGTTCCACTAAACTGAAAACTCATGTAAAATCAGAGGCACCTCACATACCCAATGCTGCTTATCCAATTTATTTTGCGCCTATTCTCAGAAACAATAATTTCCAGACAGTTAGCAGTTGTTGATCAGTTAGCAAGTTGCCACAAGGGCTGATTCACTTTGTACAAATAAACAAACCACCGCCAAACAGAATACAAATGTCAATATAAGCAATATTATTATCAATCACAGTCAAAGTGCAAAGCCATGCTACCTCACCTGTAAAAACACTAATAACAGCCACTTGAACATACCATAGGCTTCGCTGGTTTTAATCCTTGGAGAGGTTCACATTTTGCACCCTTACGATGGAAAGTGTCCCCCACTTGGGCTTCATTAGCTGCTCTTATGTTGGCTGTGAAATATCCAACCTGGCCTGTAAACCTGCAGTTTAGGCAGAACAAATATCTATAGTACAATGCCCAATGGGGTTGCAGAGCAGATTAAAAAAAAATCAAATAAGTAGCCATATGTTTTAGTGGCTTAATCTCTGTAGGGCATTGGCTTTACCAACTGACATCACTGTATTCAACAGCAGAAATAATATTTATTTGAAATGAGACTGTTAAACTAGACCCTTTACAAAAATCTCTGAAGGTGATGTCTTTACCAAACATGTTAACCTGCTGAATGACCTCAGCATGTGTCTGTTACCTCTTGTAGAGGTGGTTTGTGTCTGTGTTACCTCTTGTAGAGGAGGTTTGTGTCTCTGTTACCTCTTGTAGAGGTGTGGTGTCTGTGTTACCTCTTGTAGAGGTGTGGTGTCTGTGTTACCTCTTGTAGAGATGTGGTGTCTGTGTTACCTCTTGTAGAGATGTTGTGTCTGTGTTACCTCTTGTAGAGGTGTGGTGTCTGTGTTACCTCTTGTAGAGGTGTGGTGTCTGTGTTACCTCTAGTAGAGGTGGTTTGTGTCTGTGTTACCTCTTGTAGAGGAGGTTTGTGTCTTATCATTTCTAGAGGTGACGCATGTCTGTGATATCTCTTGTGGCAGGAAAATATGAGGCTTTTATATATTATTTGAATTTGTTAAGAATATAAAATATTCAGCTGTTTTAAAACTAATCCAGAATATTAAATGGTTTAGGATAATTATTAAGCTATAGGAGACTATAACAGAAAATTACTGAATCTTACAACTGTGGCACTGAAGTTTCAAGTGGTGTAAGGATTCCCAAATCTCTTACTTCATAAGACTTTCCAGTGTGTGAAGACGTAATATGATCACCTTTCTTTAAAGTTCCGTCAACCACCAATATCAAGCACACGGCACCCTATAAATAAGAAAAATATTGTTCGTAAAGAAATTCATGAAGCCAATATGAAATGAAGTACAGTACTGGATAAAAACGGAGACCAATAGGTAATAATGCATGCATACACAAATATAATATCTGATAATTTCTCTTCTTTAATCAATATAATCTAACTCACCTTGTATGCATCAAACCAAGAGTCAAAGAGAAAGACACGGACCGGAGCATCTTTGTTACACTTTTTCTCTGGAGATGGCACATTTTTAATAACAGCTTCTATAACTTTATTTACACCTGTTCCCAACTTAGCAGATACCTGCAAATTTGAAAATTGTATTTAAAAGTATAACAATTCATCAATTTTATCTAATACAGTATTGCACTGTATATATTCCCCCAATTTCAACAAGACCTAAACACATAACTACTTCCGACTATGGTACATGTCAACACCTCACAATGTGGGTATTATCAAAACTGCTGCCTTACCTGTGCACCAAAAAATATTCACACTTGAAACAAAATCATACTTACCAAGAGAACTTCATCCGGATCAATTTCAAAGAGGTTCATCAATTGCTCTTTTACAACTGCAGGGTTGGCATTTTTTAGGTCAATTTTATTTAACACTGGAATGATGGCTAATTCATTCATAAAAGCTAAATAAAAATTTGCTACTGTTTGAGCCTGTACACCCTGATTAGCGTCGACTAACAGAATGGCTCCTTGACATGCAGCCAATGATCTTGATACTTCATACGTGAAATCAACATGCCCGGGAGTGTCTACAAGGTTCAGAAGATATTTCTGAAAAAGAAAACACACAAATAAACAATTCTGAATGTACAACACTGATGCAACATAACATCGGGTGGTGGTACCAAGCCAACAACCAGATTCCCCTGACCCAAGCCTCTAGACACACTGTAATATACGGTGGAACTTCGATTCAAAGAACCTCGATTCGGCAAATCTCCGGTTGGAACACACACTTTTCCATGACACATTTACTCACCCGATTTGACGAGTAAGAGCAGGGGATGTGTGTGGATTTGTTTAGGATGGTGGGACCAAGTTCATAGATGGGGGCCAGAAATGAGTTCACAAGAAATAGTTTGAGCCTTGGGAAAGCCACTGAGCGTATTTAAATCCAAGTTCTATGTTTTTTGTTTTTTCCAGTTGCAGAGGTTTTTTCAGTAAACCATAGGTCCTTTTTCCTTTAAAAATGAGATTTCAAGGCTTGGGCATGGGAAATATACTAGATGTTACTCAATCTCTTTACAGACAGGTTATCTTGGTTGTGGCACTTCATATGACAGGCTGCAATTACAATTTTGCTCAGTGAAATCAGCCCACAGAGCATGGAAAATATTAAGTGTGAATAGTAACTTTTAACATGGCTCCAATCACATTTTTAATGATTTTCGTCAGAATTTTTTGTTGGGTGTTTTGGAATTTTTTGTTGGTTGTTTTGGAATTTTTTGTTGGGCGTTTTGGAATTTTTCATTGAGTGTTTTGGAACTTTGTGTTGGGTGTTTTGGAATATTTTGTTTGGCATTTTGGAATATTTTGTTGGTCATTTTAGAATATTTTGTTGGGGATTTTGGAGTTTCTTCCCTATCTACAGAGTGCCAGACAGGTAGGCCACCAAGGGTCTCACAGGCCTGGTGCAATTCTTATAACTTTGCTATGCTGTACCAGAACATAATCTATGCCAGTATGCATAATTTTACATAGAAATATACACTGTACAAGTTTAAATAGGATATGCAACTCGAGACACTATAACACACATAAGTTATATAGAAAATAGAATAAATAAAATAACTACGGTATACTGAAATATGGTGCAGAGAAGGGGTAGTATTGGCATGATAGGACTAGTGTTTGGGACTGTTGCCACCAGATGGCAGCACGTTACAATATTTATTTCAAATTTCCTGAGTCGTGAGATGACTACCTACTATCATACTATAAAAAGAACTTTTTATATGAATGCAAACAAATGTCTTTTCAGCACTAATGGAGCACTAAGGTATTAACAATCTAATTTCATATAGCCTTATTTCTTATCATTTCTTGAGTGTTGTTCACTATGTTTGCCCTTCGTGTTTGGCATTCCTTTCCTACTTTAAATTTGAATTATTATACACATTATTATAAAATACAGTATACACATTATTATAAATTATACACATTATTACAAAAACACATTATTATAAAATATTTTTGTATAATGATTCAATATGATTAAACTATCTCAAACATCACTAGCCCATTTCCTTAACTCGATACAAAATAAATTTAAAATCATAATACATGTACTGACACTTTACAAGCTATAGTCCACCAATTTTGGCCCTACTGTAGTTAAAAGTTGTCTCTCATGTATTTACCTGGTCATTATATTGATAAACAACTGAAGCAGTCTGAGCCTTCACTGTGATTCCTCGTTCTTGTTCTACTTGTAGCTTGTCCAAAACCTGTCTGTTGTCAGTGTCCTTTTTTATTGCGCCTGTAATGAATAAGGCTTTGATTTAGCAAGAAATTAAATAACATGCACACAAGGCAAAGACAAAGATATTTACTGAATGAAGAATAAATGTTTACAAAACAAGGCTTTGAGTATCGATGAAAAGCCGCTTCATAAGCAATGCAATTGGTTGTTTCCCTTAGGGGAAAGTCTTGCTGTTGGTTCAGACAGGAATATGTAGTCAGTGTAGGTCGACACTATATACAGTATCAGCACAATAGAACACTTTCTGAACAACCCTGACCTGTAGCAAAGCAAGAAATGACATGATTTCTTGCTTTGCTACAGGATTTTTAGAGTTTGTTTAAGGAACAAATCCTAAATGAACCTTAAAAATCCTGAAACCCACCCTACCATAGGAAAGATAGTGCCACAGGCTGAGCCATGTTTGCACTTTTTTTTTCAGCCTTTTTACATTTAGCTAGAGGGATTTTCTCTTGATTCTGCCTCTCTGCAGGTTTCCATCTTGAGGTTATCTTGAGATGATTTCGGGGCTTTTTTTTTTAGTGTCCCCGCGGCCCAATCCTCAACCAGGTCTCCACCCCCAGGAAGCAGCCCGTGACAGCTGACTAATACCCAGGTACCTATTTTACTGCTAGGTAACAGGGGCATAGGGTGAAAGAAACTCTGCCCATTGTTTCTCGCCGGTGTGGTCTTATCTCTGTGGAGTTCTGTCACCAAGAAATGCTACAGATTCAGTTCAGTAACCATAACCATGCAACTGTCCAGATTCTGAACACATTCTTGTTTCAATGTTGCCACATGCTGCAGCTCGTCTTTCAGCTCTTTGGCCTCTAGATTTTCCCAGTTGGGTTTGGGTTCTTTTCTACATTTTGCTCACAGGCTGTGGTCCCAGTCTCTTGACTCAGTAATGTTAAGCTCTTAAAAATATCTAATGTTGCTGCATTTCTATAAATATTTTTGTGTTTGAGATATACATTATAGTAAGTACTGTATAATAAATTTTATATAGCTTACCAAGAAAAATATTTTATGAATTAAAGTATGCAACTTATTTGGTGTTTTCTTTAAATGTATGGTTTAATGAGTGCACTGTGCAATAATAATATACTGTACAATATATGAAAGCTTGTATGAGAACTATGGTATACAATAGTAAAGTACCCTGTACCAAAATCTCTGAATATTACCTGTTACTTCCAATATACGATCTGCAAGAGTACTTTTGCCATGATCAACGTGAGCAATTATAGAGAAGTTCCTTATACGGTCTAGTGGAAAAGATGACAGGTTAAGAGCATCCGATACAGTCTCTTTGGATTCCTTGGCTATATTTATGCGAATATGCGACCTATGTATGCTTCTGCCAGTTTTTAATGCGCTTCCTATATAATGTTGGAGCAAACATCTGAAAGAAAAATATATATAGTTATTTTATCAGAAATAATAAAATAGAAAGGCCCTGTAACACAAAATAAAAAACTCATAAAATATGCTAATTAGTCAAGAATTAGGGGCAATCAAAAGGGTTCTGTAAACTGGTCATATAAAAAAGAAAGAGAAACTCTTATTTTATTTCTCATTAGTCTCCCATGACTTCAATACACTTTACTAATTGTTCAAACCCCTCTTCAGTAGCCACTTTCAGCTCATCATCATTCTAAAGGTAGCACATATGAAGGTGAGACTTCAAGTTTCAAAGCAAGATAATAGTCACTTGGAGTCAGATATGGGCCTCATGAGTCATTCCGTTGGATGAAAGAACAGTTGTAAATAGACAATTGTGCTACATGTGGTCGCAATGCCATGGAGAAGATGCACACCTCAAGTAAAACATTGCCTACTGTTATTCTCAGATATTAGATGTTTTTTGAATTCACTGAATTCACATAATATTCACTGTGACTTTTCTTATATGCAGTAGGTACTTAATCAGCAAAATTCCTTTAGCATCTCAGAAAATTAAAACCATGAATTGTTAGCAAAGGTCTGGTTTCTCAACTGTTTTGAGGTTCTGAGAACTCAGGCATTTCTATTTCACAGATTATGTCTTTGGCCAGAATCCCAATTATTGAATCCAATTATATTCTGCCATCACCAGATGGGAAAGAAATATGGCTAACTAGATCAGCTTCATACAAATCAAGGAGCTTGTCGGAGCATTTGAAAATGCCCTTGCTGTGTCAATAGTGATATCTGGGTTCACCTGGCCTGGCTATAGTTTCTTCTTGAGATGATTTCGGGGCTTTTTAGTGTCCCCGCGGCCCGGTCCTTGACCAGGCCTCCAACCCCCAGGAAGCAGCCCGTGACAGCTGACTAACACCCAGGTACCTATTTTACTGCTAGGTAACAGGGGCATAGGGTGAAAGAAACTCTGCCCATTGTTTCTCGCCGGCGCCCGGGATCAAACCCGGGACCACAGGATCACTAGACCAGTGTGCTGTCCCTCGGATGACCGGCTCCCTTGCTCATGGTCTTGTGATAGCTTTAGAATAATGGAGCTAAAAAAAAAAAGGCTGATTATATGGTTAATAAAGAAGTACTGTAATCCCGGGCTAAATGCTACTTTTATCACCGCTCTTACATAAAAAGAAAATATTTATTTTGAAGAGAAAAATGGTAGTGGCATGTCAACTACCAATGTTCCACTAAACCTAGCCAAACCTAGCATAACTTAATTAAATTTAACAACCTAAATTTATCTTACCTAACAGTGCATGAGCCCAAAAAAATACAATGAAAAATGCTTGGTAAATGGGACACTAAACTTATACTATCAATATATATATGAAGTGGAGCATATAGCTTAGCATTTGCATACTGTATTGTACAATCTTCCAGTAGAATGGCAAGAGTTTATACAGCATTCTACACTATAAGAACCTTTTACTTATATGGGATTTATTTGATATTATATAGATACTGTACAAGGTACATAACAAATGAAATAAAGTAATTTTACATGCCTTGCCTTAATAACTATGAACTTTATACATTTCAGTTAGCTGTTAAATACCTTGTTAAAGTTTGACGAACTTCACTGATAAATTTTGTAGAGGTCATATTCTTCTTATTCTCCTTTATAAGTGTATATTGCTTAAAGAAATATCACTACTCAGGTTAGTTTAGACTCGAGTGTTGTCTCCTGGAGTGCAGTGATCTACGTTATTGGCTCATAACCAAGGTTTGCAGGTTCCGTTACCAGGCAGAACAGAGATGGTTGAGCACATTTCTTTTCACCTGATGAATCTGTTCACATAACAGTAAATAGGTGCTCAGGAGTTAGATAATTGTTGTGGGTTGCATCATGAGAGAAGTAAGTAGTTGGCCAAGAAAAGGGTCGATGAGCCTTGATAATAGGAAACCATGTTGCAGTTTACAAGAATGTTTTCAACTATCAATGATTGTATGAGTGGCGATGTTAGAATATGCATCAGCATTGATAACCAACACTTGAGTGTTGTTTCTTATAAATACATTCCCATGCGCCAGGAAAAAAAACTAAGTTTGGAGGGCATATGTTGCCAGTCAACAGAGAAAAACCTGCACCTTATGGCAGAGAAATGCACTGCACAGCAGGTGCCCAATTACACACAAGCATGCTCCCAGGGAGGCGAGAATCAGTACCCACTCTACACACAGCACCAACAGGAAGGCTGTCTATCGACACCCAGTGACCCAAGACAATAATGCATCAGGACTCCAGTGGGAAGCAGAATAACGTCAAAGCCACAGCTAAAGCACAAAGCCCCTCAATACTCAAAATGGGCAAAATTTACCAACGTCTTCCAGTAACCCCTGGCAGAGCAGCAGCCAACCACCCACCAACCCACTAGTAGGCAGTAAAACTCTATAGGCACACCAGGAGCCTACAACTCCTGCACCTCTCGGCCAAGCCGGCGTTGGACAACAACTCCCCACCCGAAGAACCTGCTAAAAAACGGGAAAACAAAAATAATCTATCAACTACCCTGAGACTCCCCCAGACGATAAGACGTCAGGCGTCAAAAGCAGCCTGTTGCAGAGAAATGCCAGACGGCAGTATTGTGACACAAAGAGCAATAATGTTCCGTTAACCGGCGGCCCTATACGGACCGGTGTCCAGACGTCCACGCCTCAAGATTGAACCTAGTTAGATGCGAGCACTTCTTTATGATATGCGCAGTTTGGGTGGAGGTTTAAATCCCTTCTGGTGGCTGCGAATTGTTGTTGGTGATTGAGGGGCGAGGACGAACGAGGAATCGTGACTGCGAGTACCGAGACTCCAGGCTCTGTTGTTGTTTTGATTGTCTCAGCTGATCGCTTCTATTTCTTTGGTGCAAGCTTTACGTTTTCTATGTTAAGTTGTCAAGGGACTTAATTTGAATTCCATGAATTACTTGAATTTACTTTAGGACTACCATCTCTCTAGTGGCCTCGACGAAGACAGGAAGCCAGCAGCTTGTCAAACGTCTCCCACTTGCCATGATTTTATTATTAAATTACAGCAATGCTGCTGCTGCTGTTAGGTTTAGGAACATATCAGATGGTATAAGAGACATATTTTTACCATTTTGCAAACAATACTTAGAATAAATTTAATTTAAATTTACACGGCGCCAGTGTTAACCCAACACATCCTAAGGTCCATAAACATTATTTAGAAAGTGGCCAGTTGATTGATGAAAATTAAGCCACCCAAGAGGTGGCACGGGCATGAATAGCCCGTAAACCGTGGCCAGTTTTGAGGTAGACTATTATATTACATGGTAGCTAATATATGTAAGAATAAATTATATAAGTAATTTTATGAATTAATAAAATTGGGCGTACTTCATTATTGGGTAAATAACCTTGTGCATTATCTCTGGTAAGTAGAATAAGGGTATTTAACATTGGTGAAGTTTTATCTTGGGTGAAATAACTTGATAACATTAACGTTGGAAGTTAACAAAACACTGTAATTTGTTGAATTAAATAACTTCAAGTTTAACATCGCGAGATTAACCTTGTATATTAAACTTTGGCAAGTGTAACAAGGGTAAATTTAATAATGTGTAACTTTCAAGGGGTAAGTACACATCTTTCAACATTACCTCCCGTGCTGTCGAGAACGAACGAACTGTCAGGGGAAAGCACCAAGTCATTATACGACTATATAGCACTGGGAAGGGGTCAGGATAAGGATTTGGGATGGGACGGGGGGAAAGGAATGGTGCCCCAACCACTTGGACGGTCGGGGATTGAACGCCGATCTGCATGAAGTGAGACTGTCGCTCTACCGTCCAGCCCAAGTGGTTGGGGGCCGTGCTGTCGAGAGGAAAAGCCTTCATGCAAGCTGCACGATGTAGTCTAACACCGGGGAATAACATGTGTGAAAGTGCTACCATGGGTCAACTAACAATGTAATACAGTAACAGTGTATGAGGTTAGTATGAGATAAGGGAGCTGGTCGGGCGAGCGGACAGCAATTTGGACTTGTGATCCTGTGGTCCCGGTTCGATCCCGGACGCCGGCAGAGGTTAATATTGTATTGCCCGAGTGGTGGACCCGGCGGGTCCCCCTAGACTCGAGCCACTGGCAATTAATTTTGGGTGCGGATTTCCAATCTAGGGAGAACTATAATTTGGCCCAGAGATTTTCTGAAAGGGAGTTTCACTAGTAGGCAAAGTACCTCTACTAGTTTTTATACGACTTTGGCGTTCATTAGTTTGTCAATGCTCTTTCTGATAATGTCGCGCATTATGGGTATCTTCCTTATCTTCGTCTCCTTAAACTGATGCGGTCTACCACTGCTGGGGGGAGGGTCTCACCTTTAGATGTTTTACCTAGGGCTAGGAGAGTTGTTCGTTTGGTAGGGCTAGGGTGTTGTTCGTTTGGTAGGGCTAGGAGAGTTGTTCGTTTGGTAGGGCTAGGGGTGTTGTTCGTTTGGTAGGGCTAGGAGAGTTGTTCGTTTGATAGGGCTAGGGGTGTTGTTCGTTTGGTAGGGCTAGGAGAGTTGTTCGTTTGGTAGGGCTAGGGGTGTTGTTCGTTTGGTAGGGCTAGGAGAGTTGTTCGTTTGGTAGGGCTAGGGGTGTTGTTCGTTTGGTAGGGCTAGGAGAGTTGTTCGTTTGATAGGGCTAGGGGTGTTGTTCGTTTGGTAGGGCTAGGAGAGTTGTTCGTTTGGTAGGGCTAGGGGTGTTGTTCGTTGGTAGGGCTAGGAGAGTTGTTCGTTTGATAGGGCTAGGGGTGTTGTTCGTTTGGTAGGGCTAGGGGTGTTGTTCGTTTGGCAGGGCTAGGAGAGTTGTTCGTTTGGTAGGGCTAGGA
Source organism: Procambarus virginalis (assembly GCA_020271785.1). NCBI lineage: Eukaryota > Metazoa > Arthropoda > Malacostraca > Decapoda > Cambaridae > Procambarus > Procambarus virginalis. The sequence continues at coordinate 17,307,361 of WNGS01005997.1, read as the reverse complement.
GAGTGTTCGTTTGGTAGGGCTAGGAGAGTTGTTCGTTTGGTAGGGCTAGGAGAGTTGTTCGTTTGGTAGGGCTAGGAGAGTTGTTCGTTTAGAAGGGTTAGGAGAGTTGTTCGTTTGGTAGGGCTAGGAGAGTTGTTCGTTGGTAGGGCTAGGAGAGTTGTTCGTTTAGAAGGGTTAGGAGAGTTGTTCGTTTGGCAGGGCTAGGGGTGTTGTTCGTTTGGCAGGGCTAGGAGAGTTGTTTGTTTAGAAGGGTTAGGAGAGTTGTTGTTTGGTAGGGCTAGGAGAGTTGTTCGCTTGGTAGGGCTAGGAGAGTTGTTCGTTTGGTAGGGCTAGGAGAGTTGTTCGTTTGGTAGGGCTAGGAGAGTTGTTCGTTTGGTAGGGCTAGGAGAGTTGTTCGTTTGGTAGGGCTAGAGAGTTGTTCGTTTGGTAGGGCTATGAGAGTTGTTCGTTTGGTAGGGCTAGGAGGTGTTCGTTTAGAAGGGTTAGGAGAGTTGTTCGTTTGGTAGGGCTAGGGGTGTTGTTCGTTTGGCAGGGCTAGGGATGTTGTTCGTTTGGCAGGGCTAGGAGAGTTGTTCGTTTGGTAGGGCTAGGGGTGTTGTTCGTTTGGTAGGGCTACGGGTGTTGTTCATTGGTAGGGATAGGAGAATTGTTCGTTTGGTAGGGCTAGGGGTGTTGTTTGTTTGGTAGGGCTAGGAGGATGGTGTTCGTTTGGCAGGGATAGGGGGAGGTGTGTTATTATATATATATATATATATATATATATATATATATATATATATATATATATATATATATATATATATATATGCGGAAAATCCACAGAGAAAATGAAAGGAGGTAACGTTTCGACTTTGTTAAAGCTTTGTCAAACCAGACTGACAAGAGGAGAAGGGAATTGGGATCCCAATTCCCTTCTCCTCTTGTCAGTCTGGTTGACAAAGGCTTTAACAAAGTCGAAACGTTACCTCCTTTCATTTTTCTCTGTGGATTTTCCGCATAAAATGATCAGTGTTTTGTGATCGTCAATTGCATATATATAATA
>WNGS01005997.1:17254058-17305423 GCA_020271785.1 Procambarus virginalis | reverse complement strand
TTCCAAGCTGGTGTGCTGCATATTCCAGTATTAGTCTATTGTAGGTTGTCATTACAAGATGCAGATTCCAGCCTAGTGTTACATATTTAAGAACTGGTCTACTGAGATGGTAGATTGCCTTGAAGAGTTATTTAGAGTTTTTTAGATGATGTCTAATGTTGCCAGTGTCCCATATGCCATCCATGTTACCCGTTTATGTGAGTCTCCAGAGTTAGTGTTGGAATTATAACCACATTGTAAATATTTTTCTTTTTCCGATTAGTGAAGTTGCCTGCCTTTTACAGTATAGATTCCTTGTAGCCTCTTTTCTCTCCCCTTGCCCATTATGTCTCATTATACTCCATGGGATTTAATTCTAGCAACTATTTGTTTGCTACTGTAACAGCTATTTCTTGTCTGCATTTTTCCATTCTTTTTATGCCTTTTCATAATTTTCTCTGCATTGCCTACTGAACCAAATATTTGCTTTTCACTTATTGTTCACCTTTTTGAGTGGGATGAACTGCTTTGTGGCATCTACATATTTCCGGGCTAAGAATTCCATCATATCATTTTTTTTTTCTTATCAAGTGTCTCCCCCCATTGGACTCTTGGCAGACAGACCTTCACCATCCTGTAATCCACACTTTTGACAAATCTAACTTTTCTCATTGTGTTTCTTAGTATCAATACTATTTTAGCTGTGTACTCAAACGATAATGTAGTGGTCGTTAGCTCTCTAGATGCCTCTTATACGCTATGTTTTCGACATCGTCCTCATTCTGGGTAAATGCGTTGCTGATAGGTCTTCTTCTCTTACCTGTAGTTGGTTCTGAAATATGTTGCTTTAAGAAGCGTTTCTCTGCTGCGTCTACCAGCTTTACTCTCGTCTCATTCTTCGTTTGTTGTTGTTGTTATAGATTCAGCAACTCGGAACAAGTTCCAAGTAGCACGGGCTATGGTGAGCCCGTAACTTACCTGGCACAGGAGCTCGGCAAGAAGCACGGGCTATGGTGAGCCCGTAACTTACCCGGCACAGGAGCTGGGCAAGAAGCACGGGCTATGGTTAGCCTCGTGGACAGGAGATGTCTCCCGTCGTCTCATTCTTCCCTAGACCTTCTATTTTGTACTGTACATCACAGCTTTCGCTATCTTCATGTCACTTGCTTTTGCTATTCCTAGTATGTACTCTTGCTAATCATTTTCCTCTGATAATTTTGTTTCCTGTAGGTGTAGTAGTAGGGCTACACTACCTCTGTTCACCCTGTGTTTCATTATTACTTCATATCCGCTTGAAAGGCTAGTAGTACTTCAGCTCCTGGCCCAGACGGTAATACTATACGTTTATTCAGGTCCATACCAGTCAGGGTGTTTGCAACTAATTGCAAACACCCTGACTGGTAATTGTCTCGTTTCTGTTATTGTGATAATGTGTGGTTGTTTTGCTAATCAACCTTTCCTGTAATTCTACCCCTTTGTAATTCTATTGGCATTCGTACACGTAACTTTAATGATTCTTCGCTCTCAAGGGTTGCTTAGATTATTCTCTTATACATCCAGAGGCTAGTTAATCTTTACATATTTAAATTTGCTAAAGATTTACATATATATATTTGTTCAACATTTTCACATTTATAATTGTTTACAACACTTTATTAGACTGCTTGGTAAGAAACAATCTGAAGAATATATATATATTTTATAATATCGGGATTATAGAAAAGGTCATTGCTGTCAGACTGGTTATTCTAGTCAAACATCACAAATACATAAAGTGCACTTCTTCAGAATCATTTGAATATTCTAAACTAAGAAGGCGTAGTCTGCGACGAAAGAATGCATGGAAAAAAACTAATATCCATGCGCCCCCACACACGTACGCACAACACAGACGAGCTAACTTGTAAAACAGGTTGTGGTAACCTGTTGGAAACTGCAGTGGATGAGTCTCTGTAGTGCAGTGGTAAGACACTCGCCTGGCGTTCCGCGAGCGCTTTGTCATGGGTTCGTATCCTGGCCGGGGAGGATATACTGGGCATTCTGCAAATCCTTAACTGTAGCCACTGTTTAACTCAACAGTAAAATGTGTACTTGGTTGTAACAACAATTCTTTGCGGCAGGGATCGTATTCTAGGGACCTGCCCGAAACGCTACGCGTACTAGTGGCTGTACAAGAATGTAACAACTCTTGTATATATCTCAAAAAAAAAAGTAGCATCTGTCATAGTGGAGATCGCGTCTCAGTGAGGGAGGAGACCAGGGGAGCATCTAACAAAGAGGCTCAAAAAATGCCAAAACTCTGTTAACTTTTTAGGTATAACTGGTAAAGATCATCCAGGCAAATGATGGGGGACCTTCGACAAGCCGCCGGCTTCCTACCCTCGTCGAGGTCACTATATTTGTGGCTCTCAGGTAAACTCAGGTAATTGATCGAAACAAAAATTTCAAGAGAAATTGGCAGAATGCAGAGGCTGAACACGTGGAATGTTACAGATTTCATCAGCTTGAGCAAGTGAAATGCATTGGAAGGGAAGACAGTCCAACCTCATTTCAAATATGGATTTAAATTTACATATGATAAAACAAAATAGTACGAACAATCTGGCATGAAGAGAATAAGTGGGGCGACAGCATATGCATTTGACATGCGACGCGCTTTTGACACTATCTCTCCACATATGTCAGTTGCTTAATTTAGAACCTGTACTTGAGGTCGATCTCGAACCCATTGTTGATGTGACGACTTATATTGAATTTTGTAACTAGCTCATCAAGATTGTAACTTGCTTAGCTAAATGAATTGTGGGGTTCAGTCCCTGAGCCCATTATGTGCCTCTGTAACCCTTTCCACTACCGCCCACAAGATGGGTATGGGGTGCATAATAAATGAACTAAACTAACTAACTAACGCATAGTAGCCTAATCTACAAAAGGAGAAACATGCTAATGTATAAGGGAGAGTACTTAGGTGAACGGAAGAGTACTCGACAAACAGAAGGCACAGAGTTACAGTAATAGTGGAGATATCAGGGTGGGAATGCGGGGACGACCTACTTGCATAGACAGAATCCTTCAGGACGTGACTTGTGGATGGCATGAAATTGGTGAAAAATGTCATAAATTGAAAGGATGTAAATAAACAAACTGAAAGTATGACATTCACGAACTGTAGGAATGATCTAGCATTGGCTACAGGAGTTGCAGTAACACCTGATAAATGTAATAGGACTTAGATAAGAACAGAAGGCCATTGGTGCCGCTCCAAATAAAACGCAAACAGCTCCAGCGTCAGAAAAAACACTTCAGTATTTATTATACCAAATCTCCCCTTGGGGACACATCAACATATTGGCAGAGTGGTTATCATACTGGCCGATCACTCAATGGATTCAGAGTTTAATACCCATTGAGGAATTGTTCTTTTTACTACTAGTGGGATTCCAGATACGCTCATATGACCATGTCTATGGTAGACAAAATTGTCAGAAAAATTTTTGAGCTCCACTGTGGGCTGGGGAGGTCTGGCCAGAGTAGCAAAGGTGTGAATATCGGTATAAATATTATTATTATTATTATTATTATTATTTTCATTCTGTATAGTTAACGACCGTCCAGCTATTCTCTCCAAGGACAACAAAAAAACCTACCTCTGCCACAGAGTCATGTTCTCTGAAAACAAAATAATATCTCTGGAAAATACTACAACGTAGACACGCATAAAATATTACCCCATCCCTCACAAATAATGATTTTCTTTTTCTCAGGTGGAGTGGAAGAGGATTCATAGCAAATAAAAAATTTTCTAAGTCATACAAAACAATTACGTTTATTTAAAAAATATATTTCACCTCACACAGGCACAAGGCAAAGCGCTACCCCCTCAAAATTACGCAAGAGGTTGCAGCTGTAAGGGTGGGGTTGTATCAGTCAAATTCAATAGGAACCACGCACCTGGAAGAATCTTTGCTGCTTGATCGAGATGACCTTTAAAACCTGTTGCATGAACTCCCCTCCCATCACTGCCCCGCTGCTCCCCTTCCTGTTACCAAGGGACTTCACTCCTCATTCACATTAACGTAAACATATATTTATTCTGCTTCTGGGATCAGTATTTATTCTAGCAATATATCCCGTTATTTCGGCTGGCTTGTGGAACAAACTTTACAGAAACAATAATTTGCCGATACATATATAGTTAATTCAAAATAAAGTATGCCACTTTTAGCACCATCAGAACGGAAGCCAGTAGACAAAGGGAAACAAATGCACAAAGAACGTCACCATCTTCCAGACAATACGCTCTTGTAAAACACACCAGTAATAGTAGCCAAAATATTCTCCAGGAGTAATACAAGAAATTAAGAATATACTACTCACGCTGATATTAATAAATATCATAATTCCTAATGCGGACTAGGTACAGTTTCCGGGGGACCATAATAGTCTGAAAGCTTATTTCGATCCCCTATTTGAGACAGTCAAGTGGAAACGCAATAAAATCTCAAAGATATTAGAATTCACCTTGAATCACCAGTAAGGAGTTGGTAGGTCATAGTCTTGAAGATCTACGACGCCAAAATACAGATAAAAACTGGCTTATGTTGATCAAATATACTTGTTGACCAAGTAAACCGCTTTGAATTAAGATGCTGGAACTAGAGGACAATCTGGGTTCAAGGGTATAGATACAGGAAAAAAAAAGAGCCCTAGATCTTATAAAGGAACTGAGACTTCATTATCTGAATAAAGCCTCACACGTTAAAACAGTTATAACACAAATGGAGCTCGATGTTAGATACAACAAGATAACAAATCTCTGAACGTAGGGAAATGTTATTAGACCTTAACACAAACTTCCTAAAGCCAGAAAATACATACACGGTGGGTTCCAGTCCGGGACATTGTTGGACGTGCCCAGCGTTCACTGATTATAGTCACATACATCCCAGTAAAAATATCAAATTTTCATAACTTTCGAACAATTTACTACAACATTTTATTAATATGTGAAAAGTTTAGCTATAGCCACACTAGCTTAATACAGTTCTATCATAGTGAGGGCTGATAAACCTGGCATTGTAATTTATCCCGACAGAAGAGATAAATGTTAGAAATAATAACTGGAAATGCATCTAAAAAAGCTGATTTGTTTACTGTGCTTATCGCCCCCAGATGTATAGAAGATACAACCATACACAGCTTAAGCTCTTCCAGTCATCCTCATCACTGGCATTATTCAACAGAAGCCAGAATGTGATAGAGACGAAGCCTTACCTGAAGGATTCGATTCAAATAAGTTTGGCTTCCTTCTCAAATATGTCGTCACGAACACTATCAACTTGCATTAAATAAAGTTCATGTTTAATATACTTTTGATCAGGTAACCAGATATCTCACTCATCTTGTGGGAGGTCACGTCTATCTTGCTTGAGATCTCGCACATCCTGTGGGAAGTTTCACCCATCCAGTAGGAGGTAACACCCATCCTGTGGAAGGTCTCTCCCATCCTGTGGAAGGTCTCTCCCATCCTGTGGAAGGTCTCTCCCATCCTGTGGAAGGTCTTTTCCACAGGATGAGGAGGAAACATGGTCTCTCTGCTGTGGTCTGACATCACCGCTAATATCCCCGAGCCACTTTCCTCGTTAAGGTCACATCAGTGCCATATCCGGAGAAGTCCTTGAGCGTCGTTTCTCTGTCTTATAAACCATCAAGCTGTTGTGAACACCAATTTAATAAAACCATTTATAGAATTAAATATTACGTCTGAATAATTATCGAAAAAATAAATCATGGCTTTCATGTCATTTTCTAATAAAACAGCCCCACTGGTAACTCATAGATTGGCATCATTTTCGTTCATAAAAAGCAATTGTTACTTCCTGTTTCATTTATATTTTCTTAGACGTTGTTTATATTTTATCAATCTTTTTATCTTATTTATTTATATATACAAGAGTTCTTACATTCTTGTACAGCCACTAGCACGTATAGCGTTTCGGGCAGGTCCTTGATCCTAATTTTTCCCGGAATACGACCCGCCAAGTCTTTTAACAACCAGGTACCCATTCACTGCTGGGTGAACAGAGGCTACAGTTAAGGATTGGCGCCAAGTAAATCATCCCCGACCAGGATACGAACCCAGGCCAAAGCGCTTGCGAAGCGCCGACCTAGTGTTTTACCACTACGCCACGGGAACTGCAATCATATGTTGTATTACATTATTTCGTATTATATGCACATAATAATAAGCCTTCATCTAGACCTATAAGAGAGAATGTCTAAGGTTGGAGGACAGACGCTTGGGGCCAGGGTCGCCCAACTTTGCAGGGGGGACAGAGTGGGGTATAGGACAGACATAGACCAGTCGGGGTTTGCTCCGGTGCCATATTTAAAAAAATATAGGGCGAGGGGGATGCGGGGACACGGAGAAGAGAAGTGAAATGGAGGAAGAGGGGGGTCGAAGAGAAACACCGACCCGGGCACCGCCGGGTACCCTTCTAGTTGCTTATAAATTATTTTTTGTTTTATGTACAAATTTTAGCGTAAAAAAGTGCATGAAATGTAAACCGTAATATGGACTTTCTAAACATTCCAACAGCTGCATTATATTACATCTATTGCATTTTATCTAAATATATTTATAGTCATTTTCCAGCTTAATGCGTTCTCACGTTCGACTTATTATGCAATGTTGGGGGGGGGGGAGAGGAAGGAGCGTGTGGGGCCCTCAACATCCTCCCCAACACCCATGAGTGGGGAGAGAGACATCAGCCAGGGGTGGGGGGGGGGCCACGAAATCTAAATATAAAAATAAGATTAAAGATGTCCCAAGATGTTACAATATCAATTGAACAGATCTTGTATATTGCAGCATCATGTAGACCTATTACCTTCACACTCCACTACACCAACACTATCACACTCCCCTCTAAGGGTCCAACCACTTGGCTGGACTGTAGAGCAACGGTCTCGCTTCATGCAGGTCGGTGTTCAATCCCCGACCGTCCAAGTGGTTGGGCACCATTCCTTTCCCTCCGTCCCATCCCAAATCCTTATCCTGACCCCTTCCAAGTGCTAGTCTTAATGGCTGGGCGCTTTCTCCTAATATTCACCACCATTCCCCTCTGAGGGAGTGTGATCTGTCTTAATGACTGCTGAACTCTAATAGTACTAATATCATTGGTGTGACTAACTAATATGCTTCAAAACGGTGGCTTGGTTGGGATGTTCAAGACGATAAAGGTAACCAGTGTACAAGGATCAGTGAGTACACTCCTAGAGTGATCCAGAGCAACTGGCTCACCTTGAACGTCTGCTCGGCTCCTCAGTCTTCTAAATAATAGTCCATTATATACCTGTGTAAATCTTCCACCACCGCCCTCTGGAAGGATACGTACGGGGCCTTTATAAATCAGCCATCTAATTACATAAAGAAACTGCTGCTATATAAAGACCTTAAGCATAATCAAAGCCGTGGACAATTGTTTCTTTGTTACCAGTGGGGAAATAATGACAAGAAATGAAAGGCTCGGGAATCATTACACTTGACAGCCGACGATAGGAAAGGCGGATTTCAGGAGCTGTAGCTCTGTCATATAAGCACTAAGGTAAGTACTGTTTTTGAAAATGAACACACACACATAGTTGCAATAGTACGTGCGATAAGCAGCATCAGGATCAGGTATCATTCCAATAGGCGACAGTCAACCGACTACTAAAGGTGGGACCCAGGAGTTATAGCTCACCAATAAGCACATATTGGTGAGATGTTTATATGTACTTTGAATTAAGTGTATTAACATTAGCTGTTGCAATTGCATTACTGTCAAAACATACCTTATTATAAGTATTGACACCCACTCTTCCCTCATGGCAAATGGTGTATTGACCTTACTACTTGCAAGATATGTTGTAGAAATAAGGTTGCTGCGACCTCATTTTGAGAGATGCAGTAAAAACAAAAGGTTGGTAACTGTACACAGGCGGTCATCCCAAAAAAGCGGTGCTGGAGAACAATTCAGGTATACAGGATGTCTCTCTCCCAGACAAAACGTCGCCTCATTAGGGCGGACTCCTGGTAGCCTCATGCAATAACAGTTCTCCAGAAACTATCATAAATACTCGTACAACTTATTAACGTTTTACTTAAGGCGTAGATGAGTTGTGTCTAAAGTATATCGGCCTTCATGGTATGATTTACTTGGTATTTATAACCAACCTCCTCAAGGATAACCACTAGCTTACACTTTTCATTAACTTTAGTTTATAGTTAATTGTGTCTATATTATTAGCATAGTGTGTCCAGGCTTTTCGAATCACAACACCATGAAGTTTAGTGAATTTATAATCACTATTCGCGATTGTACTGCGGTTGTCATTTCCTTTATAACGGAGATGCCAGTGATACATGCACTGTGCTCCCAGCCAAAGCTAGCGTGATACCTTCTGCAAGTTGTAATTCACCGCATACTATGGTGATATATATAAACGAGAATACAGTGATTTTAATATCCTGCTTGAATTATCTTGAAGTTATGATCGAGTTGATTGGCATTATACTTTCATGTTGCCTATAATACGTGATGGAACTACCAAGCTGGCAGCGCCTATTAGATGTTCTCATGTCAGGAGTTTTTCACGGTAGGAGCCCGTGCTACCATTTATCAACCACAAGGTTAAATCTAAAGTTGATAAATGGTTGGATAAATTATAAACAAAAATAATAATGGGCTTACCTTTGGGTCATTGTATGGAGGTTCGTTCTGGATTTCAGGAATGGCCTCCAGCTCGGGTCCATTGCTCAAGTTGAGGACTAGATTTGGCAGATAATCTAAGTCCTCCAGTGACTTAGCCACGAACGCCGACTGTGGACAGGTGTTTGAGGAAGGTTAGACCAGACTCTTGTTGACAATACTGATACAACGAAACATGATACCTACTTTGGGTTACTAAACTGAGAGGCAATTTGAAACGAAATTGCGGCGTAAGCTAAGGATCAACCAAAGCTGTTCTATAGCCACGTAAGGAATGTTGTATATACAACATAACGGAAAGCTAACTATAGAAATCGAAGAGAAACACACATTTTGGAGTAGATATAATTCCAACACTACCACCAGAGGCACACAAACAGAGTAACATCGACGGCATATTGGACGCTGGCAGAGATTAGAACATTGTTTAGAAACCTAAATTCAGGACTCTTGCAAGGCAATCTACGCAGCCTTTACTAAACCAATAATGGAATATGCAGCACTGGACTGGAATCCAAAATTAAAAAGTGCAGAGGTTTTTTGATAAAATTAGTGTCAAAGCTATGATAATAGGTTAAGGGAGCTGGATCTTACAGCCCTGGAGAAGAGAAGAGCTAGAGGGGATATACACAACATACAAGATACTTAAGAGAACTAGGCAACATGGATAGGTCTTGGAGCCTTAATGTTGATAGAATTGAGTCTTAGTGTACCCATTGCACCTCTGCTTCACTACAGGGCTGTTTTGCACTTCCTGTCATACCTCCTGGTTTCGTAAGGAGTTATTTCCGTTTGCAGATTTGAACCCAAATATTTTGGTTACCTCATCGGTTTTATAATTCATCTGGAGGCAAATATATAGGATGGGATCCATAGTAGGCAGACATTTATTCCATCTTTATTTATTTAAGGCTATATGTGTCTTGATTCCGAAATAAGAATGTTAGTTATGTTCAGAAGAGCTGAGTGTAATCAGGTGAATCAGCTGAGACCCACACGAACCCCATCAACCATCAACCAGCTGTTAATGGCATACCAACCAGCATACAGCGTTGCCAGACCCGATTTCCAACTCATTTTCAGATCAAGAATCAATATACTCTAAGCATAGGTACTGCTCTGAAATTATCGATAAATAACCCATTCCATGTTCCTTAAGAATGTAAAAGAATAAGCAGCGAATTTTAGTACAGTTGTGGGAATAATGACACGTTAAATCACGGCAAGCTTTGGCGACCCACACGACCTGTAGGCAGGTTCCAGGCTCCAGTAGACACCATTAACACGGCCTTCTAGCTTGCGGTTAATTCAAATTCAAATTTTTATTCAAAAGAATGTGTGTACAAAGTACAGAGGACTAATGTTAGTTTAGTCGAGTTTATTGACTATGTATCCCCATGCTCATCCTCTGTGAGCTAGTGAAAAGGGTTACAGAGGGACATAGTGGGCATCAGGAACTGAAGTCCAACGAATTTATATATTAAAATATAAATTCGTGTTAGCTAAGCAACACTGACAACCCGCGCAGGTTTACTGAGAGCTGTTTACACTTTGCGTTAACTCGTTAACTGACGTTTCCAGCAGTTAACATTTTTAATGTACAGTGATTTGAGATATTTACAACTTCACTAATAGAGTGAGGGTCATGCAGACACAGGACAACTTGAGATAACCATCGTCATTAATCGTTTCCGACTTACATAGGGTGATATCCCAACCCGGAAAAGTGGGCAACGTATAGTAGGAAAATGTGGCAACGATACTGAGAGACACACCAGAGATCTTGCATCATACAATACACCTTAGCAGCTCGCTGGTCATAGGCTACAATCTACGAATCCCGTGAATCATATCATTCACACACCCCCTCCCCCCCCCTCCCACAAAAACATCGTTCTACTAGACAAAGACCGAATTCCAGAAACACCGTTATGTTAGCAGCGGCATTCTCCTTCAGCCGATTGCCCCGGGAGGAAGTGTGTGTCCAGTGGATACAATGACCTTGCAGGAGTTGAGCGCCGCTCCTATATATAATTAGTTATTGCAATAACATTCCTCTTTTTTCTTGTAATATTTTAACTCAAGCTTGTTAAAAGTTTTCCTTACATCTCTCCGGCTCTACTGTCTCTAGTTCAAGTACGTTTATCGAGACTAAAATACATCTTAAAGGGATAGCTTATGCTATTTCTATTCCCCTTCACACCGAGTTCAGTGTCCACCCGTGGTCCCTCAGTTCCCACTTGTGGTCTCTCAGATTCCACTTGTAGTCTCTCAGTTTCCACCTCCATAGCTTCCATTGTGCACTGTTATTATATCTGTCACTGTTACCCTCTGTTCTCTACCTACCTAGCTAATAGTGTCGTTGTACGGTTAGCTTTGTTCTCGACTCAGAATCGGGAATCCCGAGTTCGATTTACGGGCGGAATAGAAATGGTTGGGCAAGTTTATTTGCACTTAATGCCTGCAGTCTCTTAGCAGTAAATAGGTATCAGGGATTAGGCTATTGTTTTTGTGGGTGCATCCAAATCAGTAGTTATTATTATTAAGAGATACTCTCTCACCCATCTCAGCACTTTTCTTGTGTCAGCTTTGTTCTCAATTTGTACAGTAGCCATTCTTGCGGGACATCAAAGACTTTCTAACAACCAAGGAAGACGGTCTTCCCGCCCTTCTCTCTCCTGCTGTATCATTGACATTGGCAGTTTACGGTAGAAAATTGGGTCTACGTGATCTACCTTTGATGAACAAATAGTATTTCGAAAGTATATATATATATATCGTACCTAGTAGCCAGAACGCACTTCTCAGCCTACTATGCAAGGCCCGATTTGCCTAATAAGCCAAGTTTTCCTGAATTAATATATTTTCTCTAATTTTTTCTTATGAAATGATAAAGCTACCCATTTCATTATGTATGAGGTCAATTTTTTTTATTGGAGTTAAAATTAACGTAGATATATGACCAAACCTAACCAACCCTACCTAACCTAACCTATCTTTATAGGTTAGGTTAGGTAGCCGAAAAAGTTAGGTTACGTTAGGTTAGGTAGGTTAGGTAGTCGAAAAACAATTAATTCATGAAAACTTGGCTTATTAGGCAAATCGGGCCTTGCATAGTAGGCTGAGAAGTACGTTCTGGCTACTAGGTACGACATTATATATATATATATATATAATATATATATATATATATATATATATATATATATATATATATATATATATACACACAATTCAAGAGGCTTTTCAAGATTAGTATCTCTAGAGCTTTGCTTGGAATGCTTGTCTGTGACACCAGTCAGGAGTTCAATGACCCCTGCCGTCTTTCTTTTTTGTATATATAGGTACTGCATTATCGGATTACCTTGATATTTATTAGGCTCAGTATCCTTGTCTTACTAACGTCTTACAGTATCCTTGGCGATATCTCGTCTGATCCCACAAGCTTCGTCTTAACGAGTTGTGTAGATACTTGTGTAAATTACACAAATAGTGTAACTTGTTAGTCGTACACTGATATATACGATTAGAACTGTACTCGCCTAGTGCTACATTCTTGAGGTTGAAGAGGTGAGGTGAATGTAAAGTGTCTGTACTGGAGTTATCTGAATCACTGTGGAAATTGTACTGTTGGCAATTCGCTTGCTTATATTCGGTGACTACACCTCAGTTTCCTCCAACCAGGATGGAAAGCATGTTACCTGTAAATAGGGATAGGATTATAGCTTGTGTAGTTAGTGCTAATTAGTTATGCCATTAAGTTAATGAGAGACTGTAGTGAGTATACTGTTTGTACTCGCTACAATAGTAAATAATTATCAAAAGAAGGCGTCAAGCCGGGGAGACTAGCACATGGTTACATAGTATAGGTGTATGTGTGCTTACAGATATCATCTTCATATTCCAGTGGTGCTACTTGAGAACGCGGTAAAACCACAACTTCTCTGTAGTCTCCAATGCAAGGTGTACGTATTTTCCATATCCGGAGACAGCTCCAAGGAAAACTCTGTGGTTCATAGATCATGGGGTCTAAGGGACCACTGCTATGTACTGTACTGTACTGTACTGTACTGTACTGTACTGTACTGTACTGTACTGTACTCTAACAAAATAACAACCACTTACGAGTGGGTTGAACTGAATGTCTCCTCTTAAAATTTACATGCAGTTTTAGCAGAGAAAAACAAGGAGTTGTGACATACGAATGTATGTATTCTCGCACTAATGGCTACCGTCATTTTACTAGGTGTAACTTGCTGAGCTAAATGAATTGTGGGGTTCAGTCCCCGAGCCCATTATGTGCCTCTGTAACCCTTTCCACTACCCCCCACAGATGGGTTGGGGTAATAATAAATGAACTAACCTAACTCTTATCTGTTTGTTGTGTAGGATCCATGGGTAAGAGAAGTGGTTGTAGAGATCCACAGATCAAGAAACGTGGTTGGAAAAGTGAGAACAAGACTTAACATTTTGGGAACTGGTCTAGGAAATGTTGGTGGGTCAGTAGCCTATGCAACTTTTCAAATTCAAAGCAATACAGTATATGAAGTATACAACATGCAAGTTACTGAATTTTATATTTACATCACTATATGGCGGTCGTGTTNGATTTTTGAGCCAAATTCTGACTCTGCACCTATTTTTCAGTTTCAAATTACGACTTTTTATACCGAAAATATGCCAATTACTGAAAAAGGCGATGGGTCCTATTTTGCCCAAACCCCCCCCCCCCCCTGCAGTTTTGAAAATATCTGAAATGACGGAAATTTGACACCTGAGCGTGATTTTTGAGCCGAATTCTGACTCTGCATCTATTTTCAGTTTCAAATTACGACTTTTTATACCGAAAATAAGCAAATTACTTAAAACGGCGTAGGGTCATGTTTTGCCCAAACCCCCCTGTAGTTTTCAAAATATCTGAAATGTCGGAAATTTGACCCCTGAGCGTGATTTTTGAAGCGAATTCTGACTCTCTGCATCTATTTTCATTTTGAAATTATGACTTTTTATACCGAAAATATGCCAATTACTGAAAAAGGCGATGGGTCATATTTTGCACAAACCCCCCATGCAGTTTTCAAAATATCTGAAATGTCGGAAATTTTACTCCTGAGGGTGATTTTTGAGCCAAACTCTGACTCTCTGCACCTATTTTCATTTTCAAATTACTAATTTTTATACCGAAAATATGCCAATTACTGAACATGGCGATGGGTCATATTTTGCCCAAACCCCCATGCAGTTTTAAACGTTCCTTGTTAACTATTCCCTCGCTAATCTCTGGAATTTCTCCTTGCTCTAAGGTGAAGACCTCCTGGAATTTCTTATTCAGTTCCTCACACACTTTCCTTGTCGTTTGTAGTGAATCCTTCCGTCCCTATGCTTAATTTCATTACCTGTTCCTTTACTCTTGTTTTTCTGCTGATGTGGCTGTACAGCAATTTAGGCTGAGTTTTTGCCTTGCTTGCTATGTCATTTTCGTATTGTCTTTCTGCCTCTCTTCTTATCCTGACATTCATTCCTGGCACTCTGGTATCTTTCTCTGCTCTCAGGTGTCCTGTTATTCCTATATAATGTTATTCCTATATAATGTTATTCCTAATGTGTGTGTGTGTGTGTGTGTGTGTGTGTGTGTGTGTGTGTGTGTGTGTGTGTGTGTGTGTGTGTATAAAGTGGTTTAGTAACTTCTTTCATTTCCTTTTATGGTTATACAATTTCAAATTATTCGTCACCTTTTAATTTCTTCGTGATTTACACTTGAAACACACAGCTCAGGCTGAGAACTTGGTCATACCTGGAGTTTTAGCAAGTGTGGGATCCAGACCTCCAGATTCTGGTGTGAAAAACTTGAACAATTCTTGCAATATTTTGTGCATGGTTTCAAAATAGACATATTCTCTCTGAAAAGTATGGAAACGACTTTAAGACATCCAAGAATCCAAATTTATCTGTGGAATCTTTTGTTTATGAATAATAATATACATACAGAATTTTGTATTTGCATTATTAACTATAAATATATCGTGTAGTACAAACCTTTGAATTAATGCTTATTTTGTTTGCAATCGTCGACAATGTGGCTTTCCAGAATCCCCAGAGGAAATGTTGGAAATAATGATCTTGCAGGCCATTGCGGAGGATGACAATGGAGGGGTCAAGTACCTCTTTCAACAGCAATGAAGATTCGTGAAACTCATTTGCATCATCAATAGATTTGTCGATTGTTGCCTTCATCTGGAGAAATAAATACTTGAATGAGAGCATGTTGTGACAGTGACCCCATCTGTCCATTCTTATTTAGCCTGTTCTTCACTTTCACGAGGCGATATTAGCCCGGCGAAAATAGGTGATGTTATATGTAATAAAAACAAATATATTACTCTTCGGTTCGTTATATTGTAAAAACTAAATTATACCACAGATAAATAAGTACCACTACAGATCAGCAGTCATCTACAGTAGCGTCCCACCGCTTCTTAGGACCAGGTGCACAGTACTCCTCATAAATGGTGTTAAGTTACACCACAAACAAATATAGCCACTCCATATTTACAACACACTTCCATCCAGACTTCTTCCTCACAATATTCAGTACGCTGTTCAGTCACTCCAAGTGCTATATAGTCGTAATGTCTTGACGCTTTCCCCTGATCATTTCCTCTCCACTTACACACACTCAACATGTCTGTCTATCTTCCGTGCCTTCCTCTTCTCCTCCTGCTCTCAAATGCACTAAAGTCTACCATCATACACTCGTTAAACATACTCAAACCCTCTCGGTTTGCTCTCAATTAAATTTTCATTCCTTACTCTTATCAACTCTCTAACACCACACACGTTGCTTACATTGTCCATTCTATTTCTCTAATTTGTAATTGTTTATGTTCATATTTCACCGTAGTCTCGCTTCCTCAAGTCTCTACACTACTACTACTACTACTACTACTTCATGTTAGCCCTTGGTGGATTTTATCCATGTATTGTTATCCACCCCAGGACACCAGCCGCTTGCCTTCCTTCACTCCCTCTACTCTCAAAAATTATATTTTTGTATGAACTACACATCCCAGGCACTGAAGATGATCATCTCTAGCGTTTCACAAGTCTCATATATTTTACACACATATAATGTCCATCTCTCGCCACCACCATAAATAACTTTGCTCAACATTCACTAATAACAGTATTTTCTACACGCATCAATAGCATAGGCTGTCAATTAGCCTATGTAAATCCCTATCACTCTCACTAAAACAACTGCATTATCTCTATGCAACTTATCTGACTTGCTCTCATTATTTATATTAGGACTATGCAATATTGAGACGACTCCGACACTCTTAGCTTCACACCCCCTCACGACCCCAACCATGTATACTCTGTGCACACTAAAGAGCCATCGTGTTGGATACACGGTTTCAACTTTGTGACCAAACAAGCCTTACACACACTCCTCATATCATACATATACTTAAGCATACTTCTCTCACCAAGCACACAGTCAAGTACAAGTATTTTCAAACAACTTAATAGTTTACAAAACAAATCGCGAAAAAGCCAATATAAAAGCTATTAATAATGGTCTATAGCTCATCTTCTTACTTAAAATTCAGTTGATTATAACACACATTATTCTGGTAAACACCATCTCACTTTATAACTAGTAATACTAACACTATTCGCAGCAATGTTAATATGGAGCGAGAACTGAAGACGTGCATTTCTCTGTTGTAGTGTGGATGAAGAGTTTTCGTCTGGAAGCTCTCTACTGTTCCTAGTATGTAGTTGTGTGTTCAGTGGTTTGCTCCAGAGCGCTTTTAAAACAGTCGACCGTTTCCAGTATATTGTAGCGTTCAGCTGTGTAATACCAAAGCGCTCTAGAAGTCACATACCATCTCCAGTAGTAGTATGTAGTGTGTTAAGCTGCTTACTATAGTGCGCTCTCGGGAACACTACAGATACGTCTTACCTTATTTATGATAACATCCATAAAATCATGGGTCTTGACCTTCATATCATGTAGTTTACTGCTAGTTAGAGTTTCCTCATTTGAGTTGATCTGAACAGCCAGGCTTTCATTTCCATCTTCAATGATAGTGGTTACTAGAGCATGAATTCCGAAGATTTCTGGCAGTCTTTCCATCTCCTTTTGAATTTCATCAATATTTTGAAGTGCTATGCATACCTTTCAGAATGAAATGTGACTATTAGTAAATATTAAGAAACGCAAAAGACTGCTTTGAATTTGACAAAAAGTTGACAAATTTGGCAACACTATATGTTTATTACAATACTATATGTAATATTACAATAATATATATTTATTGTGGAATATGAGCTGCAGGAAATGTAACAATAACAACACATACTGCATTATCTCATTTCATTTCCATCTTCAATGATAGTGGTTACTAGAGCATGAATTCCGAAGATTTCTGGCAGTCTTTCCATCTCCTTTTGAATTTCATCAATATTTTGAAGTGCTATGCATACCTTTCAGAATGAAATGTGACTATTAGTAAATATTAAGAAACGCAAAAGACTGCTTTGAATTTGACAAAAAGTTGACAAATTTGGCAACACTATATGTTTATTACAATACTATATGTAATATTACAATAATATATATTATTGTGGAATATGAGCTGCAGGAAATGTAACAATAACAACACAGTTTAATCACGACTTACCTTTTCACTAATATGGAAACCATTTGAATTTTCTTCAAGCAACCTGTCTGTCGATTTGCAGAGAGTATCAACATAGTATATACACAGGGAGTACATGTTTTCCAGAGTTTTGAGAAGGAACAGCGAACGAGAACTTGGATCCGGCCATGACAGTTTATGCCACCATACTTTAATCTGCAATGTGAAATAAAATATTAAAACTTGCATCATTTAAATTTATATGCAAATGGTTATTTACTTATGCATTGTGGTCACTGAAGTGTTCTTGGAGCATGTGTTGAGGTAACGGCAACACTAGCTGGGCCTCTGTGGAACTTTCAGAAAAATGTGCATCTCGTGTAGATATACATACTTGGTGATCACCACCACCGTCAGGCTTCACACAACATACCGCAGCTTCGTGTAGAGACAAAACCATCAATACTCCGGCAGAACGTCCACAACAGCACCACATTGTTAAATATAATCAAGTCAACATGTGCCGTATCAGTTATAAATTAATTAAAACAAATAAACATTAAATTCATGTAACTACCTGGAGAGAGGAGTTCATTAAGGGTCTCTGTCGCCCTGTCACTTTGGTATCTTCAGTGAGGCATTTTATATTTAGTATTTCTTAAATTTCTTAGCGTTAGACTGATGAAAGGACGCTGCACCTTTTACAATATTGAATAAATATTGACTGCGAGTAATACAGCAAGTTGTGATATGGAGCTGAATCCTCACACGAGGTAGTGTCATGCAGGTCGTGCAGAGTCAGTGTGAAGGTGGACACTTTTTTTTAAGGTGTGTCCATCATAACAGTACTCAGGCTGTATGACTTTGAGAGTCATACTCACCCACAACCAGCATGAAGGACTGCCAAGGAATGTTATACTTATGTTAGGATGTATAAATGTATGCAATGAAACTGATATAAAGGTAAATATATAATTCTTTGTATTATTTTGGTTAAACAAGAAGGCGGTAGAGCTGTGGTGTGTCACTTGTTTGTTTGACATCACGGACTCTCGCAGACGGAGTAAGAGTCCTTCATCTTGGTGCTCTGCGAATTTTTGACCTTCGTCTATTTGAAGATTTGTAAGCAGGACTGCCCCAAGTTTTGAGCAGAAGCTATCGTATTTTGAGATAGGAGTTATCTGAGGACCCATTCCCATGTAGGCCTGGTTGTTAGTAAGACGTTTGTGCAGTAATGGACGAGATTATCAAAGATGTAACCTTGTGACGAAGTCGACGACAATTTTATGATCTAGGAAAGTGTTTGGTGCAGCTTAATTAGTTAAGCTTAATTCGAGGTCCACCCCTATGNTGTTGGACTCATAGAGACAAACTAGCAGAAAGAAGCTAAGCTCAGACCAATAGACGCTTTGATAGAATTCCAAAGATGCAAGATTCGTTCGTGTTTCAAACTGCCGGAAGCACGACGCATATCCAATAAAATCTCTCGTCTCCTTGACAATAGCATGACGTGCTTGTCAACGCTCACAAAATGCATTGTCATTTGATCTGAGAGCTCTGCCACCACACCTCCCCTTTACTGTGTGAAGGTGAAGAATAATATCATCTTAAAACCTCATTGTTGCATCTTGACCTCCAAACTCATCTTCGTCTCTTGTAAACAGTCTTCCCAACACCTTGATAAAATCTAGGGACCATCCCGTCCTCGAGTCATATTGGCGTGCTGGAGGATTAAAAGGGGACAAATTCAAGGTTTTCGTGAAGAATAATTGAGGGGGAAAACTATGGCTTCTGGACTAACGAGAAACTTGGCTCGACGGGTTAGGCGAGTTGATACATGACCGAACACTTTGGTAAGAGCAAAGCTTACACACACTACGCTTGTTAAGCAGGAGGGCGACGCTAGATTACTATGCAGGACTCCACACATCCTCCCCTCCCCACCCCCACCACAATCCCCACAACCCTTTCCCCCCTACTCCCCAAAACCTCAACAACCCCACCCCGATACCTGATCACCAGGCTGTGACTCATACGTCAGGCTGCGAGCAGCCGCGTCCAACAGCCTGGTTGATCAGTCCAGCAACCAGGAGGCCTGGTCGATGACCGGGCCGCGGGGACGATAAGCCCCGGAAGCACCTCAAGGTATCCTCAAGGTAAGGTAAGGTACCCACGCTTCTCCTCCCCCCTTTCACCCTCTCCCCCACCGATCAACACTCTAACTTTAACTAGCCACAAGGAACACTTACACTGAGGATATGAGAGGGATGAAAATGGCCGAGAGAGACACCGAGAACGGCTTCAAAGTCCGTTGGTATCGGTACGTGATGTTGCTTAACATTACATACAATATACATTTATAAAACAACTAATACAGCAGGTGATGCTGCTAAGTTGTTTTAAGACTCTGATTTCAGCTGATTTAAGACTCTGATTTAAGAGTCCAGCTGATTTTGACAATTCTCATTTTATTAAATGCATGTTAGACATCGCCATAGTTATGCAAGCTCTATTTGTTTATTACAAATATACATACAAAGACAAACACAGACAGGTAGACATACATAAAAACCAAGACGGTCAAATAGCCAAACATAGACAAAAATTGGCATACAGAAACAAACAGATAGACATACAGACACAGACAAACAGTCATACAGACAGAAATAGCATACAGACATAGATATACTTCACTGTGTCGAGGGACAGGAAGCCAAAGTGTATTCCTGCACGTTTAGCTTTTATCGAGCTCCCGCCTCCCCCCCCTAAAGAATTACAGACCCCGCCCAGGATGCAACCTAACAAGCTAACTCCTGAATACCTACTCACTGTTAGGTGAACAGAGGCATTAAGTGAGAGGAAATGTGCCCCCACCATTTCTGTCCAGCCTGAGATTCGAACCCGGGATTCTCGACTATGCGTCGAGAACGAACCCGACTGTACTACCGAGACCCTTATATACACGTAATCAGACCAATACAGACAGACAGATTCACAGACAGATACAGACAGAGACAGACATACAGGCACAGACGAGCCGTGTGTGAGAGAGTCGGGAGAAAGCAGTGCATGAACAAAGGTTCCACAGGTAATAACAAGGAGCACAATTTCTTGCTTCTGCAACATAAAGCTGCGTGCAAGCAAGGGAAAGCAGACTTGCTTGGATTTTGCAAGAGTATTTAGCCCCAGGAAGGACGACAGGCTGGGCGGACAGGGTGAGCAGAGCAGGTCGGGTTGGCAGAGTGGAGAAGACCAGCAGTGTAGTTATATCTGGCAAGAGTAGACAGGGCAGACAGTGGATAGGTCGTGCTCCAAGGGCGGTAGGAAGGTCAAAGCAGGCTTCTAGGGCGGGCATGGAGGGCTAAGCAGGCTTCTAGAGCGGGCAGGGAGGAGCAAAACAAGCTGCTAGAGCGGGCAGGGAGGAGCAAAACAGGCTTCTAGAGCGGGCAGGGAGGGGCAAAACAGGCTGCTAGAGCGGGCAGGGAGAGGCAAAACAAGCTGCTAGAGCGGGCAGGGAGGGGCAAAACAGGCTGCTAGAGCGGGCAGGGAGGAGCAAAACAAGCTGCTAGAGCGGGCAGGGAGGGGCAAAACAGGCTTCTAGAGCGGGCAGGGAGGGGCAAAACAGGCTGCTAGAGCGGGCAGGGAGGGGCAAAACAGGCTGCTACAGCGGGCAGGGAGGGGCAAAACAGGCTTCTAGAGCGGGCAGGGAGGGGCAAAACAGGCTGCTAGAGCGGGCAGGGAGAGGCAAAACAGGCTGCTACAGCGGGCAGGGAGGGGCAAAACAGGCTGCTACAGCGGGCAGGGAGGGGTAAAGCAGGCTGCTACAGCGGGCAAGGAGAGGCAAACAGGCTGCTAGAGCGGGCAGGGAAGGGCAAAGCAGGCTGCTAGAGGCAATTGATAGGTTACTAATGGTCTGAGTGCGTAAGAAAGAGTTCCGTTTCCACTGGTCATGTCCCCAATGAGGCAGTCGCCTTCAGTCCACCTACACGAACTCCTCAGCTGGTAACAATATCAATAGCAGTAATTATAATGATGCAGTAATTATTTAATTTCTAGGGAGAGGTTACGCTGCTCTAGGAAATCGTCGCATGTTAATATTCAGTTAATCATTCTATTATATATTAATTTATCTACAAAAATTAAATCTTAAAAATAATTTAAGAAATGTGTTTGAATACAGTTCTTCAGTCTCAACATGGTCTTAAAAGTCTATGGAACAAACAAAGGAACTGTCCTCTTCCAGCTGCAGGGCTTCACAAGTAACGGCGGGGATGTCCTGAAGACGAGCAAGTCAGCCTTGAGTTGAAGGACTGACCGGTCTAACCTGCAGTCCTGTTGCTTGGCGGGATGGTCGTAATTCCTGAACAAGGACATGTGGGATGGGGGGGGGGGAATTAGCTTGATCTTATCTTTGGCGGGAAAGCCGAGAGATGTTTTTTTACGGGCTATTCATGCCCGTGCCATCTCTTGGGTGGCTTAATCTTTATCAATCAATCAATCGAGAAATGTTTGGTCTCATCTCCATCGTCCAGGATAAGACGTACCAATGGAGGCAGGCGCAGACGCCCTTTGTACGAAAAATAAGACAAGTTCACATACTACAGTTGGCCTCGTTATCGACTCACAATCGGGGATCCTGGGTTCGATTCTCGGGGGATGGAGGGAGAGACAGAAATGATTAGGTACGTTTCTTTTCACCTATCACCTCTGTTCACCTAGCAGTAAATAGGTACCCGAGAGTTAGGCAACTGTTGTGGGGTTGCATGCTGGGGAAGGTCAGAAATTCCACCTTGTGGGAAGGAGGGAACCTCGATACCATCCTAAAGCATATAATATAAATTATTATTCATCGAAATACTGATCAAGTAAGGGTGGCGTGACCACCTCGATGCCCAGACCTGATTTCTTGTGATTATTTACTTTGGGGACATTGACAATATTTCTCAGTTGCGTCTAACAAACACAAAGGACCTAAATGCAGGCATAAAGGTAGTTTTTTATGATATTCAGCTTTCAGCGTCGAAGATGTCTAATCAAATACGGGTACGCATCATTGTGCAAGTCACTTCGCTGCAAAGGAATTTTGTCAACACAATAAAACTTATCCTAGACAATTTACATCTCATGTGTAGTAAATCGTTTTACGGTAAGTGAAGTAAGTAAATCGGTAAGCAAATCTGTCCTATATATCGCAAATCAAAATACTGTATATCCAAAGTTATCCTGTCAAAGTAATAACTAATCTATCTTAAGCTGTCCTATTACGAATCATAACCTAGATAACCTATTCTAAGCTCAATCAAGCTCATTATAACATGCACGGAACCATGTACGCGTAGGTAAATTATTTACAAAATTTAACCCAAGCAGACTAACAAGTCTGTCTCATCTGAAAATTGTACTTATCTTAATTTATTGAAATGTGTATAAAAACTTTTCACAAGCTGTTCAAACTGAATTTAATTTATTATCCGAAAGGTATTTACCGAGCCACTGTGGCTAGGCTCCGACACGTCACGGTGGGGTGAGCGACAAGCTGGCTTTATGGGCGGGAAGGAGTGAGTGAGGCAGACCGCCCCGACCCGTCCGTCGGCTGGGATCCTCGAGACTGTGGTGATTCCAAGGACGAATGTTGAAGACACTTGGGGAAAGTTATATAGTTTCTTATGTCACTTTAGTTGCTTGGTGCTTGTGACTGTATAGATGTTGTCTCGTGGCTGTTGTATGAGTTTTGTGGCTGTTGTATGGGTCTCGTGTTGTTGTATGGGTCTTGTGACATACTGCTTCTCTTCCGCCATATTTACCCACCCTCTCCGCCTTCCTCTTCCTTTCCCGTTCTGTTTCTCTCCAAATTTTCGCTTCACTTTAACTTGGCGTTCATCCCACCTCTAGCTTTACAAGCAATTCTTCTCCCGGTCAAATCATATCGAACGATTTCCTTACCTCGTCTGCCTTCCACACAACGTTTTCTCCAATTACCATCATCCACACCATTTGTCTGGCCATAGTTCATCCTTATTCTACCTCTCCCCGAAGTCACGAAGTCATGGCGTGAGATCCAGTGATCCCGGATCGTCCTGGTGCATCAGAGCTGGATCTCAGGCCACGACTTCGTGACTTCGGAGAGGGAAGTCACGAAGTCGTGGCGTGAGATCCAGCTTTGGTTCACCAGCACGACCCGGGGCCCCCGAGGAGTTGAACACCGGTCCACTTCACCGACAACCACCGGATATCGATCTCTGTCATGTAACATACAAGGGTTTGCAACTAAATGATAAAATTAATTAATGTGACTACATTCCAGAAGAAAATTATTTTTGGCATATGTCATTCAGTTTATGAAGTGTTAAGAGTTCATGTTAATTGCGTTAATTTTACGGGTAATCCGTGGACGTGAGGTTAATTGCAACGTAAAATTATGTTGTAACAATTAAAATATAAATTCCTTTAAATAAAAGTACTTCCTCCCGCTCCCTTTCGCTCTCTAAAATCTCTCTCTCATGCTGATCCCCCCCCCTCTCTCTCTCATGCTGACCCCCTCTCTCTCTCTCTCTCTCTCTCATGCTGAAACCCCCCTCTCTCTCTCTCATGCTGAACCCCCCCCCCTCTCTCTCTCTCTCTCTCATGCTGACCCCCTCTCTCTCATGCTGACCCCCCCTCTCTCTCTCTCTCATTCTGACCCCCCTCTCGCTCATGCTGACCCCCTCTCTCTCATGCTGACCCCCTAGGTCTCTCTCTCATGCTGACCCCTTCTCTCTCATGCTGACCCCCACCCCCCGGATTAAGGCCAGCGAGAAATGTCAATCACCCGCAGAAGATATTATATAAACTTTTGAGGCAAACCAGTTGAACACAAAAAGTGAGCCGAGTAGCGGGCCGTAGATGGTATGGTCAAGGACACCCGCCACACAACCATCCACCAGCACCCAAGGCCGCACGCGAAAGTAAAATTCGATTGACGCAGACATTAGGTCAGGCAAAGTGTTAAATAAAGGCTCTCATCGGCCACCAGGGTCATTAAGGCAGTAATGTCTCACAGCTCCCGCAGCAGTTTGTTCCTTATAGCTCTTTAGCTATGTGGCACGGAAGTCTCCGAAATGAGTATGTTGTTCCATCACTCCAGTTGCTTGTGGTTTTTATGATGTACAAAGGATCGTGTCTTCCTTAGCTGTTGTCGAGTTTTGGGATGATTATGTGTATTAAATTTACCTATTGTCTCTCAGCTTAAAGGATATGTTCGAACCATCCATGGCTTCTGAGGCTGCCCACCAATTGTCTTTCCATTTATCAGTCTTTCTTTGTTACTTTGCTATTTTTCTAATGAGGTTTTTATATTATTTTTCCTTTCCATTGTTTCTACTACTTCTTACACAATTGCAAGTGACGCTGATTCTACCTTGTTTGTTGCGTAGTCCTCAGGCTTCTCTTCCTTTGTCGCGTTTCTTTAAACGTAAATAATTCTCAAGTTATAAATTCATTGTATTATAACTCATTGGTTTAAAATATAAAAAATATGTTAAAAACGTGTTGACCAGACCACACACTAGAAGGTGAAGGGACGACGACGTTTCGGTCCGTCCTGGACCATTCTCAAGTCGATTGTTTCGCCTGCCTATGTTAAAAACGTTTTCTTTGAAACGGCCTGAAGAATTTGGTTTTCTGTAAACAAAATTCAAGGGTACACTTAAATAGCATCAGAATTCCATATTTAAAATTTGGGCAATATTACTCTGTATTAATTAACGTAACCAAATGTAATGACTCCTCACGTAACCAACCCCTAACCTTAAATAACCTTAACCTAACCTATCCAAACCTTATCCTAACCTAACCAAACCTGAACCTAAAAAAAACCTTAACCTAACCATGGATAGAGAGTAGATAAAAGCTCTAATTACGTAGTCGTTTTGAATCTATTACCGTGAGCGAATTTCCTCCCAGAGAACAGGTTGCATAACATCGTAACAAATACAAATATGTGATTTTAACAAACTCAAAATCTTGGTGTCTCTTGTGTGGAGAAAGTTGGCATTACTGAATCTTGGCATTATAAAATTGTCAGGCGACGGACGAGGTCACCGCCATGGGAGTGTATGAGAAAGGGAAAGTGTAGGTTAGTGGAACCTGCTGTCCCGCCCGCCCTGCCTCACACCACCCGCCCTGCCTCACACCTCACACCTCACACCCTGCCTCACACCTCACACCACCCGCCCTGCCTCACACCTCACACCCTGCCACACCACCCGCCCTGCCTCACACCTCACACCCTGCCTCACACCTCACACCACCCGCCCTGCCTCACCACCCGTCCTGCCTCACACCATCTGACTAAATTGGAGAGGTTCAGAGGTATGCCACCAGACTAGTACCTGAGCTGAGGGGGTATGAGCTACGAGGAGAGACTACGGGAACTGAACCTCACGTCGCTAGAAGAAAGAAGAGTTAGGGGTGACATGATCACCAAATACAAGATTCTCAGAGGAATTGATAGGGTAGATAAAGACAATTTATTTAACACAGGAGGCACACGCACAAGATGACACAGGTGGAAACTAAGTACCAGATGAGCCATAGAAATATTAGAAATCACTTTTTCAGTGTCATTTTTCACTATAGCCCGTGCTACATGAACATTTCGTTCTGATTAGCCAAATCTAAAACAACAACAACAGTGTCATTTTAGTTAACAAATGGAATGCATTAGGTAGTGACGTGGTGGAGGCAGACTCCCTATGCAGTTTCAAATTTAGATATGACAGAGCTCAAGAATCTGTACACCAGTTGATTGACAGTTGAGAGGCGGGACCAAAGAGCCGAAGCTCAATCACCCGCAAGCACAACTAAGTGAGTACACCACCGCCCTGCCACACACCCATGGGCCGGGTTGAGGCAGATGTGAGGACGGGTATATAGCATCTGATGTTGGGTTCTTGGGAGAGAGAGAAGAATGCAAGGAGGGTAACAGTCAACACCTCACCTGGTGCCACTGTGGCCAAGTAACGGGACAACCAGTCAATATCTTCGCTCCCTCTCCCTTCAAACGTCACTCAAACATCAGTTGATCCACAGATCAACTCGTCTCTCTTCCAATTCTATCATCCAGTATTAGTCTATATTCACGGATCAACACCCACCATTCGCGCCCGCCCCACAATATCGGTATATATCCACGGATCAAGTCCTCTTCCACATCAGCAACAAATAAATAAAAATCTTATTCTAATCTGCGGTGCCACCGTGAGTTAAGTATCCGTGATGCCAACAAAATACCGTCGACGTTTGGCGTAGGACTATTACCGCGTATACTGAAGATAGCAGATAAGAGTCAAATGTGGTCCCATGGCTACACAATTAATATACCGAAAGACCTGACCATAAAAACTGGCTGTACTTGAAGCCCGGCTGATTTGAGAGCACGATTACACAATCGATAGCAAGCGACCTGTCCAAGTTTACTTTATGCAATGCAACGACCGCCTCTTATTATGAGTAAACCAAAGTCGCCTCTCCTGCTACCTTAACTTCTCCACTTGATGCATTAATCTAAATAATTACTCTAAGCCTTTGACATTTATTTATTTTTTTTACTAATTTAGAGTCACCTCTTACTAGTGTTTGAGCTCCTCCACTGAAATCGCCCCGACACCAAGACTAGGTCCATCACAATAACAAACAGAGACAAACACAGACAGACAACATATGTATCGATGTAGGAAACTATAAGTTTAAATGAAGCAGGAAATAAAGGCCCTTCCCAATAATATTAACTCAGCTGCTTGGTGAATGTACAAAGTCTTCTTGGTTGTTTTGATGATGAAAGTTAATTAATAAAAGATGCGGCTCAGGTACGGTAGAAAGTTGAGTTTGAGGAAGGAATGAGTAATGAGTGAGTTGGAGGAAGGTGGTTACCTGAGCCCTAGGTGCCAGGAAGTGTACACATACACACACACACACACGTAGACTGTGCAAACGCTGCAAACAGAGTGGTAGTAACGTGCTAAGTGAGAAGGTGGTGGAGGCTAAAATCATCAGTAGTTTCAAAGCGTTTCACGCTATCAGTTTCAAAACCCTATCACCCTTTGAACCTTTGTGACTCTCACTTTCTGACTCCCTCCAGACTCACCACAGGCTCCTGGTGCCTGTCTCCTGCAGGCACCAGGCCAGTCAGCCTCCTGCAGGCACCAAGCCTTATCCCGTCACTGGATATAGGACACCAAGATCCGAGTCTGACTTGATTGCGGTTTGACTACCAACATGACGGACTGCCAGGTTGGTTAGTGTTGCCCGCTGAAGTGAAAGGTTGTTGACATGGCTGGATAGTTACTAGGCAGGCTGGATAGCTACTGGACAGAATGGATGGATGGTAATTTTACTGGATAGTTGCTTGGCTGGGATGGCTTGGTGGTTATGTTGGGTGGGATTATTTACCGAGTGGTTTTGAGCACTGGTCGACTCATCATGGTTTGATTGGACGGCTGACTAGAATAGTTGAATTGGACTGACCAATCGTCTTATTGGGTTACCGGAATGACCGTGCGAGTTGCCAATACCAGAACTGGTTATTCAGGCCTCGGGCCAGACACTAGATTATCATTATTCTTTCTGTTTCTTGTTCGCTAGCATCTTCAACTTTTTTGTTTGATCTTTATTATCATTTTTGCCCATCCTCTGTTTCTGTATATACGCTGCGACTCTCCACTCTCTCTTTCATGAGTGTGGGTGTCCTTGGGGAAGAGGGGGAAGGGCTCTCCGTTACCCAACAACGGGGCCTCTCCGTTACCCCCAACAACGGGGACGCCAGCATCCCACTTGTGTTGACACCTCATGTTTGTTTACCTGTGTTTTAGCATCCCCAGTTATTCTCATCTCGTCTTCTCTCTCCCTGTGAATTGCGTGTTTGTAGTGTGTGCGGTGGATGTGTGGTAGTGGGGTGTGGTTGGTGGGATGTGTGGTTGGTGAGAGGTGTGGTTGGTGAGAGGTGTGGTTGGTGGGATGCGGTTGGTGGGGGTGTGGTTGGAGTGTGGTTGGTGAGGCACATATACTTAAACGTTTGGTGTTTGTTGGTGACCGTCTAAGAGAGATGTGGTAGGTCATAACCAGGGTGTGTCTGACCCAGTGCCATCCCCAGGGAGCCCCAGTGCCACCCCCAGGGAGCCCCAGTGCCACCCCAAGGGGGGACTATATTTCGTGTTCTGAAGTGCCACCTGGGGCTCCGGCGTGGCCACTAAGAGTCGTCTGTACGCTCTACCGTCCAGATGGTAGAGCGACGGTAGTCCCTGCAGGAGACGGACTCTTCCCCCAGACCGTCCTGGTCCGTCTAATTACCCAAAGATTCCAAGCCCTACGTAAATAATGAAAACTATGATCTATTTACTAACTATAATGTTGGTGCTGAATGTAGAACATGAAACAACATATTTTTACTCTGAAATAATATAATTTTATAACATTAGACAAGACTAAGTGGCAGGTGACGCCACAGGAAGTCGACGATCCCAGTAACAATGTTGTGACTTTGAGTAATTTAATGGACCTAATTTCGTTATAAAATGGTATTATTTCAGAGTAAAAATAAGTTTTTCATTTTCTATATTCATCACTACCATTATATTGAGTAAATATATCATAGTTCTTCACAAGGAAAAATGGAAGAGTAAAACAATGGTTAAAACAAAGAAATCAGAGTGATGCTAAAATGGAATAAATCTGATTTTAGAAATGTGGTAAGTGGGGTACCACAGGGGTCCATTTTGGGACCAACCCTTTTCGTCATATACATCAGTGGCGTAAATGAGAATATTACAAACCACATCATCCAATTTGCAGATGACACAAAGAGTTATGGTAATGTGGAAAATGATAATGATGCTGAAGCCTTACAAAGAGATCTGCAGGAACTCTATAAATGGCCAGATGACTAGCAAATGCTTTTTAATGTTGACAAATGCAAGACCTTGCATGTGGGGCATAACAACCCACGCCACAACTACCAAATTAATAACGTTACACCACAGCAGATTGGTGTTGAAAAGGACCTTCGAGTCAAAATCCTCCATTCGATGAAAGTTGCACATCAGGTAGGAGCAGCAGTCAAAAAAGCTAACTAAACACGGAATAATCAAGCGTACTTTCGACTTCAAGGAAAAGTAGGTAGTGATTCAATTGTATAAATCGTTGGTGCGCCCCATTTAGATTACTGTATCCAAGCATGGAGACCTCATCTTCAGAAGGACATAGCTGCTCTGGAGAAAGTGCAACACCGGACGACAAAACTGTTACTAGTTTTGCACCACAGTGCTAACAGGGCCACAGAGCTAACACAACTGCAAACCAGGCATAACAGGGCGGACCTTATCGAAACCTTTAAAATACTGAACAATTTGGAGGATGTTAATCCAGAAAATTTCTTCAAAAGGTCAGATATAACACAAACAAGGAGCAACGGTTTCAAGCTCAACACAATGTAGGACTGAGAACTGGAGATGCTTTTTCACCCACAGGGATATAAACCCATTGAACTGCCTACCCGCCGAAGCCGAATATGCTAAAATACGGCTTTATAAATAAAGTCGTAATTTCTCTAATAAAATACGGAGAAAAATTCTCATTAAATTAATATTATGATATATTAGCATATTGTGCATATAGAGGCATAGGTTAGGTTAGGTGTTTAGGTTCTGTTGGCGATTATTTGTAATACGTGGGTGAAGCATTTACAGCGTTGTGGTTCGAACAAAAATCGTCAGTGAAGCACTTGTTCCGAAAGTGTTCGAACGAAATCAGTTGCGAGTCGTGTGTAAACAGTTCAGCCCGTCCTCCAAACAAAGATCCAAAAGTGATTCCATCCACCCGCCAAACCCCCTGTTTATGAATGAAAAACGGTTTACACACGACTCACAACTGATTTCGTTCGAACACTTCCGGAACAAATGCTTCACTGACGAGTTTCGTTCGAACCACATCGCTATAAATGCTTCACCCACGTACTACAAATGCAAATAATCTCCAACCGAACATAAACACCTAACCTAACCTATGCCTATATGTGCACAATATGCTAATATATTATAATATTAATTTATATTTGAGAAAATTCTTGTTTTGAATGAACAGCATGTTAAAATTTATGAATGCGTCTGTGGGGTCGACCGCTGAATGTAATGGACATGAGTCGAGGACGGGTTGAACAGTTTTTCATTCATAAACAGGGGGTTTGGCGGGTGTATAGAATCACTTTTTGGGTCTTTGTTTGGAGGATGGGGTGCCCCCACCAGCCGGTCCCCACCTCGTTCGATTGTCTCTGGAATATGGATGCAATGTTCATTTATGTTGTTGATGTTCAAGATTCAGCTACTGGGAATAAAACGTTCCAAGTAGCACGAGTTATGGTGAGCCCGTAGTGGACTTACCTGGCACAGGAGCGGGGCTGTGTGTGTTCATTTGATGATGATGATGAAGATTAAGCCACCCAAAAGGTGGCACGGGCATGAATAGCCCGTAAGTGGTGGCCCTTTGGAGCCATTACCAGTATCCTTAGCTGATACTGGAGATCTGTGGAGGTGTGTCTGCACCCTACGGAGAGGTCAAGACCTGTGTTCATTTAGGTCGGCCCTGTATTATAGCTGTATGCTGCTAGTGTGGTGTGTCCCCAGCCTTAGTCTGGTCGTTGTTATTTATATCTCTGTTTTCAGGCCTAGTATGTGTACAAGTTTCCAGGTCTATTTTATGGTTACAGAATAATAATAATAATAATAATAATATATAATATTTCATTGTGTCTGGGGACAGGGAGCTAGAGTGTGTTCATATACGTTAGGCTTATATCAAGATCAGATCAATCCTCTTTGTCAGGTATAACATTTCAGATCAATCCTTTTGTTCTTAAGGAAATCAACCAAATTTTTATAAATCATTTCTTTTCTATACTCTATTTGTTTACCGAGGAATTCCGTGTTGCTGCTTGAAATCAGGATGGTAAGAATATATGAAAGGGAGTTTATATTATTTTATTTAAAATGTTACATAGCTCATGACAATAATTAGAAACACATGCAGTTTGAAAACAAGTGTTGTCTATTTACAAAAAGGCAAAGTTGTCAGTAAATCGACTTGCTTCATCAGCTAAGTTGCTACAGCATCTAGCACAACTTATTTATGCCATCAATTAGTATAGCTCACTCATGCTAGCGCCTGGAATAATTTCACTTAAACTTGCATCTATTATAGTTGCACTAATAATAGCACTTAGTATAACTGTAGTAATAGGATCTTGTATAATGCCCCTTGCACTAGCACCTAGTATTACTTTACTAATGCTATCACCTTATAAAACTCACTTATCCTAGCATCCATAATAAGATCACTTATTTTAGCCCTACCACAGCTTCTTGTAACTGCACTTTATTGCCTATTGTAAGTCAACTTTTGTGGGTGGGGGTGGACATAGTGGAGGGCCAGGCTGGAGCAGGGGTGGGCATAGTGGGGAGCAGGCTGAGGGTATTGATTAGTAGGAATCAGAAAGTCTAATTTATCACGAATATTCTGGTAATGGCGGTACTGAGATGGCCGTCATTAAATGCCCAATTTCAATGCGTGGCTTACGTCTAAGAAGGTTTTCTTCATAATGCTACCAATCACACACACACACACACATACACACACACACACACACACACACACGGACAATTTCATAAAGAAACTCAAGTGTCACATCAGCGGACACAACTCTTTACTTAGTTCTGTTCAAATGTAATTCTGGATAACGCTTACATATTTTTTTAATAAAATGATTGGCTGTGTTGTCTGACTTCCTGCTCAGCAGAATTTCCAGCGCCCTGTAATCTGTAAACAAATAACGATTTTAGTTTCTACTTTATTACGTATTTCAATACATTTTTTATATATAAACAATATATTAAATCATTATTTTAAATTTTTTCTTGTGCAATATAATAAATGTGTGCTGTATTTACTGTCAATTACAATTAACTTTTTGGAAATTTGAGAAACATTTGTTGACCAGACCACACACTAGAAGGTGAAGGGACGACGACTTTCGGTCCGACTTGAGAAACATTTGTAATTAATTAATATAAAATAATTATCTCAAAGTTTGTCTTTTAAAGGTAAATAAAACAAATTCCCTGTGTTTATTTAGCGATACTGTAGCACTAAACTGGTAGCACTTACGACGGTCTTTGCTGAGGAGATTTAAGTGGAGGTACGAGTTCTTAATCTCAGACAGGTCTGAAGGAATGCTGGAGAGGGATACGAAGGCTTCGCCCAGGACAATGTCTGAGTAAATTCTGTTCTTGTCCTTGAGAGTCAGCAGCAGCATGCCCTTGTCCGTCTGGCTGGTGTCTGTGCCACTAATGTCACTGAGAGACAAAACGAAACAAATGCAGGCATTAGGTCTCTATTGACTGAGATGGGGACAAGACCCAGTGGTGTAGAGCACACACACAGACGTTCACATACACACACAGACGCTCACACACACACACGCACGTGTACACGTGCACACAAGTACACACACACACGCACACTAACCCCGTAGTGGCTGCGACGGGTTACAGGAAGCCTGCCACTAGAGACTGTAAAACACACATGCTATATAACCCAACTTTTTTTATTGTAAATGATTTAAAAAAAACAATAGCCACAGGTTTCTTGTCCCAAGTTATGTCCCTAAAGCTAAAGGACATCCAGGCGAAGAAAATGTTTGATTTTATTCAGCTATTTTTCTCTTCTCAGGATCTCTGTATTACATACTTGCTGTAGTAATATCAATGCTCTCTACATTCTTTTATTTGAACAGACAAGTGAAAGATTGTAGTATGTGGCAGTAATCAGTGTGTTTGCGGATGTTGAAGCCTCGGACGGGCATGTAGAGTTGTTCAGGAAGAGATGACAAATAAAATGTTATCATGACGATTCTAAAATCTGTCTTTCTTTAGAGGTTGACAACTATAACCAATCCTTAAACATGTATACACAAGTTTTTTTTACTCACAACTCAAACTCCTCATCAAAGGTGGCTGGATCTTCCTTTAGAATTTTAGTGTGTGCCTTAGTTGCTTTAGGGAACCATCCTGGAGGCTGGAGCTGAAGTTTAACAAAATATTCCAGTGGTAAACTACGGGCGTCCTCCTCAGTGCTCGCTACTATGTCTCTTGCCATGATAATTCTCACGGCCAAGTGGTCTGCATCCTTGTAAAATGCCTGTAATAAAGAGCATTATCCAGTGAACTATTGCACAAGATCTTACGGCTGCCTCTCTCTCTTGTATATAGACTTTCCAATAGAGGACCTAACCTGAACTGATTTGTATTTACCCGAGGACCACCATCTGTCTAGTGGCCTCATATATTTCACTCAAATTCAAAATTCTAATTTTTATTCAGGTAAGAGTACATACAAAGATGAAGAATTACAAACATAATGTTGGATTGACATTATCCAACATTATCAAGTCTCACAATCGACTTGAGACTGGTCCAGGACGGACCGAAACGTCGTCGCCCCTTCACTTTTTAGCGTGTGGTCTGATTAACATATTGAATTTATAGATAGAGCTAGTACATACAATACCTAAAGCCACTAATACGCAGAGCGTTTCGGGCACTCCATGTGTCTAGTGCCCCCCCCATATATCTAAATGACTTTAAATTATTAAATAATAGTGAGACCATAAGATATCATCTTACCCTGATGACAAGCAGCCCCGTGACCGGAAGTGCAGCTTCAGTCTGTTCGTCGTAGCGCTCTTGACAATAATTGGCAATGAGACTATTTGAGTCCATCCTCATTATCTCCAGGTGGTCGAGAACGGACGCGTAATCTGCATAACAAGACTTGCATTATTGATATGCTATATACACACACGAAGTTAAGAATAGCCATGAACACATGAAGTTTTCAAAGTGTTACCTTAAACTGATTCCTCTCAAGATTCCTCTTGAGTGCTAGAGGAAGGGAGGTAGAGGCAACAGATGAGGTACCGACGGAAACAGTGTTCTCTCGATTTAACCCCGTAAACAATGTGACTCTCTTGCTTAACCAGAATGAGTAAAAATTGACCCAAACCCCTCAACGATATTTTTCAAAATATCGGAAATCTGACTCATGAGCGTTATTTTTTAGCCGAATTCTGGCTCACTGGACATATTTGGAGGTTGAAAATTACGACTTGTTATTCCGAAAATATGGCAATTAGTGAAAACGGCGATGGGTCAAATTTTGCCCAAACCCACCCCTGCAGTTTTCAAAATAGACTAAATATCCCAAATCTGACTCCTGAACCATATTTTGGAGCCAAATTCTAGCTCTCTGCACATAGGTGCAGTTTAAAATTACGAATTTTTATACCGAAAATTGCCAATTACTGAAAACGACGATGGGTCACATTTTGCTCAACCCCCCCCCCCTACACATTCCAAAATATCCCAAACGTTCCAAATCTGACTCCTGGGCCATATTTTTAGGGCCAAAATATGCCTCTCTGCACATATTTGCAGTTTGAAATTACGACTTTTAATACCGAAAATATTCCAGTTACAGAAAACAGCAAGGGTCACATTTTGCCCAAACCCTCATGCAGTTTTCAAAATATCTGAAAAGTCCGAAATTGACTCCTGAGCGTGATTTTTGAGCCGAATTCCGACTTTCTGCACCTATTTTTATTTTCAAATTACGAATTTTTACACCGAAAATATGCCATTTACAAAAAACGGCGATGGTTCATATTTTGACCAAACCCCCTATGCAGTTTTCAAAATAACAGAAATGTCGTAAATTTGAAGATTGAACTTGATTTTTGAGCCGAATTCCGACTCTCTGCACCTATTTTCATTTTCAAATTACTAATTTTTATACCGAAAATATGCCAATTACTGAACATGGCGATGGGTCATATTTTGCCCAAACCCCCATGCAGTTTTAAACGTTCCTTGTTAACTATTCCCTCGCTAATCTCTGGAATTTCTCCTTGCTCTAAGGTGAAGACCTCCTGGAATTTCTTATTCAGTTCCTCACACACTTTCCTTGTCGTTTGTAGTGAATCCTTCCGTCCCTATGCTTAATTT
Organism: Procambarus virginalis; assembly: GCA_020271785.1. Classification (NCBI taxonomy): domain Eukaryota; kingdom Metazoa; phylum Arthropoda; class Malacostraca; order Decapoda; family Cambaridae; genus Procambarus; species Procambarus virginalis. The sequence continues at coordinate 17,269,960 of WNGS01005997.1, read as the reverse complement.
CATTACCTGTTCCTTTACTCTTGTTTTTCTGCTGATGTGGCTGTACAGCAATTTAGGCTGAGTTTTTGCCTTGCTTGCTATGTCATTTTCGTATTGTCTTTCTGCCTCTCTTCTTATCCTGACATTCATTCCTGGCACTCTGGTATCTTTCTCTGCTCTCAGGTGTCCTGTTATTCCTATATAATGTTATTCCTATATAATGTTATTCCTATATAATGTTATTCCTAATGTGTGTGTGTGTGTGTGTATGTGTGTGTGTGTGTGTGTGTGTGTGTGTGTGTGTGTGTGTGTGTGTGTGTGTGTGTGTGTGTGTGTGTGTATAAAGTGGTTTAGTAACTTCTTTCATTTCCTTTTATGGTTATACAATTTCAAGTTATTCGTCACCTTTTAATTTCTTCGTGATTTACACTTGAAACACACAGCTCAGGCTGAGAACTTGGTCATACCTGGAGTTTTAGCAAGTGTGGGATCCAGACCTCCAGATTCTGGTGTGAAAAACTTGAACAATTCTTGCAATATTTTGTGCATGGTTTCAAAATAGACATATTCTCTCTGAAAAGTATGGAAACGACTTTAAGACATCCAAGAATCCAAATTTATCTGTGGAATCTTTTGTTTATGAATAATAATATACATACAGAATTTTGTATTTGCATTATTAACTATAAATATATCGTGTAGTACAAACCTTTGAATTAATGCTTATTTTGTTTGCAATCGTCGACAATGTGGCTTTCCAGAATCCCCAGAGGAAATGTTGGAAATAATGATCTTGCAGGCCATTGCGGAGGATGACAATGGAGGGGTCAAGTACCTCTTTCAACAGCAATGAAGATTCGTGAAACTCATTTGCATCATCAATAGATTTGTCGATTGTTGCCTTCATCTGGAGAAATAAATACTTGAATGAGAGCATGTTGTGACAGTGACCCCATCTGTCCATTCTTATTTAGCCTGTTCTTCACTTTCACGAGGCGATATTAGCCCGGCGAAAATAGGTGATGTTATATGTAATAAAAACAAATATATTACTCTTCGGTTCGTTATATTGTAAAAACTAAATTATACCACAGATAAATAAGTACCACTACAGATCAGCAGTCATCTACAGTAGCGTCCCACCGCTTCTTAGGACCAGGTGCACAGTACTCCTCATAAATGGTGTTAAGTTACACCACAAACAAATATAGCCACTCCATATTTACAACACACTTCCATCCAGACTTCTTCCTCACAATATTCAGTACGCTGTTCAGTCACTCCAAGTGCTATATAGTCGTAATGTCTTGACGCTTTCCCCTGATCATTTCCTCCCCACTTACACACACTCAACATGTCTGTCTATCTTCCGTGCCTTCCTCTTCTCCTCCTGCTCTCAAATGCACTAAAGTCTACCATCATACACTCGTTAAACATACTCAAACCCTCTCGGTTTGCTCTCAATTAAATTTTCATTCCTTACTCTTATCAACTCTCTACCACCACACACGTTGCTTACATTGTCCATTCTATTTCTCTAATTTGTAATTGTTTATGTTCATATTCCACCGTAGTCTCGCTTCCTCAAGTCTCTACTACTACTACTTCATGTTAGCCCTTGGTGGATTGTATCCATGTGTTGTTATCCACCCCAGGACACCAGCCGCTTGCCTTCCTTCACTCCCTCTACTCTCAAAAATTATATTTTTGCGTGAACTACACATCCCAGGCACTGAAGATGATCATCTCTAGCGTTTCACAAGTCTCATATATTTTACACACATATAATGTCCATCTCTCGCCACCACCATAAATAACTTTGCTCAACATTCACTAATAACAGTATTTTCTACACGCATCAATAGCACAGGCTGTCAATTAGCCTATGTAAATCCCTATCACGCTCACTAAAACAACTGCATTATCTCTATGCAACTTATCTGACTTGCTCTCATTATTTATATTAGGCCTATGCAATATTGAGACGACTCCGACACTCTTAGCTTCACACCCCTCACGACCCCAACCATGCATACTCTGTGCACCCATTCCACTACCGCCCACAAGATGGGTATGGGGTGCATAATAAATGAACTAAACTAACTAACACTGAAGAGCCATCGTGTTGGATACACGGTTTCAACTTTGTGACCAAACAAGCCTTACACACACTCCTCATATCATACATATACTCAAGCATACTTCTCTCACCAAGCACACAGCCAGTACAAATATTTTCAAACAACTTAATAGTTTGCAAAACAAATCGCGAAAAAGCCAATATAAAAGCTATTAATAATGGTCTATAGCTCATCTTCTTACTTAAAATTCAGTTGATTATAACACACATTATTCTGGTAAGCACCATCTCACTTTATAACTAGTAATACTAACACTATTCGCAGCAATGTTAATATGGAGCGAGAATTGAAGACGTGCATTTCTCTGTTGTAGTGTGGATGAAGAGTTTTCGTCTGGAAGCTCTCTACTGTTCCTAGTATGTGGTTGTGTGTTCAGTGGTTTGCTCTAGAGCGCTTTTAAAACAGTCGACCGTTTCCAGTATATTGTAGCGTTCAGTTGTGTAATACCAAAGCGCTCTAGAAGTCACATACCATCTCCAGTAGTAGTATGTAGTGTGTTAAGCTGCTTACTATAGTGCGCTCTCGGGAACACTGCAGATACGTCTTACCTTATTTATGATAACATCCATAAAATCATGGGTCTTGACCTTCATATCATGTAGTTTACTGCTAGTCAGAGTTTCCTCATTTGAGTTGATCTGAACAGCCAGGCTTTCATTTCCATCTTCAATGATAGTGGTTACTAGAGCATGAATTCCGAAGATTTCTGGCAGTCTTTCCATCTCCTTTTGAATTTCATCAATATTTTGAAGTGCTATGCATACCTTTCAGAATGAAATGTGACTATTAGTAAATATTAAGAAACGCAAAAAGACTGCTTTGAATTTGACAAAAAGTTGACAAATTTGGCAACACTATATGTACATTACAATACTATATGTAATTTCACAATAATATATATTTATTGTGGAATATGAGCTGCAGGAAATGTAACAATAACAACACAGTTTAATCACGACTTACCTTTTCACTAATATGGAAACCATTTGAATTTTCTTCAAGCAACCTGTCTGTCGTTTTGCAGAGAGTATCAACATAGTATATACACAGGGAGTACATGTTTTCCAGAGTTTTGAGAAGGAACAGCGAACGAGAACTTGGATCCGGCCATGACAGTTTATGCCACCATACTTTAATCTGCAATGTGAAATAAAATATTGAAAATTGCATCATTTAAATATATGCAAATGGTTATTTACTTATGCATTGTGGTCACTGAAGTGTTCTTGGAGCATGTGTTGAGGTAACGGCAACACTAGCTGGGCCCTGTGGAACTTTCAGAAAAATGTGCATCTCGTGTAGAAGCATAAATAATATACATACTTGGTGATCACCACCACCGTCAGGCTTCACACAACATACCGCAGCTTCGTGTAGAGACAAACCCATCAATACTCCGGCAGAACGTCCACAACAGCACCACATTGTTAAATATAATCAAGTCAACATGTGCCGTATCAGTTATAAATTAATTAAAACAAATAAACATTAAATTCATGTAACTACCTGGAGAGAGGAGTTCATTAAGGGTCTCTGTCGCCCTGTCACTTTGGTATCTTCAGTGAGGCATTTTATATTTAGTATTTCTTAAATTTCTTAGCGTTAGACTGATGAAAGGACGCTGCACCTTTTACAATATTGAATAAATATTGACTGCGAGTAATACAGCAAGTTGTGATATGGAGCTGAATCCTCACACGAGGTAGTGTCATGCAGGTCGTGCAGAGTCAGTGTGAAGGTGGACACTTTTTTTTAAGGTGTGTCCATCATAACAGTACTCAGGCTGTATGACTTTGAGAGTCATACTCACCCACAACCAGCATGAAGGACTGCCAAGGAATGTTATACTTATGTTAGGATGTATAAATGTATGCAATGAAACTGATATAAAGGTAAATATATAATTCTTTGTATTATTTTGGTTAAACAAGAAGGCGGTAGAGCTGTGGTGTGTCACTTGTTTGTTTGACATCACGGACTCTCGCAGACGGAGTAAGAGTCCTTCATCTTGGTGCTCTGCGAATTTTTGACCTTCGTCTATTTGAAGATTTGTAAGCAGGACTGCCCCAAGTTTTGAGCAGAAGCTATCGTATTTTGAGATAGGAGTTATCTGAGGACCCATTCCCATGTAGGCCTGGTTGTTAGTAAGACGTTTGTGCAGTAATGGACGAGATTATCAAAGATGTAACCTTGTGACGAAGTCGACGACAATTTTATGATCTAGGAAAGTGTTTGGTGCAGCTTAATTAGTTAAGCTTAATTCGAGGTCCACCCCTATGTAGTGTTGATGCATTTCTTGTCTTAGTAGACTTCCACGTGTGTACTGTTTATTACAAGAAGATCAGTACGAAATGTAAACCTAACACGTGATAATTATCATCAAGCCATTTGTTTTCTTTGAAAAACTGCATATATATGAAAATTTACCTAGACATGCTCCAACTCTGTTTTGGTTCCTAAGTGGAAAAATTACCTAGTGTTATTTTTAGAAAGACTAAGATAATTATCAAAAGGAGGCTCTAAACGAGTATACCATAGTATAGCATATACTCTAAACCAGAGTATAGCACTTGGAAGGAATATGAGGACAAGATAAGAGTGGGATATGATGGAGTACAGGAATCGTTCCAACCACTTTAATCATAAGGGGGATCGAACCACAACTCTTCAAGAAACAATAGTAATTATTAAAAGAATTATTGAATGAGTTGGTGTTCGTAGCCCTTACTCTACTTACACTGTGGAAAATAGCAGTTGTCTCTTTAGAAGACTGGCTGAAGGAGTTATGAGAGTCGATTGGAGTAAAGGAGTCCCTCTGTATTGCTTGCAACACGTGGTCATAGGCCAGTTGGTTGGTAGAGTGGAGCCAGCTCTCAACAGCAGGAATGAACCACTGGTAATACTGATCAACACCTGTCGAGGTCTTTATCACAGGTGGAACATCTAAGTTTAATCTATAATAGAACAAAACATGTTATTAGTATTTCAACAATTATATCATCAATAAAAATATGTGACATGCGAGATGTCACATGGCCTTCATTTAATGACTAGTACTTCAATATAATAAAAATACAGTTCAATTATGTTTTATACACATCGCATCTGCAACTGTACTCACAGAGAGATGATGTCAAGATTCTTGAAAACCTTAAACAATGAAGAACCTAAACCAAAGTCACACTGGGGTTTGTCGTCACGGTTCTCTGTAAAAGATGCACCACATGAGAAACCTGTTCAACTCAATGCCCCTGAATTTGTCTCATATTTAAGTAGCAAAATCTTGTAGCGATTTATAACCTTGTGGACCATGTGAGATACGTTGTATCAGACAAAAATGAGCGAGTTCAGAAAGGCACAAACGATCAAGCAGTGTACCCACCGGAGAATAGTTCTGAGATGATTTTACTCTGGAGATCAGCCACGACTGGCTGCAGGGCCTCCACCATGTTGCTGACAACAGTCTCGTATATGTACATCACGGCACGGATGTCCATCTCTCTGCATTATGGTGGGTTAATGACCATGTAATGAGTGGTTGTTATCCCTTCCTAATACACCCAATATATATAACATAATAAGATTATAATATTTATATATATATATATATATATATATATATATATATATATATATATATATATATATATATATATATATATATATAATAGGTGTGGTAGAAATAGAAAATATTAAAGTGTTCAGTGAGAATCCACAAGGTCTTCTCTGAATACTCTATGTTCTTCTTCAAGGCTATGGGTCCCTTATATATATATATATATATATATATATATATATATATATATATATATATATATATATTATATATATAATATATAATATATTATATATAAAATTCATACATGGTAATTAAATTGTAAATATATCCAATTTACTAATATGAAAGCATTAAATATACCTGCCAGAGATATTTTTTTTACAAAGTCACAAATATAGACTATTTATTAGTAGTAATAATGAATACCAATAAATATTTGATGCAACTTACTGCAAGAAGATGTCATTATAAGGCTTGGAGTGATGCTTGAGCAGGAAGAGGACCTCCTCGGTGACTGTGAGGGCGGCGTGACACTGCTCGGAGACGCTGGCCGCCTTATTCAGGGCCGGCTGGCACGTCCTCCGCCACCTGACGCCAAGCACCAACTCTTACATACTCCTCCAAAACTGTCTTATTCCATTTCATGTCATAATGTTCTTTGGTATTTCAGACTTTGTGTCTCAAAACAAAAGACTAACGTCACTTAATACAAAGGTATGATAGATATTATTTTGGTTCATCAGCTTCATTGATAACATGTTTACATTCAGTATTCCTTTGACATCAGTTCTTTAGAAATCAAGAGGTTCTTAAGAATATGTACTCTTAATAACAGACTAAAGGAACACAAAACAAGTGTTAAGTCTGCAGATATAAACAATGCTATCTTCTGTCATGTTAGGGACTGTAATCATCCTAGAGAGTGTTCTTCTAAAATCTTTCCTGCCTCTACTCTTCACAGACGCTGATCTACAAGAGGCGAGACCGTCGTTCCACCGGCCAATCCAAATGGATGGTTATGTTAACCAACTCATCCATTTGTTTAGATAGTACTTTTTGCACCTATGTAGACCAGCGCACATATACTGACGTAATGGACAAGTAGTTCAATTTAGTACAATTAACTTCACAGAGTCCGGAAAAAATAAAGCTAAAAACCAAACCAAATATCCCTAGGTCATATATGTACTATATTAGGCCTGGAATAGTTAGGTTAGCAACATATATACAACTTTTTTTTCCGATCTGTCCAAATTCGATAGTACCCAATTCTACTTTCTAATTGTCCTTTACCTGAATATATGTCCAATGTTCAACATTGCTACTATAAGTACTATCTAAACAGGAGGATGGGCTGATTTTAACAGTATATATATGAGGAACTATATGCAGAAGATGTGCAATATTGCACCACGTGCACTACAGCCACATCCTGCACACACACACACACACACACACACACACACACACACACACACACATATAAACATATTCTATATAAACAAACATTAAAGTTTTAAATCAAGTTTCACTCATTGTAGATGACCTACCACTGATCTGCGTATTGTTTAATGGCCTTAGTAACATCCTCATTGACCGCTGACTGCTTGACATGGCTCAGCAACTGTCGGGTCTGTGGGTGATTATGCAGACTCTCCAGGGCTCTGTAAATCAAGACAAGAATGCAAATATAATGTCTTAATATATCGTATATGGATTCATTTAAGTGCTGACAGCACAGAGTCACAAAAAAGCGAGTAAGACCCTTACTTTAATGTAGATGAGAGCTGTAGTTTGGAGTGATCTGAAGTAATGGGAAAAACTATGTCCAAATTTTGTATCTGTTTTAAACATTTACTTCTAAAGAAACACAGAGAGGAGCACAATTCTAGCTGTTCTTCACTGGAATACAAGTTGAGGACAAGCGAGGACTGAACAGCCTTGAGCTGGGCGAGGGTCCAAATGGCGTCCACAGCGCCTGCCTGGACGGCTGTGCTCCACCAGAGCAGCTGCTGAGCCTCCATGCTGAGGTTGAGCAACAAGGCGTGTTGGGCGATCACGGCACTGATGCCATCCGGAACTGTTCCATTCCACATTGCACTGCGTTTATTGATGTCAATCTGAAAATATAAATATAAATATTACATTCTATTATTTAGTTCAGCACTAATGACAAATATTAAATATATAAATAATAATAAGTAGAGATGTAGCTTAATTAAATCCAGCGTCCATAAGAGCATTCAACCCGTCCTCACAAATCTAGTAAGTCAATATTGACTTATTAGTTAGAGCATTACCACGAAGGAAACAAATAAGGGTATTCTTGTACCGTAGACGTTACTTCTCAGTGGCAACACCCGTATGCATGTTATGGCAACACAACTTATCAATGAGAAGTGGAAAATGATACAGGGGCACATAATGAGCTCAGAAACTGAACCCGAAACTCATTCAGCTAAGCAAGTCACAATCTTATAATTCCATAGTTAATATAATAGTCTTACATAATTAGTTCAAGGCGAGCCAATGTACGTTTCAGTTGAAAGACGCACATTTCTAGCACACACACAGAAGCACGACGTTTCTCAGTACTGGATTCTATCCCCTCTTAATGCTTGCTATGTGAAGAGCTTTGACAGCCAAATGAGAGGAGATGAAAACCGAGAGAGAAATAATCACAGGAGAAACAGAATGATCAGACTGGGCGACAACACGTCAGAAGTAAACATATCATTATATATAATAGCCAGGTTGTTAGCCAAATTCCATTTATACCAATAATTATCATTATCAATTTGATTAGTTAAGTATTGAGTGTGTCGCATGCATAATGGAAGGGAAGGGAATTGTCAGGGGGGAAAGCGCCGAGCCATTACGACTATACAGCACTAGGAAGGGGGCAGGATAAGGATTTGGATGGGACGGGGAGCGAGGAATGGTGCCCAACCACTTGGACGGTCGGGGATTGAACGCCGACTTACATAAAGCGAGACCGTCGCTCTACCGTCCAGCTCAAGTGGTTGAACTATGTATAATGGAAGGAAACCAAAATTCTGTATACATACCGTGTCACTGGAGTGAAGAAGGTGATGCAGTACCAGCTTCAGCAGAGCACCATGGGTCTTATAATTAATGTTTGTTAAGTCTGTCACGGCTGAAAGACTGCCTGAGAGCCGCACTTTTGTAGAATAGTGATCACTGTCATTCTCGAAATCTGCATGATTTCCAAATGCATACCAGCCATCAAGTGGCGCTAAAACAATATCCTGTAAAAGAATACAAATTTGACGAACATTGAAGAGTATTTAGAAATGGAGAAAGCCACTGGCAGGGAACATTGTTTAATGATATAGATGAAGAGAGGAGGTAATATAACCCATACATATAACCCCCCCACAACAAAATACGAAACTATTATATATATATATATATATATATATATATATATATATATATATATATATATATATATGACTTGCCTTAAGAGAGTAGGTGAAGGAGGAGAGGAGGACAGGAGCGGCGTGAGTGTTACGGACCAGTTTATGGAAGAGTCGTTGACTTGCAGTCTCCTCCGCCTCCTCTTCCTGCTGCCTAGTGGGTACACCTGCTGGTCAGTCTCTTTAACTACGTGTCTCTCAACACGTCGTAAGTTTAGACATGTACACACTAACTGATGCAGTATTTAAGATGAAAAGAACAGGTGGGTTTTGGCTACTTGAGAGAGACGTAAGGAGTTGTGAGATGTTCAAGAACTGCTCCAGTAATATATTTGAATTTATATTAACTTTATAATATATAATTGAATTTTATAATCTAGAAAAATTTATATTCTAGAAATGTGGCCTACCAGTATGTGATCAGAATAATAGTTTACATGTAATACATAATGGACGCTAAAGTTAAAATAAAATTCAGAATATAAAAGTTTCTTCATGGAAGAAGAACAATAAATATTTTTTAAAATCTCACCATAATTCCAACAGAAGATGATCCCTCTGAAGGTCGTTGATAAGCCTGGAAAAATATTTGTAGTTAATATAAAATATTGAAATTGAAATAAGTTTATTGAGGTAAAATACACACAAAGGGATGAGGTAGCTCAAGCTATTCTCACCCCGTTCAGTACATCGTGTTAATACATACATAGACACACATCACAAACAATAAACATATTACTGAACATTCTGAGAGATAAACATAGACATTCCTCCTTTACACAAGTAGTATGGTATATAATAATATATAAAACTGAATCTACTACCGTCTCAAATTACCGTTTTAAGAGATAGGAAGTACCCGCTACATATGAAACTCCCCTTACCACCGGCCACCCATGTTGTCCAGTGAATGTTGTAGTTTTATTCACTTATTGTGTACCCCATACCCCTCCTGTGGGCGGTAGTGGAGAGGGTTACTGAGGCACATAATGGGTTCAGGGACTGAACTCCACAATTCATTTAGCTAAGCCAGTTACAATCTCGATGAGCTAGTTACAACATTCAATGCACATCGTCACATCAACAATGGGTTCGAGACCAAGTACAGTTTCCAAATTAAGCAACTGACATATGTGAAGAGCTAGTGTCACAATTGACATGTTTATGGAGCTCATATTTGTGTTTAAACCAAAGCGTTCTCTTAGCTTGTACGAGTTCGATGGTAACTGTGATGTAGTTCTCTCTTTTACACATGTTACATTATACACTATGAAGTGTTCGGGGGGGGGGGGGGAAATAAAAAATATAATAGTTTCTATTTTAACGAACTGAAACCTTTTAGAGAGCAGCCCAGTCATGCCTTGTTCGTATATTTACCAGTCTTGCGGCCTCCACCTTATATTGCTAAACCACGTAACTTAATTCGGTAATAATTCTCGTCACATTGTGTTGAACTTTTTTCAGACACTGTCTTTGTGTAGGTGTGACTCGCATGCTATAATATACGAGTCAAGGTACGTGTTGTAGTCAAGGTGTTGGAGTATGAGAGATTTATAACACTAAATACGTACAATCACGTACATAATGGTGATTGTCAATGCTGTCATATCATGATTTCTGTTTAGTCCTCATCATAGTGATAAAACAACAAAAATTACAATGTGATTCTGGTTCTTATGTAGCAGGTGATCTCCAACACCAACCACGTGAGGGAGGAGTCTTTAAGCATATAAACTCAGAACTAGTGAACAGAATAGCACACAGTAATTATCAAAAGAAGGCGCACACACACACACGTCGGTGGGCCTGATAGCCGAGTGGACAGCGTTCTGGACTCTTAATCCTAGGGTCCGGGTTCGATCCCTGGTGATGGCAGAAACAAAATGGGCAGAGTTTCTCTCACCCTGATGCCCCTGTTACCTAACAGTAAATATGTACCTGGAAGTTAGACAGCTGTTACGGGCTGCTTCCTGGGTGTTTGTGTGTGTGTGTAGTAGTTAGTAACAGTTGGTTGAAATGTTGGTTGTTAGTAAAATTAGTAGTTAGTAACAGTTGGTTGACGGATAGTTGAGAGGCGGGCCGAAAGACCAGAACTCAACCCCCGCAAGCACAACTAGGTGAATACAGATGCTCACTCCCGTTCAAATCGTAAGTGACATACATGATGATAATCTTCAGATTATCAAACACACCGCTGCTTCTTGTTGTTATAGATTCAGCTACTCAGAACAAGTTCCAAGTAGCACGGGCTATGGTGAGCCCGTAATGGACTTACCTGGCACAGGAGCGGGGCTGTTCACACCGCTGCTCTACGGGACCCATCTAAACAATAACAAATGATACATACAAACTTACAGGTCAAAAGTTTCCATCCACTTGGGATAGAGAGTGTCCCTCTCGGTCCGGGTCCTGTGGTCTGGGTTGCCGGCCAACACAACCGTCACGTGGGTGCTGGTGGGTCCTGTCACAAGACGGAGTCATCTTATTCGGGGACAGGAAGCCAGAGTGTATTCAAACATGTTTGGCTTTTATCGAGGCTCTTGTGGCCGAATTATTGACCCCCCCCCGCCCCCCACCAGGATGCAACCTCACAGCAAGCTGACCGAGTACCTACTCACTGCTAGGTGAACAGGTGCATTTGGTGAAAGGAAATGTAACCAATCATTTCTGCTCCACCCGGGATTCGAACCCGGAATTATCGATTGTATGTCGTGAACGAACCCGACTGTACTGCCGGGATCCCTTGTATTAATACATAGTAATACACGACTGGTTTAACCTAGGTGAAATAACTATATATTACAAAGATTAATTAATCAGATAAAATTAATTACATTGGAATCAATGCACTTTTAATACAAGTTTGAATAGGCTACAAAGCAACTACATGTGTCTGTTATCGTATTTGCTATTAAAAATAACTTATATCAGATACGTGTTGGAGCTTATATGATCAATGGATTTTAATTATAGTCACATCAGTCTCTTGGCAATTAGGACTGGACATTTAAACTTTGAATGAAAGGAAACTTTTTAAATATGTATGAAAATAATAACCCACCATTTTGAAAACACGAGGAAATGTAGAATATTTCGATCCCAACCTGGGATCCTTTTCAGCAGTGGATCCCAGGTTGGGATCAAAATATAGCCTATATTTCCTCGTGTTTTCAAAATAGTGGGTTATATTATATATATATATATATATATATATATATATATATATATATATATATATATATATATATATATATATATATATATATATATTATAAGTACCCACCCTTGACATCCCTCCGACAGAACACCCTGGCTTCCTTCACCATCAGGTGCAAGGTGACTGCAACAGGCTGCAAAAAGACAAATAGTGATGCAACAATCAAGTACATTTGAGAGGAACCTGTAAGGTTCACTCTAATGCCTGCTATTTTGTTAATCTGTTTTGCAAGGCTAGAGTCTCTCTCGTTGAAAGAGCTTAAATACACGGTATTATGCTGTTATCCTAGTGTATATGAGGGGGTTACAGAGTAAAGGTCAAGAACTATGTTAATATTATATTCATTTTTCATAGGATAGCAGACCATGTATGGGATGGGAGTCAAGTCTATTAGTCTGTTTAAGCAATCTTCTAATGTCCATTAGTAAACCTAAGTGAAAGATGTAGACCAAACGGATCCCCAAATTTCCAGATGATACAAAGAATTATGACAGTATAGTGACACAAAACCATCCAAGAAGTCCTTGTAATCCAATCTCCTAATTAATTATCTTAAAAATAAATATGACTGTACCTTTCTTTCTTCAACTTGTAGCCTTAACCGCTCAATGGTTTCATGATCAACGGTGAAAACATCTTTGAGGGATTGTATCAGTTGCGGCACAGTTGTCCTTCTTGAGGAAGCTGCACTGTGGCTCACCTTCCTCCCTGGTACACAGTTTGCTCGTCCGGCGGGGCCAGTGGGCACGTACCACACCCCACCCTTACCCATGAGGGCGTGGATGCCGTACAACAAATCCAGCAACAGTTCTTCATTCTGTGGTAAGAACGCCTTGTGTTTACATTATATTACATAGACTCGTTACCATATATATAGAATATAATCGTCTGATGAGAGACATCCACAAATAAACACTATAAATTGTAAACAAGTATGATAAGAGGCGATGAGTCACAATAACGTGGCTGAAGTATGTTGACCAGACCACACACTAGAAAGTGAAGGGACGACGACGTTTCGGTGCGTCCTGGACCATAATCAAGTCGATGAAGGGACGAAACGTCGTCGTCCCATAACTTTCTAGTGTGTGTTCTGGTCAACAAATATGATAGATGATTTAATAATATTTTACAGCAGTTTCTACAGACAATGATAATTACTCAGTGTATTTGCTGACTTATATTTCTCTTCCTAGATTGCCTTACCATCCTTTCTCTCCTCCTCCTCCACAGCTTGTGATAACATGGTCAAGGATATCCTACCGGAGGGAAGGAATTATCAAGGGAAAGCGCCAAGCCATTACGACTATATAGCAGTGGAAGGATTCAGGATAAGGATTTAGGATAGGACGAGGGGGAAGGAATAGTGATCAACCACTTGGACGATCGGGGATTGAACGCCGACCTGCATGAAGCGAGACCGTCGCTCTACCGTCCAGACCAAGTAAAAATCCTACCGGAATGCCTTAAGAGGTATAAGACATTCCGGGCTCACCCTGACACAATGTGTCACTGAGTGGGACGCCCTTGTAATTCCAGTACCCAGATTAGTCCCATCAAAAGCCAACAAGCAACTCAGCTGGGACAGCCCCATCGTGGATAAAGCAACTGAAATGTTATTTAAAGCCGCAAAAGCACCTCATGATTATGTCTCTCCACAAAGCTGTTAGTGCTTCCCATGCAGGTTTTCCTTTACTGACCTCAGCAATTTTCCATTTTTGTTTTGCGCTTCACAAAATGCAATTTCCAAGCTGGTGTGCTGCATATTCCAGTATTAGTCTATTGTAGGTTGCATTACAAGATGCAGATTCCAGCCTAGTGTTACATATTTAAGAACTGGTCTACTGTAGGATGTGTAGATTGCCTTGAAAGAGTTATTTAGAGTTTTTAGATGATGGTCTAATGTTTGCCAGTGTCCCATATGCCATCCATGTTACCCTGTTTATGCGAGTCTTCAGAGTTAGTGTTGGAATTATAACCACATTGTAATATTTTTCTTTTTCCGATTAGTGAAGTTGCCTGCCTTTTACAGTATAGATTCCTTGTAGCCTCTTTCTCCCCTTGCCCATTATGTCTCATTATACTCCATGGGATTTAATTCTAGCAACTATTTGTTTGCTACTGTAACAGCTATTTCTTGTCTGCATTTTTCCATTCTTTTTATGCCTTTTCATAATTTTCTCTGCATTGCCTACTGAACCAAATATTTGCTTTTCACTTATTGTTCACCTTTTTGAGTGGGATGAACTGCTTTGTGGCATCCACATATTTCCGGCTAAGAATTCCATCATATCATTTGTTTTTTTTCTTATCAAGTGTCTCCCCCCATTGGACTCTTGGCAGACAGACCTTCACCATCCTGTAATCCACACTTTTGACAAATCTAACTTTTCTCATTGTGTTTCTTAGTATCAATACCTATTTTAGCTGTGTACTCAAACGATAATGTAGTAGTCGTTAGCTCTCTAGATGCCTCTTATACGCTATGTTCTCGACATCGTCCTCATTCTGGTAAATGCGTTGCTGATAGGTCTTCTTCTCTTACCTGTAGTTGGTTCTGAAATATGTTGCTTTAAGAAGCGTTTCTCTGCTGCGTCTACCAGCTTTACTCTCGTCTCATTCTTCGTTTGTTGTTGTTGTTATAGATTCAGCTACTCGGAACAAGTTCAAGTAGCACGGGCTATGGTGAGCCCGTAACTTACCTGGCACAGGAGCTGGGCAAGAAGCACGGGCTATGGTTAGCCTCGTGGACAGGAGATGTCTCCCGTCGTCTCATTCTTCCCTAGACCTTCTATTTTGTACTGTACATCACAGCTTTCGCTATCTTCATGTCACCTGCTTTTGCTATTCCTAGTATGTACTCTTGCTAATCATTTTCCTCTGATAATTTTGTTTCCTGTAGGTGTAGTAGTAGGGCTACACTACCTCTGTTCACCCTGTGTTTCCTTATTACTTCATATCCGCTTGAAAGGCTAGTAGTACTTCAGCTCCTGGCCCAGACGGTAATACTATACGTTTATTCAGGTCCATATCAGTCAGGGTGTTTGCAACTAATTGCAAACACCCTGTTATTGTTTCTGTTATTGTGATAATGTGTGGTGGTTTTGCTAATCAACCTTTCCTGTAATTCTACCCCTTTGTAATTCTATTGGCATTCGTACACGTAACTTTAATGATTCTTCGCTCTCAAGGGTTGCTTAGATTATTCTCTTATACATCCAGAGGCTAGTTAATCTTACATATTTAAATTTGCTAAAGATTAATATATATTTTGTTCAACATTTTCACATTTATAATTGTTTACAAAACTTTATTAGACTGCTTGGTAAGAAACAATCTGAAGAATATATATATATTTTATAATATCGGGATTATAGAAAAGGTCATTGCTGTCAGACTGGTTATTCTAGTCAAACATCACAAATACATAAAGTGCACTTTTCAGAATCATTTGAATATTCTAAACTAAGAAGGCGTAGTCTGCGACGAAAGAATGCATGGAAAAAACTAATATCCATGCGCCCCCACACAAAGTACGCACAACACAGACGAGCTAACTTGTAAAA
>WNGS01005997.1:17212420-17240344 GCA_020271785.1 Procambarus virginalis | reverse complement strand
AAATAACTAGAAATGGAGGGATAGCTAGTTACTCTTTGCTAACTACTTCACCACTAGATGGCAGCAGCATCATCATCATAACAGGGTCTGAGAACAGAAGCAAGCAGCTTCTACTTGAAGCCCAGGTCACCCAAAAATGCATTGAAAATCAGGATGTTCAGGGAAGATAAGGAAGCACCTGGGAGCTATTCAGTGAAGAGTGTTTCGTAATACTCAAAGCCAGAATGGAAGCATCCCCATCTACAGAATAAATAAAGTGAAGCAGCCTCATTGCAAAGCAAAACATTCACCACCAAAGCAAGGGAATGACCAGCCCAGCAAATGAAAAGAATAATAGATGAGAACACATCTGAATAGTACTAAAAACCTGGGCAGACCAGAAAAGCTCTAAAGATTCCAGGTGCAGATGCTGTGTGTGAATTTAAAGAGAAAAACACCAAGGCTGAAGAATGCATTCCATAAAGTACTGTCAAAGCAGTAGCTCAATTCAAGAGGAGTGCAGAAGGACTTTTGGGCCACAAATGAGGGAGCTACATGAAATTTATTTTGCATATAACATCCTGGATAAACAAGTACTACCACATACCAGCAGTCATCCATAGCAGCTCTTCGTAAGATCAGGTGCACAGTGAGCCTCATGAAATGCCATTATATACAAGTATATTCAATTCCTCCTTACAATGGCATCCCTCAAGCCAAGTCTCTTCCTATATCTTTGAGTTCTTCAAACTCATTCCCAGGTTTTTCACCTGGCCTGCCTCCCCCCCCCCCACCTTCCTGACCTTCAATCCCTGCTCCTACCAACATTTTCCATTTCCATTTACTTTTTTTCAATTACTTTAATACACTCCACATATCTGCACGACATTTTCACTAATTACTCTATCTACTCTTTAACACTGCACATGAATCTTAATTATCTATTGTTCCTACCTTATTTCTTTATTTTTCACGTTCATCTCGCATCACATTTCATAAACGTTCATTATGCATAACTGTAGTACCAATGCATAATGGAGTGGTACTACAGTACCATTCCATTGTTCAGGTTGCTCAGCTGCATATATTCCCATCTTATTTTTCCTAACAAGGTCTTTCACTGAACCAGCTCCCTTCAATTGCACTAAATATCTCTTTCAGAATTACACATCATAAATATTTAACTTGACCAACCACATCACTCCAACCAATTCACCAATTTATTTCACTAAATTTCATTTTCTCTACTACCGTAACTTTACTTTTGTCCACATTCATTTTTAAGTCTTCTGTAACATACTTTAGTCAAAAAAAATTCTAGTCCATATAAGTCTCACACACTGCTAAAAGAACAATTATCTGTATACATCAAATTTTATACATTACAGATACTCACATTATGCTTATTGTATATACTAGATTTGCATGCGGTGCTGAAACCTTGACTTCCCTTTTGATCCACATCCATGTATATCACATTGAATAACTACAGTGAATACATTAACATCAAACCTGCCACTCATTACACCCTTAACTCTTAAACATTCATTACTACGTACACAGAAACCTTTCACTGCATCAGTGATCTACCAACTCCATACAAATATAGACACACACACACATTTACTGTACATACATACATACATGTATGTATAAAAATGTTAAATCTTTTCACGGTTAATCTGGAAGCTATAAGGGGCAGTGGTTTACCGGCAGTGAAGTGTGTCATTAAACCTTAAAATTAAACCGAGAGTTATCACATGAGGTTTGAGGCATTCTTTAAGCTGAAGTTGATCATAGCTGTTCACATGTTGTAAACAGCATTGTAGCACACAGCTAAAGGCAGGTGGTTAAAAATTGCGAGTTTTTTTTTTTCCTTTTTTTGAGGGGGATAACTCGTTTGTACTCCTTATTATAGAAAACCAATAACATCTAACTCTTCTATTGCCACTAGTCTTCAAGTTGATTTTTCTCTTAATTATTAACTAATAACTATGTTGTCTGTCATAATATGTCTGCAAGATATGACCACATACTGTTACCTATCACTGCTAATTTCTGCCTAAACTGCATCAAGAAATTGCTAAATCTACTCGGAAGCATTTTTTTTTTATCTATATTTAAAAACGTGATTTAACGAAAGAAAATTATGATTTTGGTGATCAAAGAAACCAATAATGGCTACAATACATCCTGACAATATATTCCATATAAATGGATCAATAATTTAAAGATGAAGGGTATCATGGGTTCCATAGCTAACAGTTTGACATTAAAGATCTATTCATATTTCACAATTGTTTAATTAGTACTGCAATACATAAATAGTAGTGAAAAATCTATCTATATATGGATATGAATACTGAGCCTTTTTTAATCCATGCATTACTGTCCCTGCCTAGGTAAAAACTCACTGCCTGTCAAGATATAGAGTGGAATGCAAATTGTTGATGTTATGAGATTGTCATCAACCAATGCATCTCATACATGATAATACTGTTTATTAAATGCTAACTATTTAGCAAATGTCAAATTTTAACAATAATAAATGAGATACAGTTTCAACTTACCTTTTCAAATATAATGCACCAATTTCCCTCGTCATAGTAAGATTTAATTACATTAACATTTAAATGGGAGCATAAGTTTTCCAATTCTCCTTGCTTAAAAACATGATAGTATCTGTGGAAAACTGGATCAGGTTTTGCCTCTGCTTGGAGTTCATGATTGTTTGACTTACTATGGTTACACACTATCATATTTTCTAATGATGTTTGTAGTTTATCCAAAGAAGGCCCATTATTTCTGTATCTGTTATCTCTGCACTTGTGTGAAATTCTACACACACATTCATTCTGTCCCTTGTTATCACTATTTGCTTCTTTCTTTCTCTGGGGCTTAAGTTTCCAAGGGACAAGCATATCTTGCTGCACAAATTCGGTACGGTTGATAT
Source organism: Procambarus virginalis (assembly GCA_020271785.1). Lineage (NCBI taxonomy): Eukaryota > Metazoa > Arthropoda > Malacostraca > Decapoda > Cambaridae > Procambarus > Procambarus virginalis. The sequence continues at coordinate 17,237,412 of WNGS01005997.1, read as the reverse complement.
GTACTGGAAGTGAAGAAGCACCTGATGTACTTACTGCCGTGCAAACTTGATGTTTCTCTCTATTCTCTCCTTCATGAACAATTTTGTTCTTCAAAGTCTGCTCACTTGTTGTTAGTTTCTCATTAACATGCAACAATAATTCATCCTGTTGGGTATCAAGCCTATTAGCTTTATTTTGCTTGAGATAAGTAGACCTTTTCATTCCCCTTTGCTGCTCCATGGCCCATACATAAATAAGGCCACGTCCCCCAACGTTGAGTACCCTCACAATCTCTGCTATTGCAGCAACACGACGTTCCTAAATAACACACGGAAACAGTTATTTATATTCTAGAATTAATAAGTTCATAAAATGCATAAATAATTTATGCTAATATACAAATTTTGTTTAATATTTCAATTGCCTTTTCATAATAAAATCAAATAATATTCTTCATGCATATGCATTTGTACAAAAGTAGTTGCTTCTCACTAAGAATTTCAATATCTAACTCAACACTGATTAGGGTTTAATATTATTTTAGAATGATACATATATTCTGTGTTAGTCATTTCCCAAAGAAGGTAATTTTTTCATCAATTCTGTATAATACTTGGATATATATAAGAGCACTGGAAATGCAGAGTTTTAATCTGCATTTCCAGTGCAGAATCTTAATTATTTGAAATTTCTTCTCAAAATTTATCACAGATCATTTTCTCTTTAATGCTAGTTGATACCTTCACCAACAAACTACCTGCAATTTTTAGACTACATTTGCAGAAGAATGTTTCATATATTTAAACACAAATCCAGAGATATGAGAGAAATGAATACTTTTATTTTTATCTAGTTCACTATCATCAATTTGTGCACTGTACAGTATCTGCAAGATTTGATAAAGCCCTTACAGGCAAAGAACCTCTTTAATAAAGTCTACTCTCAACTTGGTGTTTCTCAACATCATTGTCAGAACTGTGTTTTAGTCACCCATATTGAATATCCTTTAAGAGATCTGCCCTAAACTCATCATGCAGGTATTTTTATGTAGCATGCAGGTAACAAATGCAAATACTTCTCACACTGGTATAAAGAACACTCAACATACCTCAGTTGCAAGGTGATGTATCACAGCAACGCACACGACGGCGTCAAACAAATAATCCCTAAAGGGTAACTGCAAACAGTTGCATGTTAAAACTTCAAAGCCTCGAGTGTTACAAATTTTCATCAGTTCTGAGCTGGTGTCACAACCAATCTGAAAGTTACAAGAAAATCTATTTATTGCTTAAGATTCACAAAAAAAAAAAAATATATATTTAAATGTTTCAAAACATTGACGTAAATTAATGTATCAATTTTTTTTTACTTTACCTGGAAAAGTTGGTTGTTATGACCCATGTATTTGCCATTTCCACATCCAACATCCAGAAAGAATGATCCCAATTGTAACGAGCAAACAAACTGGAATAGTCAATATAAGAAATTATATGATGACTTTAAAAATATTTTTATAAGAAGTAGTTATGGGTCACTTAAAAATAGGTCGTATATTTTGGCTTATATAAATCTAATGAGAGAAGAGTAGCCTATGTGCTAATATTGCCATACCCCATTCACAGAAAATTATGAAGATAAAATAATTTTATAATTAAAAACAATACCAGATCCTACCGTTGAATATTTATAAAAAAATAGTAGTTATCTATCTCCTTGTGACTACATTCAGAGGTTATGTATCTATTTGCTGGATAGACAAAAGTGTTTAAACTGACTAACCACGCGTGCATATGTCATTAATAACATCATGATACTGGCATATACAGTGCATGGTTTCAAAATTATACGAGTCACTCCAAGGCTGTAATGTTGGAGTGAATCTTTAATTAAATGAATCCTTACAATGTTGAAGAACCGGTAGTGACCAAGTTTGTTATACTGTGGTTCAGTGACACTCCACAAATACTTTCCAAATGTGCAGTCAAATAATATTAACATTACTTGACCAGAGCACAATCCCAGCTTCACTTTAAACTGCTCATAACATTATCACTTTCATGAGAACTGCTTTCATTATGATATGTGCTAAGTAGGCTATCAAGAAACAATTACAAACAGAAATCTCCTGGCAACTCACCTCTAACACTTGTGGCCACGGTTTGTGTCTGGTAACACTGAAGTGCTCTGCTATCTGATCATACACTTGAAGCACATGGTCTCTTTCCAACTTGGCAGCACTCCTGTCATCTAGCATAGTAGGAGAAGCACAGTTGCTTTTTTCATCTTGTGATAAACCTTTATCACAAAAAAATAAAAAAAATTAGGCATTATATTCTGCAAGCAAGCAAACTGATGAAAACTAAACAAATTCTGGGCTCTGAACATTTGGATGGTCCCTCGAGTAAGATCCCAATGTCATTGGATATTTATCATGTACAGTTGGGCAAGAGTGATATGAATCATGGCATCATACAATGTTTGAACATTCCTGCAGGACAATGTGTTTTTTGGAGCCAGTGGAGAGATTATTACTACTTTACAACCAATTACATATAAAATTTTAATTCTTTCTGAGTTTGGCATCACAGATGACCACCAAATTATTGCTTTAACCAACCAAAAGACCAACTGATCAGCCACACCCACCTGATGTGGCTTTAGAGATTTTTTATCCAGGATAAACTTTATTCCAAGAACTTGACCGGACTTTCATGGGATTTTGTTTGCTCTGCAAACAAAATCTCAAGAACATTCAAGTACAGTACTGTGCTGACCCTCAACAACTTGTACATTTGAGAGACTACTTAGCTAGTAGGCACTTCTGGGCCGACTAGCTAACGATGAGATGCTGTTGAAGCTGCATAAGCTTATCCTCCTCATCAATTTACTAAAGTTCAAGCTCCAGCCTCTAAAGGTTGACCTGGTTGAGTATTTGAGGTCTGGGAGGCATCAAAACTATCATCTCCCTACTGGAGGCCACAGTATTGCATCTTGCTTCTAGTTTTGATTTTGTGACAGTTCCAGTTGATGACATGAGCCTCTATTTACATCAGCAAGAGGTCATCTATTTTTACAGTCATCTTCCATTGATGAAGCCTTAAGACTTATACTAGAGACCATCTCATTCTTCTAAATATATTTCTTCTTGTACTTGCTCCTGATGACAGGATTAGCACGCTCCATGCTCTGTTTCAGCAACAAGGGTTCCTTGTACTTGGTAGGAGACTCCAATGAGCTTCACCCTAACCCAAGGTTTCCTTATAAAGAATTACTTTTTTTTTTTGCAGAGGGTTATTGTTACAGGGTGCTCCTGCACCCTGGGGTGCATCACACATTTTATCAAGGTGTTTTGTTTCACCATTATCTGTTGGCCTTGCATCATAATAGCCTATGACTGTTTTTGAACCTGAAACTCACATTTTCCTTCAGCAAAGTTTACAACTCAACTGCTACAGCACTTTGTAGAACAACACCGACCATGAGAATACCTTGGGCCGTCTTTTCTATGCAATGTCATGTATGAAGAGGCTTCGGCCAAACCAATTGCACATTTATAGATGGGTGGCTTAACAAACTCCTCCATTTCAGCCAGCAGTGTAGCTCTAGGTAAACTTTCCTTCACTTGAGCTGCCTCTGTGGATGGCTGGGCTGGTACTTGCTCCTCCTGACTTCCTTAGCATTATTCTGCAGCAGAGGCAAAAGCTTTTCCATTTTTTTTTTTTACTGCTCGAGACTCATTACTCAAGGGAATAGCCATATTTAAGATTTCAGATTAATATAATAAGCTGCTTTCCAAGCTAAATTTAATAGTTTCATGCCCCTTCCGTTTTCTATTTGATCCCTGTCTTGTGCTGTCACTTCTTATTGTCAGTAATATGTGTGGTGGCTCGAGTTACAATCCAGGAGTTAGTGGACCTAGGAGTGATGCTTCCTCCATATTCCTGGTGGCATTCAGCGGAATTACCAGACAGCCCGACTGAAGTGCAATTACTGAAATTATTTAATCGACTTCCTTAGCACATACAGCAGATAACCCTACAAGATTACTTGAAAATTTATTGTGGCACTACAATTTATGCTGCTCCTACCTGACCATACATGATCTACATCCAAGAACATGGTGGGATCTTGACAGTGCAGCCAAATAATGCAGCTCGGAACATGCAATCACAATAAACGTAATTAACACAAGAAGGCACCAAGGTGAGAAGACTATTTCAATCATAGTGAAAGATAAGAAATTAATAATTGGCTGTAAATAAACACTACCCACCAAGTACATGTAATGAACTTTCCCATGTTCCTTGGAACGTATACAAGTTTCAGCACTAACTTTATGAAAAACACATCAGGAAGAGAATAGGAAAGAATGAAAAAGGTTTGCATCAAAATTAATCATTCTTTAGAGAAAACATTTTATATTTTTTTGTACCTAGGCGGACATACAGTAAGTGCAAATCCATAGCTGCATGTTAAGGGTTTAAGATTTTATATTATATTAAGGATAAAAGAAGAATTTTTAATCACACTTTGATTTCTTGTAAGAATCACAAACACTGGCATTTTGGCAACCGCATTCTCCTTGGCGAATCTTTCTAAAGGTAAATGATACTCGTTCTTCGCGAGGTAAAAGCTGCAACCCAGTGGTGCTATTCTTGTTAGGAACAACATCCGTCATGCGTGGACAAATGCCATGTGACCACTCATATCTGAAAATGAGAATTGACATACAGTTTATGATTAAAAAGACATTCAATATAATTAGCAAATTTTTTATCCCATAATTTGTTGCAACAGCTTAATAACTTAGGCATGATATATTTCAATTGGAGGTGATTGAGGGAGATATTCACAAGCCCTATCCCACAATACAAATAATAATATGAGCATGCTTAACAATTCGTATTTCCCTGCCCCACTTTACAAAAATACTGTATATGCTAATCAATATAAATATAAAAATATATGTATATTATTGTATATGCAAAAGCATTCTCAAGATATCGGAGGACAACTACAGAAAACAAAAGCAAAAATACTCTGCTACACTATTAAAGTATCTCTACTAAGCATACCTAATAAGAGATTAGCTGACCTTGCTGGTCCAGTCATGACACACAGTGATCTTGGAGGGAGGTAAACAACATAGTGGCGTGGCTTGTCTTTAGTTTCTTCCCTGTTGCTAAATGTGTGGCGAAAGTCCATATTTACTCCTCCACCTACACTCAGCGACAAAATCTCATCTGTGAATGAGCTGTGCGTGTCCACATGGGGTGGTATTCCTAAACACACAAGAATGCTTCATTACCACACAAACCTAATAATTAAAACAATTGTGTGTATTAAAATGTTTCTCATATATATATCCCCAAAACAGACAAACATCAGTTACTCATTATCTGCCAACTCAGTTTTCTTTTAAACATTAAGTTTTAACTTCAGAAGATACGAGTAAAAATTTTACAATTAAAGTTGAACATGCACTGCTATATCACCTACTGCTATGGAAAGACAGTTTGATTTAGGCTAAGGTACTATATCAGTAAGCAACACTGTACATTCCAAAGAGGAATACATTTCCTTTTTATTTTCGTCATTTTTATTCTCGTCTCATACATTTCATCGTTTACAAAAGTTCTAAATACAAGTCACTTCTTTGATATCAATTAGATAAACAAAACTTGACCAAATACATTACAGTATTTAAAATATTGAACAAATACAAAATGCTTATTTTCAGGTAACTTAAAAAACTAAGTGCTACTAAATTAGTCTTTTCACCTTGCACACAATAGAAAAAAAATAGGATTTGAAGTGTATAAATATATACAAGACTAAGAACAACAATTAAAATCAAGTATTTACCCTGGCCTGGGAGGTACCTATTGACAGTCAACTGGTCTGGAACAACTGGCATGCAACCTTGGTCAACAAATCTCTTGATAATGGGTGTCAAGTCTGGTGGAATTTTCTGAACCAAAGGATTTTCTTTGTCAACCGAGTTACTGCTGTATTTAAACTCATAGCCAAAGTGACGAACTTGACGATGTTTCAGAATGCTTCCTAAAAAACAAAAAAAAAAACATTAAAATGATTATTACCTCATTTCTCAGCTTTCATGGGGTTAGGAGGCATAATCCCTGAAGATACAGGGGGAACAATACTGTGTAAGATTAAAAAAAAAAAAAAGAAATTTAGGATTAAAAATATTTTTTCTAACCTCACTGGCAAGATTGCAAATGCATCTATGTCGTTCCCTCACATCGACAGCTTAATCGAACAATTCCCTGCATAATTGGTGTAAACAGGCATTAATGTTAAACATTAATGCCTGTTTACATTACAGGCATAATAAAAAATAGCAAGTTATTATTAGACAAGGAAATTTTTTGTACCCTATTAATACACCACAAGTAGATTGCAACCTACTACTTGGGAATCAAGCCAGTAATGTATGCATGTCACCGACTTTATAAATGTCAGATAACTCATTATGTTTTAAGAGGAAACCATTTTGCATCCACCGAAGCAAAATACTGTATGCGAGAAAGCCAGGTTTATGCTATGTTTTAACGTTCACAAAAGTATTTATTAATACTGTACAAATTTTACTGTAAAATATATATAAAAGTTTATCAGACAAAAATTCAGTTTAATCCATTACCAAGAGAAATTTATAAGTAAACATTTTTCAGTGATTTTGGAGAAAACTTTCCAACAGTTGATCTTGTCTACAAACACTTTATGGAATTTATAACTTCATTCCAAATTTCCAGTAGATTATACTGTTTTGTAATGTAATTTCCAGGGTAACAATACAAAATAATTAAATAATTTTATACAGAATACTCACTAGTCACCCATTTCAATCATGGTCAAAATAAAACAGTACTGAATTATATACAATTTTAAGGAAGACCTACATGCATCCAGATGCCCATTATACTATACTGTATATAATTCATTTAGATAAACATTAGTGACTTCACTGTGCAGTACTGTACTGTTAGTGAATTAATGATTTAATGCAATGATATAGTTACTTCCTACCTTCAGCCGTGTCTAGAGGGTTATCACCCCAATCAATTAAGTGCATCAGTTGTATCTCCTCCTTTGCCGATATAAAATCCTCCAAGACCATCAATCCTGGAGGTAACTTGAACTGTATTGGTGATGGATCTAATGGCACTGTTAGAAAGAGGGCAACATGTGAATACCGGAAAATATCCATGTCTATACTTCTAATGCTATACTTTTCTCCATTATTCTAAATTCCTTTAGCCTAACAATTATATTGCAGTATTTAATCAATGTTAAATCATAGCCAACATTACACAGCTTACCTTTATTTACATAGGACATATATACAGGAGAAGCAGATCCTCGTACATTAAGCTGGCCATGAGCAGCCTGTAACACAGTCTGGGCTTGGTCAGAGGATGAGAAGGAGGCAAAGCTGTACTGCTTGCCTGGGATTAATGTAAGAGCTTCCAGACCACATCCAATTGATGTAATAAGTTCAACCAGTGAAGATTCATCAGCATTTGTGGTCAGCCCAGCATTAGCTATAAAAACATGCTGTGAAAAATCAAACAATACAGTATTAGTAAATAATAATAATAATAATATTTTGCATAAGGAAATCACATTAATATGATGTATCGATGAGAAAATCAGTAGGGGGTCACGAGAGTACCCAGAGCATAGATTCGAATCCTCTCCATGGCTCCTACTGATTTTCTCTATGATTATACTAATAAGATATACAAACGACCAAATTACAGTGGTTACTTAGTAGGTACTGTATTTTATGAAGCTACTAATTATGGGTATGATCTGGATATTTTATATCATGTTTTGCTAATTTTTGTGTGAAGGAATACTATGTTTGCAGGCTTTAGTCTCTCTAAAATCTCATCTGTGTCTAGGCTCTTTATCCAAATTATGCTAACAGTACAATATCAAACTTCTTATAACGTTTGTGGTATAGAACTGAAGACGGTTAGCACTTTGCTTAGTTGGGTTAGACATCACTGGATCAGGCCAGTAATTGGATACTGTATATGGCTACATAATCTCACTTATTGCCTCAATAATTCACGAACATATTCCTATCCCTGGGACGAATACCATTTATGCAAATATGAATTTCCAGAAATCTGGATTTGTATTCTGTATGGTTAATAGTTCATGAGAAAGCTTGAACTATCTTCTTTCTTTATGTTTATCAGATAGACTGTTATGACTCAATGTTCAGCAATCAAGATTTTACTTGTATATATATATACAGTATGTAATTAAAAATCCTACTTAAGTAAATAATTAATCAAAAGAAGGTGCCAAGCTGAGGACACTAGATACTGTATTCAAATTAATCCCACTTAATTTGAATACAGTACCTAATAAATTACTACTCCCACCTATCTCTGTTAGTTATAAATTAATCATCCCCAAATGCAATGCCTAAACATTTTACAGTATCATAATACAAATAACCCACATTAAGAGTACATGCGTTTTAACCTATAATAATTCATATTAAAAAATACATCACTTTACAACTATATTACTGTTGCACATAACTATTTCTATTACCTTGGTTGGTGTGTGGGAGATATAGATGTCAGGCATATCACTCTGAAGAATATTGATGCATCTTTTAATCTTTCTTTGAGCTTTATACATTTCTCTCTTGTTATATTCCATTTTCCAAAGGCACAGAGGTAACTGCTGCTTAAGGAAAGGTAATGACTACTGCTTAAAAAGAAAGAATTCATTTATATGAAACTGTTGTCAAAGCACTACTACTTTTACGATTTCACCGATTTCTAACATAGAATTTTCTTATATCTTCATCTTTGGATGATACACAACTGTAGCTCCATCTTAAAATAGCACACAACTGGAAAAAAAAAATTGAACATTAAAAGTTAGCTTTAAATTTGTATACCACAATAGTACTGTAATACTAAAGCATTTAAGTACAGAACACTCAAACCAAGCTGACCCCTTAGGTCAGCCCACCCCACAACTACCCCAGACCCCTTAGGTCAGCCCACCCCACACCCACCCCCAGACCCCTTAGGTCAGCCCACCCCACAACTACCCCAGACCCTTAGGTCAGCCCACCCCACAACCACCCCCAGACCCCTTAGGTCAGCCCACCCCACAACCACCCCAGACCCTTAGGTCAGCCCACCCCACAACCACCCCCAGACCCTTAGGTCAGCCCACCCCACAACCACCCCCAGACCCCTTAGGTCAGCCCACCCCACAACCACCCCCAGACCCCTTAGGTCAGCCCACCCCACAACTACCCCCAGACCCCTTAGGTCAGCCCACCCCACAACCACCCCAGGCAGCTGTATCCAACATGTACGATATAAGATCGTATCCAACATGTACACATAAGAACAAGTTTGACAAATAACCATATAAAACCAGTCATACAGTTGGCCACCCAATCATATTTTCATATTATCGGGGCTAATTCACCTTTTTAACCGAGGTTAGGTTTGGCTAGGCTTGGTTAGGTTACCAGAGCACAGGCAGCCGACCACTTATTTCTTTTGTATCAATTTTATTTACTTTCTAATAGCAAGCCCTGTAGGTTTATCAAGTGGACATACGACAATAGAAGCAGCCATATTACTGTATCAACTTTTTATATACACAAAGGATTATACTTCCCGATGAACAATGTGATTATTGCTACTACATAGTAGTAATCTCGAACTAATAATGAAAAAGTGAACAAATGCCTCACGTAAACATAGTTTCAGAGAAAATAATTACGAGAGAGAGTCAATTGTTGAAGGCGAGGAGGTTAAAGAGAGCAGAGGAGCGCCCACCAGCCTCCACCACACGCAACACAACATGGACAACAGCTGATACTTCAGCCACCCTCAATGTAAAACTTTAATTAGATACCTCACCGATCATAAATATAAACCTAATATACTACTACTACTAATAATAATAATAATAATGAAAATAATAATGAAAATACATTTATTACTTGGATGTCGCTGGATCCACATATTTGCAATGTTGTTATTATTATTATTAACAATTTTAGGTACACTACTGTTACCTTAGTCTATATATGGGGGGGATGGGGTTTACTGAGTATCTGAGTATATGTTCCCCTAATATCCCCCATTTTATAGAACGGTTAGTCATTCATGGAATGCGAGTCTGTATTTACCTGAATTTATCAGCGGCCCATTAACACTAGTGGTCTCGACAAGGACAGGAATTTGGCGGCTTGTCAAATATCCCCCAGTTTACCCCTGATGATTTTTTTATAGCTGGTTTTTACAATTTAACAGAGTTTTGGCATTTACTGCCTCGGCAGGTAGGCGGTTCAATGGGTTTATAACCTTGTGGGTGAAAGAGCCTCTCCTGTTTTCAGTGTTTTCAGCAACTATTATAGTTTATATGCACTCACACATCTTGGGAAGAATATGAGAATATCTTTTTATCATTATCATATTTTCTTATTTGTTATATGCATCTTTAGCTGCCTTGTCTTTATCATGTTGTGAGACGGCATCATAATATACATGAAATTTAGAAACTCTTCTTGTCCATCAATTATTTTATTTATAACTGATGTTAAGAATCTATAAGTATCTTAACTTATAAGTTAAGTATTTTCCTTGTATCTATATTTATAATGGAGCTTCAGGTGTCTGAAGGCTGACTTGTGTCACAGAAAATTATTCCACCTGTATTTTTTAGTGTGTTAGTGGCTGTTGCAGCTGACTCTTTGTACGTGGAGCTATATCAATTGTTCAATGTTCACTAGTAGTCTGTGAACAACTGTTGTTTCTGTTGACGTGTGACCTGTTGACAGTTAAACAAATCCTACGGTGTATCAAGATGTTCATGCAGTCGTAGATGATTTAAAAAATGAATTAATAGTGTCCAAGTGTTGTTGCTTACAGTAGAACTTTAATTGCTTTACTCCTTTTGGTAGTGGATATTTGACACTTGTATTATGCCCCATTTTGCTTTTGTTTTATAGTCCAAAATTAATATATATTAAACACAACAATTGGATTGTATTGCATTTGTTTATTATTTCAAGGCTTTATCTTTCCATTACTTATCTTTTTATGTCTTTGTTAATTCGTTTTACACAAGGGAAGTTGTCAGAATCTTCCCAACTATCACCGGGTATAAAGAGGAAACCAGGAGATTGCAAGCCAAAGTTTATTTGTACTAACTCACAAGGCGAGCAGTAAGCTGAGGTAAGCCGACTACAACACAGTGACTGGTGGAAGGCGCAGGCTCCAGTTCATGCTTAAAGCTTCTGCGCCTTCCTGGACTCACGCACACGCACGCACACGTCCTCATAATACCGCACTCTCGCATACATTGCGTAGAAGAGTATAGTCAAGGGAACAGATGGGTGCAGACTCAGGAGAAAAGTAACTTACGGCATAAATAAGGTGGTAGATAAGATACACAAGAGTGAAACTTATACAGTTGATAGAAAGAAAGACTCTTTTTAGCAAAGAGTTTATAAGATCAAGCTGTTGGAGTTGTACACAAGAGACAGGTCATTGATAGTTAAGCATAAAGATTTATAGAAATGAGAAGTGTTGAGAATCAATAAGAACTATGTAACAAGGTATGACTTAGATATATTTAACGATCGTAGGAATAATTGAGTTTTTAACTTAACAAAAACCAGTCCTCCTCAAAACACAATGCAAATATCGGTAATCAGTGAATTTATAGAACTCACAGTGAATGTAGAGCTTATTCATTCATGACGTCATATTTATATACATTTTACATCAGGCAGGACTGAATAGACTGGTGACTTCCTTATCCAAACTAGCCTAAATTATTGTCCAAAATCTGTTGATAACCCTGCATGCTTGGAGCTACTACGAGGAAGAAGGAAACAAATGTAAAGAAACCACTTGTAATGGAGATGAAATGGATGTTGCTAGAGAGTTTCGTAGAGTAAGACTGTGTGAGAAGGGTGTGAAATGTAGAGCTACCAAGACTCGCTCTTCAAATATTTCCATACAGGCTACATCACCACGTAGGTTAAAAACAAAGAGACTGAGGAAAGACAAGGGGTATAGAGGCTCGGCATGAGGAGCTGTTGACTTCCATGTCGTGAAGGTCAGTAGACTGTGGTTTTGGTGCTGGCAGCGGAGGGTTGGGGTGGGTAGAGGTTCCATCTTATGAAGAGTCTTTGCTTAGGGCTTAAATGGTGGGTGTACTGGGATCACCCCCTGGATGTTGGTCTGCTCCTCCACGGGTTGGCCTGCAAGGTTCCATACACACACACTTCACTTTTCTATGCTGCTAAATGTGATCTTTAACACGCTTTACAATATATATTAATAACATTTACATCTCTATGTGTATGCCAGAGTTATTAGCTGATGTGTTTATGTTTTTTTATGGCCACAAGTCTGTGTTCCAACGTGTAGTGTGGACTGACTCAAGCCTCCAGAAATGGCATACCTATAATGACTACATTTTTACCACAGAGCAAAGCGTAAATCTTGTTTCACGGTATATTTGTAAAGCATTTGTCACATTTGATAATTTCGCTTTTGAAGTGATAATTCACTTCCCACCCTACTATATGGTATGTGAAATTACCGATGATTACCCTGCAAGTAGCACAACAAATTTTTAAGTTAAAAATATATCTCATTGATATGATGCAGGCGATGAGTCACAATACGTGGCTAAAGTATGTTGACCAGACCACACACTAGAAGTGAAGGGACGACGACGTTTCGTCCGTCCTGGACCATTCTCAAGGTCCACGTCGTCGTCGTCCTTCACCTTCTAGTGTGTGGTCTGGTCAACATTGATATGATATGACAGTACCTGGAAGCCGTTGATGGGGTCGGCGGTGTAAAGGTGGTGTAGCGGATGCCGTTGGGGGCTACGAAGGAGTAGACGCCCTGTACCACGCCGTTGGCGTCCTGGCTCTCCTGTCGGGACTGGTAGTTGGTGAACTCGTCGTCAGCAACGTTGAGGCTGAACTCGTATGGCTCGGGGAGGTCCTGAGGGGGGGGGAGACAACGTCACTTGCAGACTCTAAATTCAGCGATTACACGCACATGCTATAGCCAGGATAGATTTATGCTACCAGATAGATATCAAGTTTATCTTTATGTAAATCATCAGTATTACTTTCATGACTTAAATTTTACACCATGTTTAGTGTCGTTAGATCAGAATATAACAGCGGATGTAACTGCAGCATTACAGAAAACTTACAATTTCTTCTTGTTTCTGGAATTGCTGCGGGGCGCAGAGTGCACGCCCACCAAACACATCAGTACGATGACCTGCAACATACCAGGAGAAGGTCAGGATGATGAGAACTACTCTACCTGGCGCCCAGGTTGTTGTTGTTATAGATTCAGCTACTCGGAACAAGTTCCAAGTAGCACGGGCTATGGTGAGCCCGTAACTTACCTGGCACAGGAGCTGGCAAGAAGCACGGGCTATGGTTAGCCTCGTGGACAGGAGATGTCTCCCGTGTGGCGCCCAGGGTCATCTGTTCAATATATAACACCGTTCTGGAAATCTTTCATTCAAAGGTGGAAGCTTCGGCACGCGATGCCTGAAAATGAGAGAGAGGCGTCCCCCGGATGATTTAATTTGTGTGTCTCATCTCAGAACGCGAGACCTCGTCTAAAATGATTAAAATGATAAGATCATTTTATCATTTCAATTTAAGAGATGAAGCTCGATCAGACGAGGGTTGACACATCTCTTCTCCTGACACACAGGAGAACAAAGGAGGGTAGAAATAGCCTAAGCTACTCTATCCCTTTTGAGATGCATTTTATTGTCTCAGTAAACGCACTTGAAGAGAACAAAACACGCCTAGAACTATATGTTTGACAAATTTCTCGCCCTGTCCATGGAGGACAGAAGAAAATGTATATACAGTATGCTGGTTAGCATTGTAAATGTGTGGCCACGTCTGTGGTAGAAAATAATAATAATAATAATAATAATAAACTAAATATAGATATATAAATAAAATAAACTAACTAAATAATAATAAGTAAACAACATAGCCATGCGAACAAGATGGTCAGTCAGATGTATGCGAAGCTTGTCGTGAAATCAGTATATTTATTAATATTTTGATTAGGTTTGCAGAGGCTAATGCTATTATAAAAAAATATCGCAGGATAGTGACACAGAAGGGTGATGGTGGCAGTGATAGGCAGGACAACAGTGATGCTAGCGACTGGTAGTGACATCTAGTAGTGAATGGTGACAGTCGCCGGGAATACAGTGGAAACAGTACGAAGATTAATGAATTCCATAAACCATGTTGGACGGCAACGACTGACCGTCGGGACGGGCCGGACAGTGACACTTGACGGTAGCACAGCGACAGTGACGGACAATAATGACAGGGATAGAAAGTGCAGTCTGACGAGGATAAAATATTACAGCGCCAATGCTTCCAAGTCACATTTGAATCATTAAGTGACAATAACTTTCACCGGCACAACTGTAAAGAAAACGGCGAAGCCGTGCCCAGCGCATTAACTCTACCAGTCCTTTACTAAGTTAAAAAAAAATCTATATTGCCGGTATTTCATGTTGAAGCTATTCAGAGAATAAAACTATAAAGTGACAGAAGTGTATGACATACACAATGAGTGACTAATGTAAATTGACATGGAGGGGACTTACCTTCATGTTGTCTTGTGCGATTTTGGGATGACTAGTGCACTCAACGATGGCTGGAGCACCACTGATGATCCAAGATGGGCACCGACGCCTTATATACTGGTGACGGCTAGTTTTTTTTCCAACTTGGTGGTGACCTGGTCCAGGCCCTGGACACCCTCACCCCATCAACCCATTCTCCTTCCCCTCCCTCTCTCCTCATATCTCCTTGATAGCTATTCTCCGTTGGAGGGGAAAAAAAGCCAAACAGAAAATTCCGGTTTGTGAGGGTAATTCGTGTGCCACCAGTGTGATTCACTGCTTCAGTCAAAGTGGTTGTTCCAGTGGCATGGTGCCTGATACCCCTGGGATGTTTTGGTGATGGTGTTTGTGAGAATGTTGGCCCTAAGGGTTCATGAGTCAATGGAAGGCTAGATGTGGGAGGTCAGTGACATTATTGTTATATCCAGCGACTTTCATTAGATATTATAAACGGCATAACTGTTTTATATACGAGGTATACGGCCAGGTGGGTGGAACAGTTAGTAGACCGAGTAGTTTGCGGTCTACACTCACCTGTGTGTGTGTTTTGGGGCATTAGTTCCTGGGTCCCGTCTTTATAACTCTTGAAATCATTTACATCATGAAGTATGGGGTTGGCTTCAACTTTCCCTATTATCTCATTCCATTTGCTCACTATTCTTACACTGAAGAAGTGCCTCGTTACACCATCATGGCTCCTTACACCAATGACCTCTCGTCTCATCCTGGTACGCATTTCGAAATCTTATTTCGATTTCTTCCACTTTGTCAATGTCTCTAAGAATCTCATATATATTGTGAGGATTTGCGTCTGACCTTATTCTTTTCCAGCGGGTGATGCCTGGTTCCCTCAGTCTTTTCTCATAGCTCTGTCCTCGTTGTCCAGGGGCAAGTCTCGCAGTAAACCTCTGGTTTGTCATTAGAAACCCTTTGTGCCTCGTTTGGTGTAGATCTCACACTGGGGTTAGAGTATTGTACTTGTCTAACACAAGTAGTGAACAATGTCATGAAAACTTTCTTGTCCAGTTTCCTGAAGGGCCACTGGTACCCTGTGGTACTCCGCTTGTTGCTCTCCTTTATTGTGATTTCTCCAATCTCACTACTAATCTTTGCTTCCTGTTGGATAGGCTTTTCACCCACAGAGTTCAACACTCTTCCAGTTACTTCAGTTTGCTTGCCACGTTTGTGTGGGAGCCTGTTGTGTGACAGTGTTGAAGGCTCTCTGGCCACCAAGGAAGATGCAGTCAGCCCATCCTTCTTTCTCCTGTGTGGTTTATAAGTCGAGTGGTTGGTGGCCTTGATAGTTAGCAGTAAGCTGTGTGGTTGATGGATCTAGCAGGTAGTAAGCTGTGTGGTTGATGGATCTAGCAGTAAGCTGCGTGGTTGATGGATCTAGCAGGAAGTAAGCTGTGTGGTTGATGGATCTAGCAGATAGTAAGCTGTGTGGTTGATGGATCTAGCAGTAAGCTGTGTGGTTGATGGATCTAGCAGTTAGTAAGCCGTGTGGTTGATGAAGCAAGCATTCAGCAGTCGGCGTTGCTGATGGGTCTAGCAGTTAGCAGGTAGTTTAGTTGATGTGTGGTTAGTGGATTCAGTGACTGGCAACCGGTTTGGTGGATCCAGTGGATGGGGTTCACTGTAGTTGATGGGTCTAGTGGATGTAGGTAATTGCGGTTGATGGGTCCAGAATATGGCAGCCTGTATGGTTGATGAGTCTGTCGCAGGGGTGCCAAACCTTGTAGCCAAAGCGACCCGGGATTGATGTGGATTGACGGGATTGATGTGGATCTTGAAAAGGAGAACCTCCTCCCTCCAGGGCCAGAGTGACGTTGTCGCAAAAGACAAATATGAAGAAATATAATAACTAATACTACTACTACTACTAATATAATAATAATAATAATTACACAGAGAGAAATCACACTAACGTGACATCTATCAACAGAAAATTCACTGGAGCTCTTCGGCAACTGAACCAGCGACCCAACAGACCGCCAGCCGCAACCTCTACCACTGTACCACCTTGACCTGTGCCAAGTTATACAACCTGGGCTTCTACTGAATCGACTGGAGGCTTTGTCTGAAGCCATATCAAGTTTTACATATACTCCCCTTCAAAGGCATTTATACCACTTATATCACCCTGACCTGGTATCACCAAGTGGTTGGTGCCCAACCACTTGCGCTGGAAGGTAGAGCGACCGTCTCGCTTCGTGCAGGTCGGCGTTCAATCCCTGACAGTCCAAGTGGTTGGGCGCCATTCCTTCCCCCTGTCCCATCCCAAATCCTTCTCCTAACCCCTTCCCAGTACTATATAGTCGTAATGGCTTGGCGCTTTTCCCCAGATAGTTCCTTTCTCTCTTCCCCACCTACTAAAAGGGCGGGGAGCGAGGACCTGGTGGCCCCCACCTACAGAAAGGGCGGGGAGCGAGGACCTGGTGGCCCCCACCTACAGAAAGGGCGGGGAGCGAGGACCTGGTGGCCCCCACCAACAGAAAGGGCGGGGAGCCAGAACCTGGTGGCCCCCACCTACAGAAAGGGCGGGGAGCGAGGACCTGGTGGCCCCCCACCAACAGAAAGGGCGGGGAGCGAGGACCTGGTGGCCCCCACCTACAGAAAGGGCGGGGAGCGAGGACCTGGTGGCCCCCACCTACAGAAAGCGCGGGGAGCGAGGACCTGGTGGCCCCCACCTACAGAAAGGGCGGGGAGCCAGAACCTGGTGGCCCCCACCTACAGAAAGGGCGGGGAGCGAGGACCTGGTGGCCACCACCTACAGAAAGGGCGGGGAGCGAGGACCTTGTGCCCTCCACCTACAGAAAGGGCGGGGAGCGAGGACCTGGTGGCCCCCACCTACAGAAAGGGCGGGGAGCGAGGACCTGGTGGCCCCCACCTACAGAAAGGGCGGGGAGCGAGGACCTGGTGGCCCCCACCTACAGAAAGGGCGGGGAGCGAGGACCTGGTGGCCCCCACCTACAGAAAGGGCGGGGTCGGTTGTGGACCTGACCCAAGGCTTCTCTTAACCTCGTTAATATTCCTCTGCCGTCCTTCTGAAGACCAGTTTTTTGTTTACCTGTCCTGCTCCTGTTGCAGACACGAGAGTTTCACATGTCTTCACACCAGTTTTAGTGTTGATTACTGAAGAAGAAAATATACATTTCGATACGTGTGCGCGCGGGCACGCACGCTCA
This sequence comes from Procambarus virginalis, assembly GCA_020271785.1. NCBI lineage: Eukaryota > Metazoa > Arthropoda > Malacostraca > Decapoda > Cambaridae > Procambarus > Procambarus virginalis. The sequence continues at coordinate 17,219,520 of WNGS01005997.1, read as the reverse complement.
CAAGCTATACTGATTTGCTAATTCCTAATATAATTGTTGAGGGGGGTGGCATATAAACCTATAAAGGTTAAAAATCACATACGTATAAGTTGTTCTGGAGGTCTGTGAGAAGTTATGTGAATAGGTCCTGACCCCCTGGCTGAAAGGGCAGTGAGCTGCACCCACTCGTGCGATCTGTGAGGTGCTGGAACCTTCACTGGTGTCTCTGTTAAGTGTCAGGTGACGTGTACCAGGGGTGTAGCCTACACCACTCAGGTGAGGTGACGTGTACCAGGGGTGTAGCCTACACCACTCAGGTGAGGTGAGGTGTACCAGGGGTGTAGCCTACACCACTCAGGTGAGGTGACGTGTACCAGGGGTGTAGCCTACACCACTCAGGTGAGGTGACGTGTACCAGGGGGTGTAGCCTACACCACTCACGTGAGGTGACGTGTACCAGGGGGTGTAGCCTACACCACTCACGTGAGGTGACGTGTACCAGGGGGTGTAACCTACACCACTCACGTGAGGTGAGGTGTACCAGGGGGTGTAGCCTACACCACTCAGGTGAGGTGACGTGTACCAGGGGGTGTAGCCTACACCACTCACGTGAGGTGACGTGTACCAGGGGGTGTAACCTACACCACTCAGGTGAGGTGACGTGTACCAGGGGGTGTAGCCTACACCACTCACGTGAGGTGACGTGTACCAGGGGGTGTAGCCTACACCACTCAGGTGAGGTGACGTGTACCAGGGGGTGTAGCCTACACCACTCACGTGAGGTGACGTGTACCAGGGGGTGTAGCCTACACCACTCACGTGAGGTGACGTGTACCAGGGGGTGTAACCTACACCACTCACGTGAGGTGAGGTGTACCAGGGGGTGTAGCCTACACCACTCAGGTGAGGTGACGTGTACCAGGGGTGTAGCCTACACCACTCACACCAACTTCACACTCCCCCGGTACTCACAATAGCTGTTGGTACTCATAGTATCTGTTTATTTACCCGAATTTACCCCAAGAGTCACTAGCATTAGTGGCCTCGACGAGGACAGGATGCCGCCGGATTGTTAAAGGTACCCCCCCTCCTCCCGATTTGCGTTGAGGATCTTTTCCAGTTGTACTTTAAAAGTTAACCGTTTTTTTTTTGGGGCATTTACGGCTTCGGCAGGTAGGCGGTTCCATGGGTTTATAACCCTGTGGGTGAAAAAGCATCTGTTGTTCTCAGTCCTACATTGTGGCTTGTCGAGCATGAAACCTTTGCTCCTTCTTTGTATTACATCTGACTTTGAAGAAATTTTGGAAAATTGTTCAGTATTTTAAAAGATTCATTGAAATCCACCCTGTCATGCCTGTTTGATTTTATTTTACAATTCTTAAATTCTTGTGCAGCCACTAGTACGCATAGCGTTGGTCTGTTGTTTTGTTAGTCCTGTGGCCCTCAACGTTATTCACATTTAATAGCATTTGATTCAACACCTCGATTCTCAATATTTAAATTAACAATACTAGCGCTCTCTCTCTCTCTCTCTCTCTCTCTCTCTCTCTCTCTCTCTCTCTCTCTCTCTCTCTCTCTCTCTCTCTCTCTCTCTCTCTCTCTCTCTCTCTCTCTCTCTCTCTCTCTCTCTCTCTCCCGAGTCAAGGTGTTTAGAGAGAGAGAGAGAGAGAGAGAACCGTAATGTCAAGTAGACAATTACAAATAATTATAATTGTGAAACTTATACTGAAGTGTTTCGAACAATATTTGTCCAAGATTAGATGCATCATATGAATTGCTGGTCTCCTGACTGGCTAAGCTCTGACTGTAACAGTTAAGAGGTCAGTAACACCTGTTTACCTGCCAGACACGGCTACTGACTGGCTAATATGACTGTTAAGTGGTCACCATAACAGGGGCCCAGTTTAACTGACCCATCTCCTAAAATATCACTTGTTTATCAGAAGAAAAAATGTAAGAAAAACAAGTCATTGGCACAGAATTCTAAATTAAGCTCAGAGTTGTATCTTCACATGTAATATTTGGTTTGTAGGGCGGGTGTTTAGCTTGAAGGGCAGGTGTTTGGTGTGTAGGGCGGGTGTTTGCTTTGAAGGGCGGGTGTTTGGTATGTAGGGTAGGTGTTTGCTTTGAAGGGCGGGTGTTTGGTGTGTAGAGTAGGTGTTTGCTTTGAAGGGCGGGTGTGAGGCTTGTAGGGCGGGTGTTTAGCTCGAAGGACAGGTGTTTGTTTTGTAGGTCGGGTGTGAGTTTTATAGGGCGTCTTTGGCTTGTAAGGTATTTTTAATATATGCAGCACGAGTGTTTGGCATCTAGGACGAGTCTCTGGCATATAGACAAGGATATACAATACTAGTTTTAACGTTTTGGCGTCGACGTTGACGATGTCGACAGTCTTACTGTCATGTATAAGCCAATGTTCCACCTGGCCTAATTTTTATGACAACCAGAAAACGTCTACTACAACACAAGACGCTCAACCAACAACTGAAGAATGCTGGTCATAACATTCTCAAGAACATCACTCCAGCGATCATTCATTTCCTAAGCTGACTCGCATTTTGAACATGTTCTCTTAACAAGCAGCAACTCCTGCAACTAAGTCACTACACTTGATCCCTTCTGGGCAGATGAGGCCAGGATAGAAAAGTGAAAAAAGCGAGTGAATGTTACAGGCAGAGATGATGATGTCATGTCTTACCTTTGCCAGAAATTTCTCCGCCTATTACCCGGTTACTTTCATGCTGGGAGTAGAGGAGACGTCTGGCACCTGCGACACGGGTGAGTGTGTGGACGCCCACGGCTCTTGTGTTTTGCTCACGCTAATCGCTCATGGGAATGTCAATGACTGTAGAGGCTCAGCGCCGTGCACAGGCAGTTGATCAGCTCGTATAGTGTCAATTAAAACAGATGTTTCTTTGTTTTCCTGCAAGGAAATAGCGCAGGCCATAAAAAAAATGGGATAAACAAGGCTAAAGAGCCTGAAATATAAAACGAATGTTTGCCCTCACGGAAAATAAAATATTGGTTGCTCCTATCATAGATAGACGTATGATAGGAGCACAAATTATAATAGATTTATATAGGATCTCATTACTACGGAGCTGGCATTGTTGATGCCCCGGAAGGTGGAGCCAGACGAGGGCGGTGATAGAGACTGAACGAGAGTACAGCAATGTCCTTACACCTCCGTCTACACTCTCCTGTCATTATAAATACTTGCTATTTGAAATTCATATTAGAGGGCGTGAGCGGACGACCATCGTAGCTGCAGTGCGGCACGACGTCTCGTATTGACTCGTCTGCTTGCTCAAATGCAGTTGCGTCAGACCAGTTTAAACGGGCACACTGCCACCATGTCGTGGATGAATGCATTGTCAACCCGAATTGTGTCCGGGCATCAGACAACTCATTATAAGCTAGAATTCCTATTGCATTTTTCATTAGAGTATGTGAAGGGAAAGCTGTCTGATTTGTTAATTCGCGAATGTACGAATGTGAGCTGCAACCACAATGCTTCCTTAAAGGGAAGGGAGAGAAGAGAAAGGTTCATTAATCTATGATACGCATATAACAGGCTTGGGGTACTATAGCAGGAGAGCGCTCACACGCGCATATATGAAACACGTGTGTGGTCAAGTGGTTTAAGGCGTCTTGTACATACCAGTTGCGTTGCTCCTGGGAGTATGGGTTCGAGTCACTTCTGGGGTGTGAGTTTTCATTCGCATATAGTCCTGGGGACCATTCAGGCTTGTTCGCACGTGTGTATTCGAATCGGAAAAGTAAACATATCAACGTATCAGATAACAGACAGAAGCTCAAACATATCACCGGAGGTACAGAGGATAACACCAGCGACGTATACAGAGTTGGAGACCATTCTACCTGGCGACCATTCTAGCTGGCGACCATTCTACCTGGCGGTCATTCTAGCTAGCGACCATTCTACCTGGCGACCATTCTAGCTGGCGACCATTCGTCTAGCCGTCATGCACCAGGACAAGGAAGCTTTCAGGACATTGTACATTACCAGTATGGAATAATCACGAGGAAACAAACACATACCAGAGAAAGCCCGAGGGCTCCCTACGAGACTGGTTCAGGAAATTGGAGAACTGACCAACGAAGAAAGGCGGAGAGGACCAGACTTTACCACGGAGGCACAAAACAAGAAGGGAAAACGATGACATAATTACCACATATAAGATTTTTTGATGCGTGACAAAGTGAACCAAAATCTCTGATCACGATCAGGGCTGGACGAGAGGGCGGAAACAAGACACTCAGATGAGTCACAAGGATGTAAGAAAGCACTTCTTGAACTTAAGAACAGCGAGCAAATGGAATAAGCCGAGAAAAGAACAAATTGATCAAGAACAAGTTTCAGGAACAAATAGTTCACGTAAACATACTGGTGTCTGACAGATGCGATCTGATGTATCCAAGGAGGTTATTACAATTAATAATTCCCATATATATATACAGTATATATATATATATATATATATATATATATATATATATATATATATATATATATATATATATATATATATATATATATATATATATATATATATATATATATATTGTAATATAAAACCTCATATTTGCTCTTAAATATATATATATATATATATATATATATATATATATATATATATATATATATATATATATATATATATATATATATATATATATATATATATTATTTCTACCACAGACGTGGTCACACATTTACAATACTAACCAGCATATATACATTTTCTTCTGTCCTCCATGGGCAGGGTTAGAGATCTGTTAAACATATAGTTCAGTGTTTTATTGAACAGCAAGAGATGTGTACCTACACATACCGAGGTCCCCCCACCAGGCCAAATGCTGACCTTCCCCAGCATGCAACCCCACAACAGAGTCTCGGGTATCTATATACTGCTAGGTGTAGAGGCATCAGGCGAAAGGAAACGTGCCCAACCGTTTCTGTCCTTCCTGGGAACTGTACACGGGTCTCTGGGTTGTGACTCGACGACATTTACCATTTACACCACAAGAAGTAAGCGTGTGTGTCATATTAACCACAGTACCCGTACACGTCTTCCGTGTACACCGTAACGACTAAATTAGATTGAAAGAACAATACAAAGGTGAAGAGGCTGCCACTAGAGGAGACTGACGGTGTATAGAGCGGGTCAAGAAGCAGGGCGGGAGGGCGCCTCTCAACCCGGGTGAAAAGGGCAGGTCAGTGGGCTCCGGTGAAAGGAAGAACACAACGCTCTGTCACGGCGTACTTACCTATTTGTGTCTACCTACGGTGCTTGAGATCCACCTCTAGTGAACCACCTACTTGCTTCTTTACCTGGTTCGTTGTTGTTGTTGTTATAGATTCAGCTACTCGGAACAAGTTCCAAGTAGCACGGGCTATGGTGAGCCCGTAACTTACCTGGCACAGGAGCTGGGCAAGAAGCACGGCCTATGGTTAGCCTCGTGGACAGGAGATGTCTCCCGTCTTACCTGGTACAGTATTACGAAACCTTATACTTGCTCTTAAAGCGGTCGCTGTTTCCACCTCTGGTTCACCCTCACTTCCCTCGTTAACCACTCAGACGTCATAGGAGTTACGGGGTATTCATGCCCGAGCCACCTCTTAGGTGGCTTAAAATTCATCAATCAGTCAATCGTCATACGAGTATATCCTTACATTCCTCCGGCTCATCTGTGCTTGCAGCCTCCAAGGGCCTCCTCGTCCTCCCTTCACCTGGAAAGCAATACTTCCGTCAAGGGTGTTTGTTCATATGTCTTGATATCTTGCATGTTTGATCACATTGTCTGTTGTGATTTTCTCCTCCAATGCCGCTACAGTAATGATTCGTTTTGTCGGGGACAGACAGCCTGTGTACATATACTTTAGGCTTATATCAAGATATATAATTATATCAAGATATAAGCCTTATATTTAGGCTTATATCCGGGGAAGTCAGTTTCCACCTGTGTCTCCTGGTTCGTGTACCACCCATAATCTGTCCATGTCTGCACTATTATTTCTACTTAGAATTGCGAACGTGGTAATCATATCTTCTCTAACTTAATTGTCTTCCAGTGATGTGAGGTTTAATTCCTTCAGTCTTTCCATGTAAATGTACCACCCATCAACTCTGGGACTAGTCTCGATGCATGAACTTTCCTCTGAACTTTCTGCAACTTCACTCTATGCTCGACAAGTTAAAGACTCGCGCTTGTGTGTGTTGGGGGGATGGGGGGGGGGTTGGGCCCTGCCTTCATGCGCGAAAATGTAAAAAACAGAAAAACTGAACACGAAAGATGTGTTGCAAAACACACTCACTTCTAGAGATATATGCGTTCGAGTATTGCCTCAGGAGCGACGCTGATGATAAAGAGCATCTGAGTCGTGGATCATGGCAGACACTGCAATCAATAGTGGTAAGCCCAAAGGTGAAGGATCTGAGCAATGTTCCGGCAGTGTTTTGTACTAGGACCGGGAGCGGGCTGAGCCTCTCCAACGATCTCCACCAGAAGGTTAAATTCAAATGTGTCCAAGGCAGACGGCAATGACTTTCTGCTTGATATAAACAAAAAATACAGGTTCCAGAGATATGCTGGGTGTAGACCAACAGAGTGATACCGAGCTCTGACGAACAGAACGATGCCGAATTTAGACCAACGGAGCGATGCTGGACTCACTTCATACCAATACTGTTGGACTCATAGAGACAAACTAGCAGAAAGAAGCTAAGCTCAAACCAATAGACGCTTTGATAGAATTCCAAAGATGCAAGATTCGTTCGTGTTTCAAACTGCCGGAAGCATGCATATCCAATAAAATCTCTCGTCTCCTTGACAATAGCATGACGTGCTTGTCAACGCTCACAACATGCATTGTCATTTGATCTGAGAGCTCTGCCACCACACCTCCCCTTACTGTGTGAAGGTGAAGAAGAATATCATCTTAAAACCTCATTGTTGCATCTTGACCTCCAAACTCATCTTCGTCTCTTGTAAACAGTCTTCCCAACACCTTGATAAAATCTAGGGACCATCCCGTCCTCGACGTCATATTGGCGTGCTGGCGGATAAAAGGGGACAAATTCAAGTACCACTGAATTTGG
>WNGS01005997.1:17188855-17210693 GCA_020271785.1 Procambarus virginalis | reverse complement strand
CTAGCCTAAATTATTGTCCAAATCTGTTGATAACCCTGCATGCTTGGAGCTACTACGAGGAAGAAGGAAACAAATGTAAAGAAACCACTTGTAATGGAGATGAAATGGATGTTGCTAGAGAGTTTCGTAGAGTAAGACTGTGTGAGAAGTGGTGTGAAATGTAGAGCTACCAAGACTTCGCTCTTCAGAATATTTCCATACAGGCTACATCACCACGTAGGTTAAAAACAAAGAGACTGAGGAAAGACAAAGGGTATAGAGGCTCGGCATGAGGAGCTGTTGACTTCCATGTCGTGAAGGTCAGTAGACTGTGGTTGTTGGTGCTGGCAGCGGAGGGTTGGGGTGGGTAGAGGTTCCATCTTATGAAGAGTCTTGCTTAGGGCTTAAATGGTGGGTGTACTGGGATCACACCTGGATGTTGGTCTGCTCCTCCACGGTGTTGGCCTGCAAGGTTACCATACATACACTTCACTTTTCTATGCTGCTAAATGTGATCTTTAACACGCTTTACAATACATATTAATAACATTTTACATCTCTATGTGTATGCACAGAGTTATTAGCTGATGTGTTAATGTTTTTTTATGGCCACAAGTCTGTGTTCCAACGTGTAGTGTGGACTGACTCAAGCCTCCAGAAATGGCATACCTATAATGACTACATTTTTACCACAGAGCAAAGCGTAAATCTTTGTTTCACGGTATATTTGTAAAGCATTTGTCACATTTGATAATTTCGCTTTTGAAGTGATAATTCACTTCCCCACCCTACTATATGGTATGTGAAATTACCGATGATTACCCTGCAAGTAGCACAACAATTTTTTAAGTTAAAAATATATCATTGATATGATGCAGGCGATGAGTCACAATAACGTGGCTAAAGTATGTTGACCAGACCACACACTAGAAGGTGAAGGGACGACGAGGTTTCGGTCCGTCCTGGACCATTCTCAAGGTCCACGTCGTCGTCGTCCCTTCACCTTCTAGTGTGTGGTCTGGTCAACATTGATATGATATTGACAGTACCTGGAAGCCGTTGATGGGGTCGGCGGTGTAAGAGGTGGTGTAGCGGATGCCGTTGGGGGCTACGAAGGAGTAGACGCCCTGTACCACGCCGTTGGCGTCCTGGCTCTCCTGACGGGACTGGTAGTTGGTGAACTCGTCGTCAGCAACGTTGAGGCTGAACTCGTATGGCTCGGGGAGGTCCTGAGGGGGGGAGACAACGTCACTTGCAGACTCTAAATTCAGCGATTACACGCACATGCTATAGCCAGGATAGATTTATGCTACCAGATAGATATCAAGTTTATCTTTATGTAAATCATCAGTATTACTTTCATGACTTAAATTTTACACCATGTTTAGTGTCGTTAGATCAGAATATAACAGCGGATGTAACTGCAGCATTACAGAAAACTTACAATTTCTTCTTGTTTCTGGAATTGCTGCGGGGCGCAGAGTGCCACGCCCACCAAACACATCAGTACGATGACCTGCAACATACCAGGAGAAGGTCAGAATGATGAGAACTACTCTACCTGGCGCCCAGGTTGTTGTTGTTATAGATTCAGCTACTCGGAACAAGTTCCAAGTAGCACGGGCTATGGTGAGCCCGTACTTACCTGGCACAGGAGCTGGGCAAGAAGCACGGGCTATGGTTAGCCTCGTGGACAGGAGATGTCTCCCGTGTGGCGCCCAGGGTCATCTGTTCAATATATAACACCGTTTGGAAATCTTTCAATTCAAAAGGTGGAAGCTTCGGCACGCGATGCCTGAAAATGAGAGAGAGCTTCCCCCCGGATGATTTAATTTGTGTGTCTCATCTCAGAACGCGAGACCTCGTCTAAAATGATTAAAATGATAAGATCATTTTATCATTTCAATTTTAAGAGATGAAGCTCGATCAGACGAGGGTTGACACATCTCTTCTCCTGACACACAAGAGAACAAAGGAGAGTAGAAATAGCCTAAGCTACTCTATCCCTTTTGAGATGCATTTTATTGTCTCAGTAAACGCACTTGAAGAGAACAAAACACGCCTAGAACTATATGTTTGACAATTTCTCGCCCTGTCCATGGAGGACAGAAGAAATGTATTACAGTATGCTGGTTAGCATTGTAATGTGTGGCCACGTCTGTGTGGTAGAAATAATAATACTAATAATAATAAAACTAAACTAAATATAGATATATAATAAATAAACTAACTAACTATAATAATAAACTAAACAACATAGCCATGCGAACAAGATGGTCAGTCAGATGTATGCGAAGCTTGTCGTGAAACCAGTATATTTATTAATATTTTGATTAGGTTTGCAGAGGCTAATGCTATTATAAAAAATATCGCAGGATAGTGACACAGAAGGGTGATGGTGGCAATGATAGGCAGGACAACAGTGATGCTAGCGACTGGTAGTGACATCTAGTAGTGAATGGTGACAGTCGCCGGGAATACAGTGGAAACAGTACGAAGATTAATGAATTCCATAAAACCATGTTGGACGGCAACGACTGACCGTCGGGACAGGCCGGACAGTGACACTTGACGGTAGCACAGCGACAGTGACAGAGAATAATGACAGGGATAGAAAGTGCAGTCTGACGAGGATAAAATATTTACAGCGCCAATGCTTCCAAGTCACATTTGAATCATTAAGTGACAATAACTTTCACCGGCACAACTGTAAAGAAAACGGCGAAGCCGTGCCCAGCGCGTTAACTCTGCCAGTCCTTTATTAAGTTAAAAAGAAAAATATCTATATTGCCGGTACTTCATGTTGAGGCTATTCAGAGAATAAAACTATAAAGTGACAGAAGTGTATGACATACACAATGAGTGACTAATGTAAATTGACATGGAGGGGACTTACCTTCATGTTGTCTTGTGCGATTTTGGGATGACTAGTGCACTCAACGATGGCTGGAGCACCACTGATGATCCAAGATGGGCACCGACGCCTTATATACTGGTGACGGCTAGTTTTTTTCCAACTTGGTGGTGACCTGGTCCAGGCCCTGGACACCCTCACCCCATCAACCCATTCTCCTTCCCCTCCCTCTCTCCTCATATCTCCTTGATAGCTATTCTCCGTTGGAGGGGAAAAAAGCCAAACAGAAAATTCCGGTTTGTGAGGGTAATTCGTGTGCCACCAGTGTGATTCACTGCTTCAGTCAAAGTGGTTGTTCCAGTGGCATGGTGCCTGATACCCTTGGGATGTTTTGGTGATGGTGTTTGTGAGAATGTTGGCCCTAAGGGTTCATGAGTCAATGGAAGGCTAGATGTGGGAGGTCAGTGACATTATTGCTATATCCAGCGACTTTCATTAGATATTATAAACGGCATAACTGTTTTATATACGAGGTATACGGCCAGGTGGGTGGAACAGTTAGTAGACCGAGTAGTTTGCGGTCTACACTCACCTGTGTGTGTGTTTTGGGGCATTAGTTCCTGGGTCCCGTCTTTATAACTCTTGAAATCATTTACATCATGAAGTATGGGGTTGGCTTCAACTTTCCCTATTATCTCATTCCATTTGCTCACTATTCTTACACTGAAGAAGTGCCTCGTTACACCATCATGGCTCCTTACACCAATGACCTCTCGTCTCATCCTGGTACGCATTTCGAAATCTTATTTCGATTTCTTCCACTTTGTCAATGTCTCTAAGAATCTCATATATATTGTGAGGATTTGCGTCTGACCTTATTCTTTTCCAGCGGGTGATGCCTGGTTCCCTCAGTCTTTTCTCATAGCTCTGTCCTCGTTGTCCAGGGGCCAGTCTCGCAGTAAACCTCTGGTTTGTCATTAGAAACCCTTTGTGCCTCGTTTGGTGTAGATCTCACACTGGGGTTAGAGTATTGTACTTGTCTAACACAAGTAGTGAACAATGTCATGAAAACTTTCTTGTCCAGTTTCCTGAAGGGCCACTGGTACCCTGTGGTACTCCGCTTGTTGCTCTCCTTTATTGTGATTTCTCCAATCTCACTACTAATCTTTGCTTCCTGTTGGATAGGCTTTTCACCCACATAGTTCAACACGCTTCCAGTTACTTCAGTTTGCTTGCCACGTTTGTGTGGGAGCCTGTTGTGTGACAGTGTTGAAGGTTCTCTGGCCACCAAGGAAGATGCAGTCAGCCCATCCTTCTCTCTCCTGTGTGGTTTAGTCGAGTGGTTGGTGGCCTTGATAGTTAGCAGGCTGTGTGGTTGATGGATCTAGCAGTTAGTAAGCTGTGTGGTTGATGGATCTAGCAGGTAGTAAGCTGTGTGGTTGATGGATCTAGCAGGTAGTAAGCTGTGTGGTTGATGGATCTAGCAGTTAGTAAGCTGTGTGGTTGATGGATCTAGCAGTTAGTAAGCTGTGTGGTTGATGGATCTAGCAGGTAGTAAGCTGTGTGGTTGATGGATCTAGCAGGTAGTAAGCTGTGTGGTTGATGGATCTAGCAGTAAGCTATGTGGTTGATGGATCTAGCAGGTAGTAAGCTGCGTGGTTGATGGATCTAGCAGTTAGTAAGCTGTGTGGTTGATGGATCTATCAGTTAATAAGCCGAGTGGTTGATGAAGCAAGCATTCAGCAGCCGGCGTTGCTGATGGGTCTAGCAGTTAGCAGATAGTTGAGTTGATGTGTACAGTGGATGGTAGTCTGTAATTGATATATTTGGTGGTTGGCAGCCTGTGTGGTTAGTGGATTCAGTGACTGGCAACCGGTTTGGTGGATCCAGTGGATGGGGTTCACTGTAGTTGATGGGTCTAGTGGATGTAGGTAAATGCGGTTGATGGGTCCAGAATATGGCAGCCTGTATGGTTGATGGGTCTGTCGCAGGGGTGCCAAACCTTGTAGCCAAAGCGACCTGGATTGATGTGGATTGACGGGATTGATGTGGATCTTGAAACGGAGAACCTCCTCCCTTCAGGGCCAGAGTGAAGTTGTCGCAAAAAGACAAAATATGAAGAAATATAATAATACTAATAATAATAATATTAATTACACAGAGAGAAATCACACTAACGTGACATATATCAACAGAAAATTCACTGGAGCTCTTCGGCAACTCGAACCAGCGACCCAACAGACCGCCAGCCGCAACCTCTACCACTGTACCACCTTGACCTGTGCCAAGTTATACAACCTGGGCTTCTACTGAATCGACTGGAGGCTTTGTCTGAAGCCATACCAAGTTTTACATATACTCCCCTTCAAAGGCATTTATACCACTTATATCACCCTGACCTGGTATCACCAAGTTGTGGTGCCCAACCACTTGAGCTGGAAGGTAGAGCGACCGTCTCGCTTCGTGCAGGTTGGCGTTCAATCCCGACAGTCCAAGTGGTTTGGGGGCCATTCCTTCCCCCTGTCCCCATCCAAATCTTCTCCTGCCGCCCTTCCCAGTACTATATAGTCGTAATGCTTGGCGCTTTCCCCCAGATAGTTCCTTTCTCTCTCCCCACCTACTGAAAGTGCGGGAGCGAGGACCTGGTGGCCCCACCTACAGAAAGTGCGGGGAGCGAGGACCTGGTGGCCCCACCTACAGAAAGGGCGGGGTCGGTTTGTGGACCTGACCCAAGGCCCTCTCTTAACCTCTTTAATATTCCTCTGCCGTCCTTCTGAAGACCAGTTTTTTGTTTACCTGTCCTGCTCCTGTTGCAGACACGAGAGTTTCACATGTCTTCACACCACTTTTAGTGTTGATTACTGAAGAAGAATATACATTTCGATACGTGTGCGCGGGCGGGCCGCACGCTCATAGCTATACTGATTTGCTAATTCCTAATATAATTGTTGAGGGGGGTGGTATATAAACCTATAAAGTTAAAAAACCTACATATATTTTGTTCTGGAGGTCTGTGAGAAGTTATGTGAATAGGTCCTGACCCCCTGGCTGAAAGGGCAGTGAGCTGAACCCACTCGTGCGATCTTGTGAGGTGCGGAACCTTCACTGGTGTCTCTGTTAAGTGTCAGGTGACGTGTACCAGAGGACGTAACCTGCACCACTCAGGTGAGGTGACGTGTACCAGGGGTGTAACCTACACCACTCACGTGAGGTGACATGTACCAGGGGGGTGTAGCCTACACCACTCAGGGTGAGGTGAGGTTACCAGGGTTGTAGCTACACCACTCAGGTGAGGTGACGTGTACCTGGGGTGTAGCCTACACCACTCCACGTGAGGTGACGTGTACCAGGGGACGTAACCTACACCACTCACGTGAGGTGACGTGTACCAGGGGTGTAGCCTACACCACTCAGGTGAGGTGACGTGTNCTCCTCGTGAGCATTTAAGTCACCCCCATTCGTTGCGCACAGGGTCGAGGCAAAACGTCAAGTCAGGCGTTTCCTTCCCACATAAATTCATCGCTTTGGCAAGCAATGTCTATATTTTGAAAACTGCAGAGATATTTGACAGAATCTATCCCATCGTAATTTTCACTAATTGGCATATTTTCGGTATAAAAGTCGTAATTTCAAACTCCAAATATGTGCAATGAGCCAAATTCGGCTAAAAAAATAACGCTAGACAATCAAATTTCCGATATGTCGGATATTTTGAAAACTGCAGAGGGGTTTGAGCAAAAGCTGAATAAATTAAATCTTGAAAATCTATGTAAATCTGTATAAAAAAAATGAAATCTGACCTGTACCCCTCTCTCTCCTTTTGAAAATCCCATTTCTGAACTTTTTCTTTGATCTTCCTCTTCATTTTCCTAAATTCCCATTTCCTAACATTTTCCTTCACCTGTACCTTTCCATCTTCTTAAATTCCCACTTTCAAATTTTTCACAGAGAACCAGCACCACCACATTCCAGCATCACAGAGAACCAGAACCATCACACTTCACCATACCCCTCTCTCTCTCTCCCCCCTCACTACATCTCTCCCCCTCACTAAATCCCCCTCTCCCCCTCATTCGTCCCTCCTATCTCCCTCACTACGTCCTCTTTCTGTCTCCTCCTCTTTTATATCCCCCTCCACATTTTTAAGTGTTATCGATTTATTTGATCAACATTTTATATCAGAATAAATATTACTGTGGAAACCAAGTTTTTTTCTTTATTAAGACTAATACAGTACTTTATTAATACAATGCCCATTAAAAATACATTAACAAATATTACATACTAATCCATCACTTGCTTTTGTCATAGACAAACCAAATGCAGAATTCAACAAATATAGGCCAAATTTTTAAGTGGAGTGATACATCTTGCATTCAAATGTATTTTATTAACAATATATTTGGGGAATGCTACAGGACCCAACCAAATCCAAGAAACATTAGTCACATAAGGAATTTCAAACTTTAACATTGCTAATCCAACCTGTCCTCTTACAAATTATGTCTGAATTTGGCCGTATGGCCAAAAATAGACAATGTTAAAATGAAAAATTGAAAATAAATTTTGGATTTTTTTTTTCAAAACAGCAAGTTAAGGGTCCTCTGATAGGAGAACTTTTCTCCCTCCTAACCTAAGGTTTCAAGACGTCATGAAAACAGCTAATTGAAAGTTCCCTCTTCAAGCCTAACCAAGTAAGCCGGAGGACTCAAACATAAAACGGAACAGTACATCACTTTCGTGAGCCGATTTCATTTCAAATTACGTCCATTTTTGGCCATAGCACACATGCTAGCAAAAGGCGACGTTATTTTGAGAGGACGGGTTGGCTTATCACTATCAAGCCAATTTTCTGAGGGAAACCCCATCGGCTCCCTGGAGGAGCTAGGGAGACGATGTTTTCCATATATGCTATATTAGTCCGGGGCTTCAATCACATGGAGTCCTTGCTTACTGGGAACCACGAACACCTGATTCCCTCAGAGAGGTGCAGAGAGCAATGGCCTATGAAAACTCCACTCTTTCAGAGTACATTCATGTCTGCTAAACCCCAGGTATTCAGCAGAAGAGCCACTCGAAACAGCCAGCCCAAAGAGCTAAGGATCGAAGAGAACCCCTGCGGTTCAGACAATGAAGCACTGGGGAGCAGTATGAATGGAGCCGGATTGTAGAGCCTCAAGCAAGCTGAATCCGCTGATGGGCGAGCAGCTGGCTTGGCCTGGCTGCTCGCCAGGCTCGTCGCCCCCCCCCCCCCCAAGGGCGGCATAAACGAGCCTTGTTTTTCTTGGGGGGGGGGGGGGAGTTCTTAGGCTCTGTTCGGTCTTGGATTGCAATTTTAACCAGTTGGGGTTTGTTTTGGGATGCCTACCTTTCTGGGATGCCTTCCCAGGTCGATGACAGAAATCAGAATATACCCTGTACTCTCAAAGAGTGGAGTTTTCATAGGCCATTGCTCCCTGTGCCTCTCTGAGGGAACCAGGTTCTAGCTCGTGGTTCCCGGTAAGCAAGGACTCCATGTGACTGACACTCCCTGACTAATATAGCATACTGTATATCAGTTTGATAGCTCCAGAGAGCCTGCAGGGCCCACCCAGAAGATGGCATTTCATTACATATATCTTTTTTAACATGACTGACAAACATTACTGATAATACCTATGTAGCCTTATTATTTAAAATGCTACTTCTGTACTATACAGTACTTTGAATATGAATTCATTATTAATGAGCAACTGATAAAAAGAATAAATGAGTAAAACTTGGTGGGCCAGTCAGAGGCTCAAAGTTCATGCAGGAATATCCATGCCAAAAAAATAAAAAATGCACTGCAATTATTATGCAGTACAGGTACTGCTTTTCAGACTGTCAGTGATAGTAACTATTAATGTCCATTCCTTCTTATTAGAGACACTTTAATGAATGTTTTATATTTGGTACTGTACAGCATTACAAAATATTATACACTTATAGTACCCAAAATATAAAATACTATACACTGATAATATACTGTATATACACAATACAATATTTGTAATATAAGAAATAAGTTTTAATTTTGACCAAAGTTAAAGATGGAAGACTGATTTGGGGCTGATGTATTTTCTCGAGCTAGAGCAGCATTCATGCGTCGCAATGCCTTCCCACTTAGTACTTTCTTAGCAAGTCTATCTCTGGCTGTAGTCTTCTTCAGATCAGTAAGATTTTCATATCTTCGTTTGCGTTTTTGCCGACCTTTTTGCACTTTGAGATCAACACCTGTAGCTGCCTTTAATTCAGCTAAAAGTTGAGGATTCTGCCAGGCTGGATGATCTCTTTCATACTGTTCACGAGCAGCACGCTCTCTAGCTGCATCTTCAGGATGAAGAGGCTTTCCGACTTCATCTCGAGGTACAATTGGGCCGTGAAGAGGGCATTTCTCTCTATCTTTACGGGGACATAAGCGACCTGATTTGAGTGGAGCTCGGCAAGCCCATTTCACGGGTTCCCATATCCGCTCATAATTTACTCTTTGGGTTGCAACTCCCAAAACACCTCCAGTATTTTGTATTTCCTCCTGCTCATGTAAATCTGGGGTGGCTGTCCACACTTGACTTAGCCCAGCTAGTGGATTTTGAAGGCGTTTAGGTATAAACTTCTCTTTGCGAAGATATTCATCTGGACACCTTATGGTCTGAGGCTTTTTCTTCATTTGAAGTGCTTCTTTTGCAGTGTGTTCTCCAGACAGGCAAGATACACCAGATGTTGATGGCTGATTGTAGGGATCACTGGGTTGTACACTAAGTGATTTTTTAGATGATTTTACCATGCCTAAAAGAGCAGCTTCTGACTCTGCAGCACTCACTATTCTGGGATCATCAATAGGCACCTCTAGAAAGTCTTCATCATCATCACTATCAAAATCATCATTTACAGTAGGATTCAAACAAATTTGAGGAGTGATTTTTAAAGATTTAAACATTTTTACAGATCCTTCAACTAATTGCTTTAGATCAAGAATACATTTGATTATATGACCATTTCCCTCACTATGTGGTCGCATAGTTTGCTCCCAACCCTTAACTAAAGGCAAATATTTTGTGCTAAGAATTTGTACATGTTCTTTGAGGTTCCGTATCACTACCTCATTATCTGTAGTTTCTTGAATTTTTCTGACATCTTCCAAATTGATCTGAACACTAGTCCCTTTCATAATACCATGACCACGCATAAATTCTGAACCATATTCAATTTGCTCCATACCTTCCTCAACTTCCTCTTGCAGGAAACCTCCCTTGTCATCACCTATATCATCATGTATGAAACCACCTGCCTGTGAGGTATCTTCATCATTTAGTACAATGAAAAAATCATGAACATCTGGGATCAGCAACCTAAAACAATTACGAAACTGTACTATACAATCCTTAATTTCAGATGAGTTTTCTTGAAGATCAGCGTTAACCTTTGCAATTTTATTTCTTTTAATTTCTTCATTTCTCTGTCTCTCTTCTTCTGCTCTTTGTCGTTCTGCTACAGTTCTGGCTGTCAGCTCAGCAAAGTCAACTCTCTTACAGTCTCTCAAGTAATTATAGCCAAGTTTTAGTGTTACATAGCCTTCACTAAAATTATCATACCAACGCTGAATAGCTTCAACAGCTTTTTGTTTGAGGTTTTTGGAAACTGTTTCTGGTTTTGGAAGGGGGTGTTTTGGGTCTAAACCCAATACATGGTCAATAAAAAATGAAAAGTTTTTAAGCAACAGTTCACGGAAACAGTGAGACTTGCAAAAAATTTCATCACAAATTTGGAAAGTACTAAACCTTATTTCAGCATGTCTCTTCTTTAGCTGTTTACTGAGTAGCCTGTATAGCTCAATAACGTATATATTAGAAGACTTACAAATTTTTTTCACTTTTTTTAATGTTATTTCATCTAGCTTATCTTTACCTGATGTTGTAAGTTCCTCAACTAACTTCCTGAGATGATAGGCTTGATAATCATTCTCCATTTCTTTCTGCTAAAAACCATGTTATCTGTTGAACAGAAAAACCATTCTGTGAAAAACTGAATTTTGACACTTGGCTAAAATTTTATAATTGAAATGTAAAGTGTTACTATATAATTACACTCATAACTTTATGAATGTGTCTAAGCTATGGAGCATGACACTGTACATCATTATTATCTATTTTTATTGATGTAACTGAAGAGTGTGTCCAACATAGTGACCTGTTATTGGCTGAGGCCTTCTGAGCTGCAAGAGATCTATATTTTATTAGCTTAAATAATTTTTTAATTCATATTTAAAATTGTTGGCCCATTGGACAGAATAGTTAATGCTGACCCAATCATATGGGTCAATATTTATTATATTGACCAATTTCTTTAAATGTTATTTCATCTAACTTAAAAAAAAATTACCTGATGTCGTAACTTCCTCAACTACCTTCCCAAGATGATACAGTTGATAATCATTCTCCATTTAGTTTTGCTACAAGCCAAGTTATCTGTGAAAACCAAGTTATTTATTATATTAAACCATTTCATGAATGGGTCAATATGAATTTTTCTGTCTAAGTAGTTAAAATAGAAATATATTGGATATAAGGCCATGGCTTTAATTTAAAGTTTCTCATTAGATAATCAATTACACTGACGATCAAGAATCTGCACCGACTCTTTACTGTTTGAAAATTGACTTATTCTGTACAGTACAGTATATAATTAAAGAATATTTTTGCGTACTTTTCACTGACATTATTAAAAGAATAATTTTTTTAATTTTAGTGTTACATAATTCTACTTGAGTTGGTTTCCAGGGCTCTGATGTGAGAAGGTATGTTACATGTAATAGAAAAGTTTTGAAGATAAGGTAATTATCAGGAGAGAGGGCTAAACATTTATGACTTCAAAACTTTTCTTAATGGTATATAGTCTCCTTTGAGGGTCCCGGTAGTACAGTCTGTTTCGTTCTCGACTTACAATCGAGAATTCTGGGTTCGAATCCCGGCAGAGACAAAAATAATCGAGTATAGTCAAGAGAATGAGTTTGTGAGTCGAAGTATGTTTGGGAGTTAGTCGCAATTAAGATAGGTTAGGGTAGGGTAAGTTAGAGAACATTAAGTAATGTGGGGTTAGTGTGTATAAGGTTAGGTTATGTTGGGGTAGGTTAGTTAAAGATGGGTTATATTGTTGTATTTCAGATCTTTACATCTGAGATGTGATTGCATCAGTCTTCTTTGACATGCTAGTAGTTCAATTTGTTGAACTTCTGGGAGTGGTTCGAGGATGTGTTGTGGGAGAGTGTGGTTTATGTGCCAGGTCGCTGGAAGATTTGTACAGTAGGGAATTTCTTACTCTTGGTGTCGGTGGCTGTAGTTTGTGGAAAGTCAGCATGGGGAGTGACTTGGGTAAGACATGCTAAGTAGTTACTTAGGAGTTTGTCCAGCATCAGTTCAAAAGATTTGTATACAGCAATGATAGCTGTACGTGTTAGGTCAGATGTCGTGGTCTTTAGATGTGGATAGGGTGCGTTGGGTCAGCCTCGGGGATAGGTTGGATTACTTGCATAAAGAATTTAGTTTGGAGTCAGTCCAGCATCTTTTCTAGTACATTTTCAATGCAAGTGACAAGTGTTTCAACAAGATCAGGACTAGGTTTTACATTTTATGGAGAGGATTGGACTGGGGTTACAGGACTGTCAGTGACAGACATATCAGGTACAAGCAAAAGTTGTCGTCGAGTGTGAGATAGTGGTTGTTGACAGACCGAGTTTCGTTTTTTCGGTGCACTACTGTATTGCAGATTGTTGGTGGGGAGAGCCTTAGTTTTTGCTATGTATGAAGGACATTGTTTGAATGTGATGTCATGATCTCCACCACAGTTTGAGCAGGTGAGCATATCTGATGCTCTTGTGTGTAATCTTGTCTTGTGTGTAATGGGAACCAGAGAATTTCCCACATTTAATGTCTTTAGTGTAGCCATTCTATGTGGTTAAAACCTTTACATCTAAAGCACTAAGTGGGACGTGGTACGTACACCTCTAACCTTCTTTATATGTTTGTACGGAGAAGCGTCAATAATGGTTTCTTCTTCTTGATTTCTTGGTGCAATTTGCATAGAGGGTTTGTCCTCCCGATGGCTGCAATGTCTCTTGTTGTTGTTTTTGAGGACAGGGGATCGCTTATTTTTCTGTTACAAATTTTACGTTTTCTATGGTCGGTGATCACCATATAAATTTGTTCTAGTGATGTATTATAATCTATTTATAAAATCAACTATGTACAGCGTTTCTGCATACCTTAAAATTAAGATAAAGCGAGGATTAATTTTAAATTGGTACATTTTGGGATATTATTGTCATGCTGTTGAATGTATGATAATATATATATATATATATATATATATATATATATATATATATATATATATATATATATATATATATATATATATATAGCATATTTTTTGTTAAGGGCAGATCTCATTAAAACTTAAAATACTGCACAATTTGGAGGATATTGATCCAGACTTCTTCAAAAGGTCAGATGCAACATAAACAAGGAGCAACGGTTTCAAGCTCAACGAAGCAGTCAAGCTGAGATACTAACTCTTAATTTACCCCCCCCCAAAAAAAATCCTGATTTCTAGCTCCAGCCATTTCATTGCTCTACAACAAATCACTTGAACTCCAAACCTTTCCGGATATTTAAAAAAAGGCAAGAGTAACCCCAGTTCATAAATGTGGTGATCTCACTGATGTCAACAATTTGACATATTGTATATGAATTCTGCCAATCTTGTCAAAAATATTTTAAAGCTAATCTACAACAAGCTTTACTCTTATCTAGCTAAACACCATGTACTTAGTTCTTGCCAATATGGCTTCAGACCCCAAAAAAGCACCAACGATGCACTGATTAGTATGATTAACTTGATATATGCAGCTCTTGGTAAAAATGAGTTCCCTGTTGGGTTATCTGTTGACCTACATACAGCTTTTGACACTGTCAACCACCACAACCTCTTCCTTAAATTACATCATTATGGAGTTAGAGGTGATGCCCTCCAATACATTCAGTCTTACCTTAGTGACAGGTATGTTTCTGTGAATGATTCCATTTCTCCCACCCTACCCATTAACATTGGTGTTCCTCAGGGCAGCATGCTTAACCCTCTCCTCTTTCTCATCTACATTAATGACCTTCCAAATGCCTCTCAACACCTCAACCCAATTTTATTTGCTGATGACACAACCTTCATTTTCTCCAGTCCTAACCCTCTTACTCTGAATGACACTGAATACTGAACTAAATAAAGCTTATCTTTGGTTAACTACTAACAAACTCACACAACATTGACAAAACCTTCTATATTTTATTTGGTAATAAATCCTCAGATCAAATTAATCTAAGAATAAACAATATCCAAATTAGTAACAAAGATTGTAAATTCCTTGGTGTTCTCTTCGATAAGCTGAATTTCCAAAGCTACATTCAAAATATAGCAAAAAAAAAAAAAAATTATAAAACTGTCGGCATTCGTTCTAAGATCAGATACTGTATTATGTACCTCGCCCTGTCCTGGTAACACTCTAGTACACTCACCTATCGTTATCTCAATTATGGTATTTGTGCTTGGGGTTCTACTACCCATAATCATTTATGTCCTCTAATTACTCAACACAAATCTGCTATTAGAATAATAACTCTGGCCCCAGATGCTTACGTACTTACTCTGGCACGCTTACTTAAATTTTAGAATATGGTAGATATTAAGTCACTGCACATCCTCTCAGGTGTACTCTATATATTTAAAACTCTGAACTGTAATGTCAATCCTGACCTTTAAATGCTTCCTAGAAGCTTGTAACAGAACCCATGGGCACCACACCGAAACAAATACCTGATATTACAAGAGTGCGACTTAACCAAATTAGCAATGCTCTGCAAATCAAGGGACTCAGAATGTGGAATGAATACCAAAGGGGGGATGCTACTGCAGAGGCTATTATTCCACACTTGCCCCATCTGGCAAAGGTGTTCCTTATTTAGATTTACCGTTATTCATTCCTCAATCTGTGCCCATTGGTAGGATCACTGATCTTCTGTTACTGGTAACACGCTACGTGATCTTAAGGGTAGCGTGTCCCCATAGCCTTCCTCCTATCACCATCATTGGTGGAGAGTAATGGCTCTGGCGAGGTTACGTATTGGCCATTCTCATTTAGCTCACAGGCACTTAATGGAGTGCCACCCTGCTCCTTTTTATCCAAACTGCATTGTCCCTCTTACGGTTGTGCATATCCTTGATGATTGTCCTGACTGCCAAGATGTGCATGCATCTTGTTTGCAGTCTCTCCCTCGCTGTCACCTTTCCCTCGATAAAATCCTTGGTGAATCTAATACCTTTTGTGTTTGCCTTATGTGCTTTTGTTCTCATATTGGCACCCTTAGTGATGTTTAGTGCCTTTTGAATACCCAGCACATTTGCCGGTGTTACATAGCCTCCCCGACTTGGTACCTTCTTTTGATAATTGCTTACTTGTGACTGGTGAGCAGTTAATGTGAATAGAAATTCCAGTACCCTCAAAATGTCCAACTTCTTTCTTCAGAAAGTGCTTCCTAAGGAAGCCAATGCAACAAGATTGTGGATTACAATTTATTTATATTACAGTAGTTTGATCTACTGAACCTGTTGCTTATCTCTATAACAAAGAACATTAATTTGGGAACACAACAAAAATGACCCATCTGCAATAGTCAAAGATTAATCAATACTTAGTAAATGTTAGTGTAAAAAGTTCTTCACTTATTAATAAAAACTATCCAATTATAACTGTTTTATGGAAATTCCTCAAATTTATAGTTTTGACATGATTTTGTTGCCTTATGTTGGCAGAAGGGATGACATTACACCTACCTACCTACCTACCTACTTGTTACAATGTCAGCACTTCTATCAGAAGTTGCTACAGTATCAATTTACTGCAGTACNGACGAGAAGTAGAGCACACGGGAAGGCAATAGAGAACTACACTGTTAAGGTACAGCGAATGAGAGGTAAATATTCAGGCGATTCAGGTAAATGTATTCCTAACTCCCGACTGGTTCCAAATGAGAGGTAAAGACCCCCCACAGGGGAGGGAAAAAAGAGGTAAACACCCCTCCCGCCCATTAGAGAAGGGAATGAGAGGTTAAACCCCCACAGAGAAGGGAATGAGAGAGAGGGAATGAGAGGTTAAAACATCCACAGAGAAGGAATGAGAGAGAGAGTATGAGGGTTAAGAATAGATATGTCACAGAACTTTGGACTTGTCATAGAAGATGTATACATTATGTGAGGTACAGAGTGCCAAGACTTGATCCAACTGCAGGGTCTGGTTTGTGGACACGTGAATACTGTGCAACAATACTTAGAATTTACACATGGTTGTCTTCACGCACTGACAGTTGTTTTACACATTGTATAACGTGCAGAAGGTTATATATGTAAACAATTGTCTAGGCATTAAAGTCTATTATGTGCGTTGTGCTTCCGCAGAGAACTAAATTAAAAAAAAATGTCTTTAACAAATATTATTTTCATTAGTTTAAGTCTGTATAAAGGTGTATTTAAATTTACAAACTACTTTCTTTATCTTCGGTGGAGGTTAAATTCATCATTCCCCCCCCCCCCCGTTATAAATACCCGACTCAAACTAGCTTTACTTCTGGCAAAAGACATTAAATGATATTAAATTTTCAGCATATGAGGAAATTCCTACGCGAAAATTTGAATTGATTATAATTCTACAGAGTAACTTGGAAGCAATCCAAGCTGGTATACATAGTTACGGCTGGCGAAATACCTCAAGACATACTTACTTAGTGTGAGTAATGGCTCGGCCTCTGTGTAAGCTGCCCATGGTGCCAAGAGCACGCATGTAGAGAAGCAGCGCACAACGCAGCTCCACCTTCCCCTGCTGCTGCTCATGCTGCTTTCTTTACGCTTTCACAGGAAGTCTGCAGTGAGCACTTCTCGAAAACGTTTCCGAGCTCATGTACCGTCAGAAGGGGAACGTGTGACTGATATTGGCGCTCATTTTGAAAAAGCACACTAGAGATAAAAATATGATAAATTCACGAAGTACTACTGCGTATTTGTTGGGTCTCGGGCACGCCTGTAAATCCACCCAGCGCATCCCTCCACAGTTCAGCGATAACTGGAGTTGACAGGTCGGGCGAGGCGTCCTGCCCCACATTCACCGTTGCTCTTGCCACATGTCTAATATATATATGTTTTTAACAAACACTATTAAATAAATATTTTACTCGATTTTTTATAAAACTTCTAGTAAGTGTATATTTAAAAAGTATACAGCAATATTTCATTGCAAAAATGATCATAAAGCGTAGATTGAATATGCAACAATAACCGACATGGCAGAACACCGGGAAAGGTGTTGGAAGAACATGATTTTCTCACGTGACATAAAACCCACACTTCCTGTTCATGTTGCTGAACAACACCTGATTAATTATCACTAACTTGCCTAGCCAGATGAACACAGTTCCTTTCCTGTCGCTTTTATCTTTATTTATTTATTTATTTATTTATTTATTTATTTATTATTTATTTATTTATTTATTTGTTTATTTATTTATTATTTATACAAGAAGGTACATTGGGTTTGTGAGAATACATAGCATAGTATTTACAATCTTGTAAAGCCACTAGTGCGCGCAGCGTTTCGGGTCCTTAATCTAATGTTAATGAAGCTCTGATTCACCGCCGCCCACTCCGTATGTGAGTGACAAGTAAGTAGTAACCATATGTAATTGGATCAATTAAAATAAACTCCTTAACTTAAAAATTATAATCCAACTCGTGGGTAGCATAAGATACAGTGTGAGTTTGAAGCACAAGGTAGAATACTAGTTTCTAGTTTAGTTCATTTATTATGCACCCCATACCCATCTTGTGGGCGGTAGTGGAAAGGGTTACAGAGGCACATAATGGGCTCAGGGACTGAATCCCACAATTCATTTAGCTGAGCAAGTTACAATCTTGATGAGAATACTTTGAGGATGAAAATTTATGTAATGAGGATGAAATTACGTTCTTTTGGTTTTACTTTTGAATGAGACATAGGTTAGACAACTTTTTAATTTATTAGAGAGAGAGTGCCATAGACTGGGTCCTTTTATTTGCATAGATTTAGTTTGACTCTGGGGATATCAGAGATATTTATTTATGGTGTGGAGCTCATGGCTTCTGACACACATATTAAGGAAAAGTTTCAGATCAAGGTTAGCATTTAGGACAAGGTTTTGTACATGTAAATAGCACAAGAGAATGTGTGATCTGCTACCAGAAATTTTAGCCAAATATCCCCAGTTTGCTAACTGTAGGTAGTAACTGAGTGATTGTAACCTATCCACCGCTGTCCACTGGATGGGGGGCGGTGTGCAGGACAAACATATAAATTTGACACTAGCTCTCCACATATGTCAGTTGCTTAATTTAGAACCTGTACTTGAGGTCGATCTCGAACCCATTGTTGATGTACGTGACGACTTATATTGAATTTTGTAACTAGCTCATCAAGATTGTAACTTGCTTAGCTAAATGAATTGTGGGGTTCAGTCCCTGAGCCCATTATGTGCCTCTGTAACCCTTTCCACTACCGCCCACAAGATGGGTATGGGGTGCATAATAAATGAACTAACTAACTAACTGAGTGGAGTGAGGTTAGGTTACATTTCATTACATTTGGTTAGGTTAATACAGTGTAATATTGCCTAAAATGTGAACTATGGAATTCGAAAAGTATATTTAAGTATACCCTTGAATTTTGTTTACAGAAAACCAGATTTTTCAGTCTGTTTAAAAGAAAATGTTTCCCTTTACACCTTGTATGTTTCAAACCAACGTTTTATAATACATTAAAGAGATAACTTGAAAATAATGTCTGTTTAGAACAAAGATTCACTTCCCAGTTTACAAGTAGAATATTACTGGAACTGTAATATGTTTTCAGACCATAACAAATATCAAAATTATCCAGGTGATTTGACGAGGCAGTTTGTTGCTTTAATTTGCTTTGAGGACAAGCTAAACAAGATGATAGGAAAGTTGAGAATGTAAACCTGTAATAATTAGGATATTGCCAAGCACGGTATGAAGAAAACTACATAATTTCAGAATTATTTTCCCAACGTGATCTTCGCATCGTCATTTTTATAGCCTTTTATAGTGATTCTAAAGCCACTACTTTAAATAAAAATGTGTATTATAATATTTTGGATATTTTCCATTACTTTTTCTTAACTTAATTATTTAGTTACTTTTTATTCTTTTCTGTGACCCCTGGGGAAACCATGAAAATGTAACTATAGCTGATAAGGTATAGGTAAATGATATCTGATGACTTATAATATCCAATGGTATAATCGCACATGTAATTTTGTCTATTAATTCATGTCGAATATATTTACCTAATATATATAATCTCGCTTACCCAAGTATCCAGAAAATATGAATAGTGTTTATTTACCACAATAAAGTAGCCGTGATATAACGGAGGGGGGAGAGTCCAGCCACCTCAACATTGAAGTCAAAAACACCAGTGTGACGTATATAAAACTAGGCCTCGCGTGCCGGCACAATGGTCAACAGAGTATGACGCCACAAACCCCCTTTGACGCTTTGTAAAACAATGGTATCGTAGACCCAGATCCGTGTTGATATCCGGTTACTTCCGCCGCTGGACCCACACGAGCACTTGCGGTCAATGTTGTATATAAACAAATATATTTAAACCTGAAAATATATATAAGAGCATATCCATTACGTAATGATCTTGCTTTTGATACTGGCTTCTTGTACCCTACCTTACCTACCTTGAGTACCCTACCTACCTACCCTGTGTTAAATATATCTGATAAATAATTGTTTATCTGATAAATAATTTTAAACTTTGTTGTCATTATGGATCAAGGTGAAATCTCTAGTAGCCTATATGGCAACTTTCGTAAACACATCATGGACCTATTTAATCGCAAAGGGTTTTGAGCTGCGTCCTTCTACCTGTGTGCTGGGGAATGAATGTTATAATCATTATTCAGCAACTGTTTGAGATGGTGAGGACGGGAGAAAGTCTAACTGTCCCCCACTGGTGAAAGTTTAACTCAGACAACAGCACCTGTGAATTATTCATGAGAAAGGCATGGAATTTCTGATGTTTTTATAAGCCTGTAAAATACTATACGTGTATAATTAAGTTACTGAAACTATATATTGTTTTATGTTATTTAGGTATATAATATCAACCCGTCCTTGCAAATTAGTATAGTCAATATTGACTTATTAAATATGTGCATAGGTTACATACTTAACATAATAGTTTCCCTTGAAAAGCTTCATAGAAAACACAGACCTTACCTAACCTACTTAGTATGCTAAGATAAGGTTGGTGTTTTCTATGAAGCTTTTCAAGGGAAACTATTATATTTAGTATGTCACCTATGCACGTAACTAATAAGTATATATTGACTATACGAATTTGCGTGGACGTGTTGATAATATTGATAATTATAATTTAACGGTAACCCATTTCCAGCTGCTCTCGCGGCTGCAATGACCCAATGCCAAATGCCGACAAGGTCTCGGTCCAAACTGCCCTCAAGGCCATGATTATCAAGGCCGCTATTACTCAATTCAAGCTATCGTCTAAGTCCCGGTGATCTATTTCCAGTCATTAGGTTAGTGGTATATATCCTTTCCAATCGTCAGGTCACAGTCACTCATTCCTGGTCTAGGAAGCGGTGACCCAATCCCATCTTCGGTCTATTCTACTGTTACGTGGCCGAGTAGATATTATATGTTGTTAATAAAGAAGAAAAGGCCACAGGTGTTTGGTAGTCCAATTCTTCCCACTACCAAGAAAGCTACAACCATACAACCGGTAGTGAACCCCATACCAATCTTGTGGGCAGTATTGGACCCCATACCCATCCTGTGGGTGGGAGTGGACCCACTAGCACCCATCTTGTGGGTGCTAGTGGACCCCATACCCATCTTGTGGGTGCTAGTGGACCCCATACCCATCTAGTTGGTGGTAGTGGACCCCATGCCCATCCTGTGGGAGGTAGTGGACCCCATACCCATCTTGTGGGTACTAGTGGACCCCATATCCATCTAGTGGGTGGTAGTGAACCCCATACCCATCCTGCGGGTGGTAGTGGACCTTATACCCATTCTGCGGGTGGTAGGGGACCTTATACCCATCCTGCGGGTGGTAGTGGACCCCATACCTATCTTGTGGGTGGTAGTGGACCCCATAGCCATCCTGTGGGCGGTAGTGCACCCCATACCAATCTTTTGGGCGGTAGTGAACCCCATGCCCATCCTGTGGGTGGTATAGTGACCTCATACCCATACTGTGGGTAGTAGTGGCCCCCCATACCCACCCTGTGGGTGGTAGTGGACCCCCATACTCATTCTGTGGGCGGTAGTGGAGCATATACCCATCCTGTGGATGGATGTGGCCCCCATACCCACCCTGTGGGCGGTTGTGGCTCCTATACGTATCTTGTGAGCGGTAGTGGACCCCCATACCCATCCTGTGGGCGGAAGTGGGCCCCATTGCCATCCTGTGGGTGGGAGTGACCCCATAGCCATCCTGTGTGGGGTAGTGAACCCCACACCCACCCTGTGGGCGGTTGTGGGCCCCATACCTATCCAGTGGGCAGTACTTGACCCATAAGCATATTGTGGTCGGTAATGGATCCAATATCCACCCTGTGGGCGGTAGTGGACCCCATACGCGTCCTATGGGTGGTAGTTGAGCGGTAGTTGAGCTCACCTATGGGTGAGCGCTTTGTCATGGGTTCATATCCTGGCCGGGGAGGATTTACTGGGCGCAAATCCTTAACTGTAGCCTCTGTTTAACTCAACAGTAAAATGTGTACTTGGTTGTAACAACGATTCTTCGTGGAGGTCGTATTCCAGGGACTTTCCCGAAACGCTACGCGTACTAGTGGC
>WNGS01005997.1:17171107-17185442 GCA_020271785.1 Procambarus virginalis | reverse complement strand
AATGGTGAGAGAGAAAGAAAACGGTAAAGGAAAGAAAACGGTAAAATATGATAGACTTAAAAATCCGGTCGAAACTTAAGGGGTGTTTCATCTCACCGACACTGACAAAATTCGGGCAGACTAAATACATCAGGATATCTTCGAATATCCCTGATGCATTTAGTAAATGATAATATAGTTATAAAGCTTCGGATATAACGGGCCATTTGATTTATAAAATTGATAATTGGGTATTTACTAATTTAATGTTGAAGCATGTCTTAATAAATTAACAATCCAAGAGCTCGTTGTTGGGAGATTTGTTACGTGTCTGTCGTAAGTAATGGCACAGCCTAATTCTGGCAATTACTCTGCCACACTGATGGACGCTTTCTGCTGGCCATGAGGTGCCAAGTATAGGTTCAAGTACTACATTCCAATTTTATAGCTTTTTGCGTTGTATAAAGAATTCAGTATGGCAACATTTTGACAGCACCTTCTCCATAAATGAATACTGAATAGATTCCAAAAAGCTACCTTGAGGTTATCTGGTGATGGTTCCGAGGAACCACGTCCCAGCGGCCGGTTTCTGACCAGGCCTTAAGGTTGTACTGGTCAACCAGCAACCGTCCTCAGACAAAGTCCATTCTATCCAGCTGTCGGCCCCAAAGACTCATTCATCAATTTAAACATGCTGTTCATTCAGAGTAGGATTTTTCCCAAATATAAATTAATATTGTTTTATATTAGCATACTGTGCATATTTAGGCATTGGTTAGGTTAGGTATTTAGGTTCAGTTGGCGATTATATGTATTTGCAGTACGTGGGGTGAAGCATTTGCAGCGTTGTGGTTCCAACAAAACTTAAATTTGGCGGAATGAACTTGGGTTTGTCATTACGGGCTGCAACCAGACTGTTGGATGCGCCTGCATGCAGCCTGACATATGAATCACAGCCCGGTTGATCAGGTATCCTTGGAGGTGTTTGTAGAGTTCCCTTTTAACACTGAGAGGTCGGCCAGTTATGTCTCCTTATGAGTAGCGGGAACGTGTTGACAAATGTGTTTTGGTGTTGAGCGCGCTCTCGTCGTGCCTATTGCACCTGTTTTTCAACAGCTATTTTGCACATCCTACAATGCTGGATGGCAGAGATGATTATCTTGAGATGATTTCGGGGTCCCCGCGGCCGGTCCTCGATCAGGAAGCAGCCCGTGACAGCTGACTAACACCACCCAGGTACCTATTTTACTGCTAGGTAACAGGGGGCATAGGGTGAAAGAAGCTCTGCCCATTGTTTCTCGCCGGCTCCCGGATCGAATCCGGGACCACAGGATCACAAGTCCAGCGTGCTGTCCGCTCGGCTCCCTATGGTTGTAATATGGTTTCATGTGATGTCATTTGTGTGCAGATTTGGAACCAGTTTTGGTTCCAAATCAGCACGTGGACCAGTAAAAATATTAACTGGGCTGCAAACACGGCTTTTGCCTTATTTATGAGTCCAGCTATGAAGTGATATTTGATTTGCGTGTTTTATACACTGAATGTTGGCAAATACGAATGATTTTATTGTATTTGTAGAAGTTCTGAGTATTTTACTTGGCGTTAATATCTGGGGTTCTGGTAGGG
Source organism: Procambarus virginalis (assembly GCA_020271785.1). Classification (NCBI taxonomy): domain Eukaryota; kingdom Metazoa; phylum Arthropoda; class Malacostraca; order Decapoda; family Cambaridae; genus Procambarus; species Procambarus virginalis. Next base: position 17,183,837 of record WNGS01005997.1, on the reverse strand, counting down.
GTGGCCACTGTGTCCTCTCTAGCATTGATATCAACAGAGTGATATTAGTGTATTGACATTTCGAACCTTTCTTCTCTCACTCTTGAAAAAAAAATCTCCTTGTATGTAGATTGACGTACAACTTTTGAAATTATTAGTCCTTGTGCAAGTGTTTAAAGAAAAGTAAAAATATATATAAATTAATTTATTAACGTAATCATCCTTGATACCAGAAAACATATATCAAATATTGACAACTCATTATTTACAGTCTAAGGGAAACATTTTTGTGGCACGGTTTTTCTCCCAGCCGACCTATAAAGGAACACGACCAAGCAACTCACGCATGAAGAGTTGACAACAGATCATACATTTATAAACAAAATTTCAAGATTTTGATAACAATGACATGTGATAAATGATATAATTGGAATTCAGAGGCTTTGGGCTTCGAAGAGTCCCACTTTGCTCCGGCCCGATCAAAATAAAGGTTCAGAATCTACAGTAAAATAAAAGCGATTAAAATAAGTGTACCTAATAGGACAAATTGCCTAATAAGCCGAATTTTACTGAAATAATGTTTTCCCTGTTTTTTCCTTACGAAATGATAAAAGCTTTCCATTGTATAAGATTACAAAAAAAATATTGAAGTTAAAACTAACGTAGAAATTTGATCAAATCTAACCTAGTAAATCAATGTATTTAGGCTGAAACCTAGTCATATCGCATGGAACATGATGATACCGATCCATTTTCAGCATTTTGAAGAATTAAAATTAAATATATAGAATGTTAATTTTTTGTATGATTATAAAAACAATTTAGTTCAACGAAATATACAAATGTTTTACATTCCACAGTACAATATAATAATTCAAACTTTTTCCAATTTATTTCACTAGTTTTTGTACATTTTAACATTTCTCCTTTCATAATACGATGAAATGCGTTATTTTTGCCAAGTACCCAGTACCAACAAAAGTGCCAAAACTGTTTTCAGTCTTGCAAACAGATTCCTTGATGAAAATAAGCAAATCATCTCGGAAATATCTTGTGAATAAAGCTTTAAAGCTAGGTAGGTACATAAGTAGCATCAACATTGCAAATATATGCTATCTAATAGGTGTAAGAGTCACCGTGTCTCCTACAGATCCTCCCTTAAGCATAGGATGTGCAGAAGCCACCTTCATAATCAGACCTTTAAACAAGGATATAAGTGTACAAGTTCTACAGGCACGACTGAAATCTAATATTGGCTCTGACAAGTAGCTACTAAGGTTAGTGTAGACTTCAGAGTCTTCAGAGACTTCAGAGTCTCCGGTGGTTCTTCTCAAGCAGCTCACATATGTAATACTTCTCAAAGCCGCACTCATCAGCAGAGTAGAAATAGTCTGAGGCCTTGACGAGGTATGTAAGTGTAAGGCAGCGACCAGTAGCAGTGCCGCCAGGAACCACTTTTCGTCCCATGGAATCCTCTCTCGTCCAGTAGGAGGGGTCGAGCGTTACCTCTTTCCCAACATACGACCACCGCCATGACACACCTGGATACAGTCCACCGATCCAGTAACTGAATCCTAGAAGATGAAAAGAACGTATGGATAAAAACAAAGATAATTTTGACGGATCCCGCTGTTGTGTATTTAAGAATAAATTCAGATTAACTAAAATTTATAATTTGAGTGTTTTGAGTGAGAATAAACAACCAGCTGTAAATCACAACAAATTAGTTAATTGAAATGAAAAAAGCAACGTATCTACTTGAGGAATTTATAATAATATATGAACTTGATAGTGGGAACCCTGTGGCCACAGAGTAGCCTAATTCACATCTTGTCATAGGCAATGAAACTTTTATCAAGAGATTGACCAAACACAGACGTGCTGCTGTGAACCACCTACCTGTTGTGGCGGCAGCGAGAGAGAGATGCTGAGTGAGGGATATAAAGGCTGTCCTTGTAAGGGGTTCTGCCAGTTTTGCTCCCATGCCTTCACACGCGTCACTAGCATCCTTAGATTATATAAATATATAATAAATACGTAAAATATATAAGTACTGTATATAACAAGTATATTAGCAAATCACAGACGAGGGGTCACAATAACGTGGCTGAAATATGTTGACCAAACCACACACTAGAAAGTGAAGGGATGACGATGTTTCGGTCCGTCCTGGACCATTCTCAAGTCGATTCTCACAATCGACTTGAGAATGGTTCAGGACGGACCGAAACGTCGTCGTCCCTTCACTTTCTAGTGTGTGGTTTGGTCAAGATATTAGCAAATTATTAAAAATAAATAAAAAAAATAGTTATTGTACGACCTTTTCTGTGTACCCTGTAGATTAAATAATATTACCAAGTAAGTTTTTATGGCAAGTAAAATTTCCCTGAAACAGGAAGTATTTTGTAAGATAAGTGGTGCAAGGCAGCGTGACACTCAAAATTCCATTTCAATACGATAGCCCCCACCTTATTCAAGGTACCTCAGGGATACCAATACACCACAAAAGATAAACATTTAAATTTGATTCGTCGTAAACTCACTCTTTCCTAGCAAATTTTCCAGTGTTTTGTTAATTACCACTTCTAGTAAGTGACCCACATGCACGACATTTTCTCACATGTTCACTCACCTCATCTGACAGTCATTCCAGCCTTCAACTCTAAACCACTTTATATCCTTCCATAAGATCAGCTACTCATCATCCTCAGCCCACATATGCTTCTCGCACGAGATCTGATTACTGTTCTGTCTGTGATGTTCACTTTAATACCACACCTGTGTTTTGTACAGACCTCCATCCGCATCCCTTCCATGGCTTCATCCCTACACACTCAATTCTTGAATATAATTTTGAAAAAAATATATTTAAAGCAAAGCTTTTCTTCGTGAATAATTATTTTCGTGTGGGTAGAGGGAGGTCAAACTTCTAATTCTAAGTGAATTCTGTAATGTAGGTGGTGTCACGCCTCCCTCCTTCCAAGACATGTCACGTCTCCCTCTCCCCCCCCCCTTCAGGACAGGTCCTGGAGTGAGGGAGGGAGGCGTGATATATCCTGGAGAGTGGGAGGATGACCTGGCAGGGAGTTAGGTGTGGAGAGCAACCTCAGCAAGACATCAGGGATGGGGAGGAGTGACATTATACCTTCCAGTGCGAACGCTGGTCCCGCCACACAGAGAAATGGTAGCAAGCATCGCCCACACGGGTGAAGTTAGAGGCAGGGCACGACTCTTCTGAAGGTGGCGAGGCTGTTCCAACCCGGTCTACACTTCCACTACCTTGCAGATCTGCTGACATAATTTGATTGTCATGTTACATGCCAAAATATCACCATGTAATGCCACCAGACCCGAAGCATAATTTGTAATCAAATTGCGTGGAAATATGTTCCACGATAATTTATATAAATATTTGTGCAGAATACCCTCAACCATATAGTAGCCACTGAAACACTCAAAGTTGCACCACTGACCTTGGTTTTGCAAGATGATGTTCTCCAACCGTGACACCCTAATATGAAGTTCATCTAGTGTGTCGGCCATCAGAGTGAGCGCCTGCTGTACTACCAGAGGCACAGCTGGGTTGGTGTTTGGACGATCTGAAAGAAGACTTATTTTAGGTGTTATCACAATGAATATGGATATATATATATATCCTGTGCGAATATCCTGCCAAGTGTTACCATGATGCCTAACTGTGAATATGAATAAATTTTGTCAGGCACAGGAGATCCGCATATAGCTTGTCAAGGTTTCTCTAGTCAAGGACCGAGGCTATGTCCACGTGATCACCTGTCCAGTTATTTTACAGACGAAAACGATTTTTAACCTCACTGACCAAGTGATGCACACATCTCGAGTACCTCACCAACTGCGAGACTGGATATCAACAATCACCCATGAAACCAAATAAACTAAACCTTTGGCTGCCTGTAATATGGCTAGTAATACAACGAATGCCAAAAATTACACTGCTAAATTTTCTACTTATTTCATTCCCTGCATCACCTAGTGTCATTACCTCCTTGGTTGAGGATGTAGTTTGCATCCCTGATGGAGCCTCTCAGAGGAAATCCCTGAAGAGTACCGTACAATCCCTCTGCATCGCTACTGCTGGAGGGGGACCTGGTCCCCAGAGTGGATGAGCTGGTGGGGTACCTTGACCTCACAGTATAGGGGTTAGGTGGGTACCTCGACCCAAGAGACAAGGGCCCAGTGGGGTACCTCGACTCCAAAGTGGAGGGGCCAGGAAACCTCAGCGTCCTGGAATCAATATTTCCCGCTGCAGCTCTACCAGGAGACGTCGAGTCTGGATATTAAAGCCGAGTTAAATAGTAATCCAAACTTAAGAGTCGGTTTCCAGAAGGGAACAATGTTTGTATTTATATTCAATGTAGTGACATAGTAGTTATTAGATTATCAGCCAAAATGCCCTTGGTCTCGATCTTCAGGACAATTTAAATCATTCAGAACTAGTATAAACAGCCAAGAAAACTTATTTAAGAATCTTAATTTCCTATCATAATGATAATCACGAATAGAACCCCCAAACACCATACAATTAAAAACAAATTACCCTATCCACTAAGTGTTATTTTTTGTATATAAACGTGGGACTACAAATAAAAGGGCATTATCTGCGCTGAATATTTGCACATCCAAAAAGATTTATATAGATGAGTGAGTGTTTAAAAGATGTTATGATTATTTATTAAGGATTCAAATGATTTATTTCACAAGGGGTACTGAAGGACAGAAGGTTCATATAATTGTATACAAACGTAGGTACAATTCGTTGGCGTTTATATGGATAGCATTTCACACGGCCAAAATTAAGTTCGACTATACTTGATGGAAATTTAGAAAATACCATTTTAAAGCTCCAGGCGCATTTAAGACAAAATCTTGTACTCTACCAACCATTGTTCACTTAAGAGACCTGTACACGAGGACAAGAGATTGCTGACTAAGCTGTAGGTATACTTTGATCCCGAGTTCACGACAAAAGTCAACTCGCTTCAGTCCTATATACACTGACAAGGGGAAGTTCTATTGCGGCAACAAGTGACACCGATCTAACGCGATTCACATGCTTGTGAGAACTGGATACTGACCGGAATAGCAGACGCACCAGTTGCTGGGGTACTCGCCGTGGTAGAGGGCAGCGGAGGTGCAGCCGGGGCAGCAAAGTTTGGACCCATCTGGCGCCTGTGTGTAGCGGCTAGCTGGACACTGGGTGCATGCAGACCCCATAATGCACCCGCCTGAGGGGTGATTACATTTGTTACGTCCATGACTTAGCAATAATTTGTTTCAAATTTTATTGATTTTATTAGTGCAATGGTAAAACACTCGCCCGCGTTTCGCCAGCGATTCGGCCTGGGTTCGTACCCTGGCCGGGGAGGATTGACTGAACGCCAATCGCTAACTGTAGCCTCTGTTCACCCAGCAGTAAATGGGTCCCTGGTTGTTAAACGATTTGGTGAGTCGTATTCCGGGGAAAATTAGGATTAAGGACCTGCCCGAAATGCTATGCGTGCTAGTGGCTGTACAAGAATGTAAGAACTCTTGTATTATGCACCCGGTATACACATCCTGTGGGCTATAGTTGCCAGTTTCTCAATAACGTAGTTAGATTTCATTTTAGTTTGCTATGCGGCAATTATGCTATAGAATTTATCCTATGAACTATGACCATATTATGTGTCCCATTCCATCCTGTGAGTGGTGGTGGAAGGATTACAGAGGCGCCATAATAAATTCAGATCTACTGTTCATCACAATGGAATATGTTAAGCACATCAATGTAGCAAGTAAAAAAATATGTAGAAAGTCGTTACAACTAGAAGACAAATAAAGCTATACGAATCACTTCAGCATACATCGGAGAGCACAGTTACAAGCCCGCTCCTGTGGAGTCCACTACGGGCTTACCATTGCCCGTGCTACTTGGAACTTTTTGTTAGAGTAGCTGAATATAAAACAACAACATTGGAGAGTGGAGAAGAAAAATACCTCGCACTGTAATGTGTAGACCGACAATGTCGTACAGTGGAGCACTATATCCTAAATGGGTCACTTTACACATGTTAAAAGTTCAATTTAAACCTGTCATACATCTCTGTGTATGAGTGGTTTAAATTTATCTTATTAACGCTCGGATTTGTGAAACACAAATCTTGCCCAACAAACTGGCTCACTTTTCTGAAAATAGCAACCAACTACACAAACCAATGTTGTCAGTATAACGCGGTGTACGGGGACGAGAAGTCGTCTGATAAGGTACCACATCTAAGACTGTCCAGAAAATATAAATAGAACAAAATATAGAAACGTATAAACAAAGTAAAGCCACAACGGAATATAATCTAAATATAAGAAGGTTGTTAGTGCCACAGGGATCAATTTTAGGGCCAACTGTTTCATTATCTTCAGTACACTGATGACATAATCACAATACACATTATCCTCAACTATAGGTTAAGGATGTTATCAGTAGCTACTGGAAGGTAAAAAGTAAGAGGAGATTGCGTGTAGGTAGTAACTGAGTGATTGTAACCTATCCACCGCTGCCCACTGGATGGGGGGGGGGCGGTGTGCAGGACAAACATATAAATTGTGACACTAGCTCTCCACATATGCTGTACTTGAGGTCGATCTCGAACCCATTGTTGATGTGACGACTTATATTGAATTTTGTAACTAGCTCATCAAGATTGTAACTTGCTTAGCTAAATGAATTGTGGGGTTCAGTCCCTGAGCCCATTATGTGCCTCTGTATCCCTTTCCACTACCGCCCACGGGATGGGTATGGGGTGCATAATAAATGAACTAAACTAACTAAGATTGCGTGCTTAAATTAACTACATTTACTTCACAATGGAGTGGAGTGAATGAAGTTAAAAACATAACAAAGTTGGCTCACAGTAAACAAAAATAAAAATATTTTTAATCCCACCCTGGCTTTACATACTGAAAAAGGTTTGTAAATCAAAAGCCTAGCTCGGGCTGGTAAGTTGGTAGCTACCAGGTCTTACATAATGAGAAACATTTAATTAAATTATAATACTGCTTTGCTAGGCTACAGATTAAGAAAAAGGAGGACCTTGGCCCAATAATTTATTGGGCTAAGGTCAAGGTTTATTATTGTATATTAATCAGTCACGGAAGCCATCAAGCAAGTTGCAGTTATTGTGAAAAATCTCGACCAAGCTTTACACACAACCATACATACTTTTCTAAACAAGGACAACTGTCATCCAGTTGTACAAGTTTGTTGTACGTCTTTACATTTACTATTGAACTCAATGCAGGAAGACCTCATACTGAGAAACGTTCAGCAGTGACGAAAGTCATCCCAAAACGTAATCCTTCTCATACAGGAAGAATTAAGAGCAGCAGGACAGAGCCGGCTTATATTAATTGCCCGAAACGCTGTGCTTATTAGTGGCTTTAGACATAGTGTATTTGCTCTATCTAGAAATCTAACATTCTGCCTATAACTCATTTTGAATGTACTTTTCTCTAAATAAAAGTGACATTGTCATAATCAGGGCCAATCAGGTCCTGACAGGACCGTCATTAGCTGCCTTTGGAGAGGGCAAATCGGAAGCCTTCTCTCAGTTTAGAGTTTAGTTCTCGCACTTTTAAGTGTTTTCAACTTATACAAATATTTTATCGTGTTAAGACGTTAATTTGTATTTTAACTGAAACGTAACGAAAATTGTAAATGCTTAGTTAAAGGTAGTTTTTCATTCACTTGTGAGTCCCACCGTCCCGGTAGTACAGTCGGGTTCGTTCTCAATTCACAGTCGAGAATTCCGGTTTTGAATCCCAGGCGGGAGAAAAATGGTTGGGCGCGTTTCCTATCGCCTAATGCAGCAGTTCATCTAGCAGTAAATAAGTAACCAGGAGTTAATCAGCATATTGTGAGATTGCATCCTGGGAAGGGTCAGTAATTCGACCCTAGAGTGGACCTCAATGTAAGCCTAACATGTACTGTATGTATAAACTGGCTGCCTGTCCCCGACACAATGAATAGAGTACTCTTTTATATTAATATAGTCAGTCATGGAAATGACTCGCTGCCATTTTCTTTGGTAAACGCAACTAAAAAGCCTCCACTCGAATCCACTTCACTGGCACAGCAGCCCGTTTTCCCTAGGCTTCTCAACGTCACTAAAATGTTTTACTAAATTGACCGAACCTAACCTGCCCTTCCCACAAGCCAATACCACGGTCACTCCTCACATAGGAGCCTGTGAGGTGGGGGGGGGGAGTGTTTTTCTAAATGTAAATCTATCATATTTATTAAGTGTTTCAGCACAAACTTCACTACCATATTTGTAGTCTACGTCATTCAGTACAAAATTGGTTGGAAAATCCTCAAGAATAATGTGGAGATGTCCTTTGATAAGCCACCGGCTTCCTGTCCCTGTCGAAGCCAACAGAGATATTGAACTTAAGTAGAGACAGAACGCTGTAATATTTATAGATAAGTACCTGTCCGAAATTTTACAGTCTTCCAAAGTTCCTTATACGTTACCAACTCCTCATATATATGAATTAATATTACATTTTTGTATATAAGCACTGGCATGGTTTTATTACTCGCTCTTTCCTTAATGCATCTTACTTCAGACCTTTTAAAGAAGTGTAAGCAGCCCCCCTGGCGCAGTGGTAAAACACTCGCTGGGCGCTTAGCGAAAGTTCCCCCCCCCCCCTCCCCGGGTTCGTATCCTGGCCGGGGAGGATTGACCGGGAGCCAATCCTTAACTGTGTGGCCTGTATTCACCCAGCACTGAATGGGTACCTGACTGTAAACGCTTTGGCGGGTCATATTCAGAGGAAAAATTAGGATTAAGGACCTGCCCAAAACGCTATGCGTTCTAGTGGCTTTACAAGAATGTAACAACTTTTGTATATATAAATAAATACATAAAAGTAACATTCTAGACAAGCTTTCTTTGTCTACATTCTTTACTACACTCTGCCCTTCAACTTGGGCTCTGTAAACAAATATCGCAGAGGTGGTGAAAGCGCAAACGAAGAGGGAAATACCTCGCCAGGAATGATCTCTCACTTCCCGGCCACTCTTCCTACCCTTTTATGTATACCATCTCGTCAAAGTCCACTGCAAGAGCAGCGATTTGTACAGTTTGCGTATTGAAAACAACCAGTTCCAAGCGAAGGATAGTTTTGTTATTTCTCGGGAACTGTTTATGTCGCAAGGGACTGAGAAGTAGAGCACACGGGAAGGCAATAGAGAACCACACTGTTAAGGTACAGCGAATGAGAGGTAAATATTCAGGCGATTCAGGTAAATGTATCCTAACTCCCGACTGGTTCCAAATGAGAGGTAAAGACCCCCCACAGGGGAGGGAAAAAAGAGGTAAACACCCCTCCTGCCCATTAGAGAAGGGAATGAGAGGTTAAAACCCCCACAGAGAAGGGAATGAGAGAGAGGGAATGAGAGGTTAAAACATCCACAGAGAAGGGAATGAGAGAGAGAGTATGAGGGTTAAGAATAGATATGTCACAGAACTTTGGACTTGTCATAGAAGATGTATACATTATGTGAGGTACAGAGTGCCAAGACTTGATCCAACTGCAGGGTCTGGTTTGTGGACACGTGAATACTGTGCAACAATACTTAGAATTTACACATGGTTGTCTTCACGCACTGACAGTTGTTTTGCACATTGTATAACGTGCAGAAGGTTATATATGTAAACAATTGTCTAGGCATTAAAAGTCTATTATGTGCGTTGTGCTTCCGCAAGAACTAGATTAAAAAAAAATGTCTTTAACAAATATTATTTCATTAGTTTAAGTCTGTATAAAGGTGTATTTAAATTTACAAACTACTTTCTTTATCTTCGGTGGAAGTTAAATTCATCATTCCCCCCCCCCTCCCGTTATAAATACCCGACTCAAACTAGCTTTACTTCTGGCAAAAGACATTAAATGATATTAAATTTTCAGCATATGAGGAAATTCCTACGCGAAAATTTGAATTGATTATAATTCTACAGAGTAAACTTGGAAGCAATCCAAGCTGGTATACATAGTTACGGCTGGCGAAATACCTCAAGACATACTTACTTAGTGTGAGTAATGGCTCGGCCTCTGTGTAAGCTGCCCATGGTGCCAAGAGCACGCATGTAGAGAAGCAGCGCACAACGCAGCACCTTCCCCTGCTGCTGCTCATGCTGCTTTCTTACGCTTTCACAGGAAGTCTGCAGTGAGCACTTCTCGAAAACGTTTCCGAGCTCATGTACCGTCAGAAGGGGAACGTGTGACTGATATTGGCGCTCATTTTAAAAAAGCACACTAGAGATAAAAATATGATAAATTCACGAAGTACTACTGCGTATTTGTTGGGTCTCGGGCACGCCTGTAAATCCACCCAGCGCATCCCTCCACAGTTCAGCGATAACTGGAGTTGACAGGTCGGGCGAGGCGTCCTGCCCCACATTCACCGTTGCTCTTGCCACATGTCTAATATATATATGTTTTTAACAAACACTATTAAATAAATATTTTACTCGATTTTTTATAAAACTTCTAGTAAGAGTATATTTAAAAAGTATACAGCAATATTCATTGCAAAAATTATCATAAAGCGTAGATTGAATATGCAACAATAACCGACATGGCAGGACACCGGAAAGGTGTTGGAAGAACATGATTTTCTCACGTGACATAAAACCCACACTTCCTGTTCATGTTGCTGAACAAACACCTGATTAATTATCACTAACTTGCCTAGCCAGATGAACACAGTTCCTTTCCTGTCGCTTTTATGTTTATTTATTTATTTATTTATTTATTTATTTATTTATTTATTTATTTATTTATTTATTTATTTATTTATTTATTTATTTATATACAAGAAGGTACATTGGGTTTGTGAGAATACATAGCATAGTATTTACAATCTTGTAAAGCCACTAGTGCGCGCAGCGTTTCGGGTCCTTAATCTAATGTTAATGAAGCTCTGATTTGACGGGAGACATCTCCCGTCACGCAGGGTGCAGTCGCACCTCCACAGATCTCCAGTATCATCTATTGATACTGGTAATGGCTCAACAGGGCCACCACTTACGGCTATTCATGCCCGTGCCACCTTTTGGGTGGCTTAATCTTCATCAATCAATCAAGCTCTGATTCACCGCCGCCCACTCCGTATGTGAGTGACAAGTAAGTAGTAACCATATGTAATTGGATCAATTAAAATAAACTCCTTAACTTAAAAATTATAATCCAACTCGTGGGTAGCATAAGATACAGTGTGAGTTTGAAGCACAAGGTAGAATACTAGTTTCTAGTTTAGTTCATTTATTATGCACCCCATACCCATCTTGTGGGCGGTAGTGGAAAGGGTTACAGAGGCACATAATGGGCTCAGGGACTGAACCCCACAATTCATTTAGCTGAGCAAGTTACAATCTTGATGAGAATACTTTGAGGATGAAAATTTATGTAATGAGGATGAAATTACGTTCTTTTTGGTTTTACTTTTGAATGAGACATAGGTTAGACAACTTTTTAATTTATTAGGGAGAGAGTGCCATAGACTGGGTCCTTTTATTTGCATAGATTTAGTTTGACTCTGGGGATATCAGAGATATTTATTTATGGTGTGGAGCTCATGGCTTCTGACACACATATTAAGGAAAAGTTTCAGATCAAGGTTAGCATTTAGGAACAAGGTTTTGTACATGTAAATAGCACAAGAGAATGTGTCAGTGGAGTGAGGTTAGGTTAGATTTCATTACATTTGGTTAGGTTAATACAGTGTAATATTGCCTAAAATGTGAACTATGGAATTCGAAAAGTATATTTAAGTATACCCTTGAATTTTGTTTACAGAAAACCAGATTTTTCAGTCTGTTTAAAAGAAAATGTTTCCCTTTACACCTTGTATGTTTCAAACCAACGTTTTATAATACATTAAAGAGATAACTTGAAAATAATGTCTGTTTAGAACAAAGATTCACTTGCCAGTTTACAAGTAGAATATTACTGGAACTGTAATATGTTTTCAGACCATAACAAATATCAAAATTATCCAGGTGATTTGACGAGGCAGTTTGTTGAGAGATATACAAGAGTTGTTACATTCTTGTACAGCCACTAGTACGCGTAGCGTTTCGGGCAGGTCCCTGGAATACGATCCCCCGCCGCGAAGAATCGTTTTTTCATCCAAGTACACATTTTACTGTTGCGTTAAACAGAGGCTACAGTTAAGGAATTGCGCCCAGTAAATCCTCCCCGGCCAGGATACGAACCCATGACATAGCGCTCGCGGAACGCCAGGCGAGTGTCTTACCACTACACCACGGAGACTGTATTTGTTTGCTTTAATTTGCTTTGAGGACAAGCTAAACAAAATGATAGAAAGTTGAGAATGTAAACCTGTAAAATTAGAATATTGCCAAGCACGGTATGAAGAAAACTACATAATTTCAGAATTATTTTCCAACGTGATCTTTGCATCGTCTTTTTATAGCCTTTTATAGTGATTCTAAAGCCCTACTTTAAATAAAAATGTGTATTATATGTCTTTCTCTCTCTCTCTGTCTTCTCTCTCTCTCTCTCTCTCTCTCTCTCTCTCTCTCCTCTCTCTCTCTCTCTCCTCTCTCTCTCTCTCTCTCTCTCATCTCGCTCCATGTGGAGTTCTGAAACTAGTCTTCCGCTCCTTTCCGCTACTACCCTTTCCCCACAACGCACTAGAACCTGTTTTTCC
>WNGS01005997.1:17143775-17169793 GCA_020271785.1 Procambarus virginalis | reverse complement strand
TACTTTCCAGCTAGATGAGTGGTGGGTGGCCATCTATCATGCCAGTGACTGGTGGGTGATGGGTGGCCACCTATCCTGCCAGTGACTGGTGGGTGGTGGGTGGCCACCTATCCTGCCAGTGACTGGTGGTGGTGGGTGGCCACCTATCCTGACAGTGATTATATTTATTTATTTATTTATTTATTTGTAAAGCCGTCAATCAGAGAAGTACAGGAAGCGGTTTTTCACATTAGGAAAACCGGTAGTAGAAAGGCCTCAAAGGCAAACTTCTTGTTTTTCTCTCCCATCTAGTGATGTACATTTGCATATTATGAACACTGAGTTATACCTCGTGTCGCTCCCATCTCCCGGCCTCATATACAGCCTCCCGTATGCTCCTCGGCATCCTTGGCCGCGGAGCACATTACACGAAAAAATAAGTTTTGTTTAAATGACCTGTGAAATACTGAATTGGCTTCTCGTCTTCGTCTTTCCTGTATATACGATTAATATTAATTTTGTTACGAGTCCGGGTCTTAGGGTTTTAGCTTTAAACTTCTACACACATGAACGTTTGGTATATCAAACGTTCCGGGTTGTCAGCATTTCCTCATGTTCTGAGAGATCAGCATCTTCTCGTGTTCTGAGAGATCAGCATCTTCTCGTGTTCTGAGAGATCAGCATCTCTCGTGTTCTGAGAGATCAGCATCTTCTCATGTTCTGAGAGATCAGCATCTTCTCGTGTTCTGAGAGATCAGCATCTTCTCGTGTTCTGAGAGATCAGCATCTTCTCATGTTCTTAGAGATCAATGTCTCATGTTTCGAAAATCAGCATCTTATTATGTTCAAAAGATTATCATCTCATGTTCTGAAGATCAGCCGGGTTTTCTCCCGTTCTGAGTAATCATACTCTTTGTAACGTTCAGCTTCACAAGCTTCCTTTAAATGTCTTAGAAGATTCACGGTCTTCAAATATCCCCCAAAAAATATTTGTCTTGGCGTATTTAAAGACACCAGGTACATCATCATCATCAAATCTTCCAATGTACCTTAGCTTCCTTAGCTACCTTAGCTTCCTTCAGAATATAAATGATTCCAGCTTCCTTGACAGTGTTTCAGAATGTAGTTCATGAAAAATGTAATGAAGACGAGTTTCTTTTAAAATTTCCAGCTCAGATTCTTGCAAACTTTTCAGACATTTCTTGAATACTCAATAACTAGTTATTTGTGAAAGTTCTAGATCTGTTTCTATTGCATTTAAGGTGATCTTCGTAAAGATGCAGAAGATGTACACAAAATATATATATAAATATTTATCATGAAGGTTCGTCTTTCAATTAACCACATTAATCAGATAATATTTGACAGATCGTGTTCGTATATATATTGCCGATATATGCAGCTGCAAATAAAAAATAATCATTGACATAATACCTTGTGACACATGCTTGGTTTAGCCTGTCAATACTACAGAGCACAGACGTCATTCATAAATAAATTGCAAGTGCTGTGCATGACGTGAGCATACTTACGTTAGGTGGTGCTCAGTTCCTGAAAGGAATACTGTCACTTAGTGGTGCTCGCCTTGGGAACATCAGCGCGTGGATAACCACTGTCTCGGCTTCTTCATCGTCGCTGCTGTAGTCAATTACACTTGAGCATGTAGTTTCGTATTTATTTCTTAACTTTGCTGAAGTTTTGCGTCAAAATCTGAATGAATTTTTTGAGGAGCTGTTGTTTTATATTCTCTCAGTTTAGTATATCATGTCGCTTAACATGCTCGAGAAATTTCTTGAGTTTCCTTCAAACCAGAGCTGGTCAAAGGGTCACCTTCTGACCAGGGCTGGTCAAAGGGTCACCTTCCGACTAGTACTGGTCAAAGGGTCACCTTCCGACTAGTACTGGTCAAAGGGTCACCTTCCGACTAGTACTGGTCAAAGGGTCACCTTCTGACCAGTACTGGTCAAGAGGGTCACCTTCCGACCAGTACTGGTCAAGAGGGTCACCTTCAGCATACCATAATATCCATAACCAACCCTTACCTCATGTCCACAGTCATCCAGCTGCTGATGTTCATAGCCAACCCTTGTATTTTATGGTTATGGAATTCAGCATATCTTGTGAAGATTTAGTCTCGAGTTCAATTTTACATTGTAATCTCTCCAGGAAACCTCGGATTTTATAATACTTTTCATAAACAGCAGCGTACACGAACAGGCGAGTGAATAATGGAGACTTCTCTCTCCACTTACCCTCAGATGAGGGCGTGGGTGCTGATGCTGGCGTGTGTGTGGGCGTGCGGCTGGTGCCACGCCTCCTCGCTCATAAGGATCTCCGCATATGGGTACCCGAGTCCCTTTGGCTACGGCAGGGTGTCCTCCCCTATGATATCCTCGACGCGGCCCAGACGGAACGCCACCTTTGTCGCTCCGGTCAGTGTGTGTATACTTTTGTTTTTGTTTGTATTAACATATTTAGGTATATCTGCATTTGTGCAGCTGTCCTAGACTATATGGAGGGGAGTACAGTGTGTCAAAAAACTAGCTACGTGAAGTAATCTCCATCACACAGGATGGTTTAGTCATACAAATGCATGTGATAAGTAGTCTGCACTGGCAGACTCTGGGTGCATTATAAGGATATCATAATACAAGAGTGAATAAGGTAGCAGTGATACTAAAAGTGATACACTGTGTGTGTATTCACCTATATGCGCTAACACTGTGCTTTTAAGCTCTTGACCCATGACTATCAATCTCCGTTAGCTTATTGCAATGATTACCGACTCTTTTGCCGCTTATCATACCTACTCTTGACACTGGAGACTTAGCCTCAACAGTCTCTCCTTCCATGCTCATTCCACTCACTATTCCTACACTGAAGTACTTCCTTGCATCCCCTATGACTCGTCTGGCTCTAATTTCCACATAAATCTTCTCGTTTCACCCACTTGTACCGTTACTCCCCTTTTATTTTATTTTATTTTATTTTATTTGTAAATTCACTATAAAAGTACGTCTTTTATTCCCCTTGTCATCTGTAGTTTCCGGAATAGGCTTTTAAACTATATTTTCTCATATTTATTTAAAATAAATGTAAATACAGACGGCTTATTCAATTCTTGTGTAATTTCCTATTCGTATTCATAGATGCTTAGCAGATTTGATATTATTGTGCGGGATTGTGACATATGGAAACCAAATTGTGTAACTGTTCATATATATCTATATCCTTGCAGAGCTCAGAGATCATTGTCGAGGGTGATGACGACAGTGAAGATGCACCACCTTCTTTAACCCCTAACGACCACGTTAGGGAGGACGAGGAACTTCAGGAGGACAATGACCCCTGGGAAGACGATATTCATGGCCCCACGAATGAAACGTTGCACCCCGTAAGAGTACGAATACCCATCAACAGGATGGGGGTGGCCGCAGGCGGGCCCAGGAGGAAACTGCGGCCCAGCCTTCTAGGACCCAGGCGACGTCCAAAGACGGTAGGTCGCCCCTCACAGGGTTCCGCCTCACGGGGGCCCTCCAAGTATATGCTCTCTGGAGCTTTGGAGAATAATTCAGCGTCAGTCTCTTCGGAGTCACTCAGTGGCACAGTCAAATGAGTATTAAATCACACATTAGAGACGGGAAAAGCTTATTTTTCTCGGTCTGATTAGAAACTGTCACTCTCACTGTGTCTAATTTGTTTCTGTCTCGTTGTTGTGTCTTGTATTCGTCATTGTCACTGTGTGCTGTGTCATTTAATCACGCTCTCATTCATGTCATTCAAAAATCTAAGTTCCTCCGGTGTCACTCGGAGTCACGCTGCCTCTTAAAGGGAGCTGTTACTTGGAGCAGCGCGCAGGCCCAAATGTCGACTACAATCCGGTTGGTCCAGCACTTCCTGTAGGAGCTTGTCTGTTTCTTAAAAACGTCCACTTTGTGATCCGGCAATATTTCTTATATCTGGAATGGAGGCTTACCTTACCTACCTACCTTGAGGTAGGCTTACGCTATTTTGTCTTACCACAATTCTGAATTTGAGTTTTCATATACCGTTTTCTGCGGTATATACGTACATATATTTGGCTCTTAAATTGGCGGGGAAATCATAGGATAATTATTTACAATAATCTTCCTGACTTCAATATTTTTGTAATTACTGTTGGTGATGAATTATTTTCTTAGAAGCTAGAGAACTGAGAGCTGTGTTGGCTACGTCTTTATATATATTCTTACAGTCACGCCTCACGTCCCTGTTTTGTTGTATTAACCCCTTAAAGTGAGTGCCTTGATGTTTCATTCATCAGCCGCCAGGCGGATCAAGCAATCAACATTTACCTGTCCAGTGACCTACATTTAGCATGATGTGGAAGACCCTGTGCACAACTGTTTATTTGTCCACTTGCAAATCTCTGTTAGTAACGTGAGCCGTGATACCCTGTGTCGCCAACAGCATGGATCCACCACAGCGAGAAGTGCAGCGGGACCTCCGTCTGTCCGTCCTCCGGCGCCACCTCCAGCGGCTGCTCAAGGTCTTTTTGGACCCCCGGCGCTACCAGGGTTCGGGATTAAGCCTCCTGCTCCACCAGTCTTACCACCGTCCACACCCACACCTACCATGATGGGCAGCGTTGGACCCCCAGCTATCCCACCACCCATCAGTTCACCGTCACCCCCACCTGGAGCTGACCAAGCACAGGTCACCGGTAAGAACTTTCTTTTCACTCCAGTGTATGTACATAATTTATAGTATATTTTTCCAACCATATCGTTCTACTGAAGGATGTCAGGCCTAAGTACAATGAACACACTGGTCAGTAAGGTACTGCGGTAGCAAGGTCAAGGATATGTCCTTGTGCTAGCTTTGTCATTTAATACTTGACATGTTTAGATCTGATTTCAACTTGAAGATTTGGTGCTTTGTCGGACATCATCGACAGTGATGTTCCTGCTGCCAGGACCCTTGTCATATCTGACCTTTTCGTAGATACATTGACTTGCTATACATATCCTTCCGTAACTGGAATTATCCATTCTGGATTCATACATTATCCAACTGTAAATGATCATCAAGGCATATGGGGGGATCTTTGACAAACCGTCGACTTCCTGTCCTCGTCGAGGCCACTAGCACTAACTAGTGTTGCCTTCAGCTAAATATAAATTCAGGTAACTTCTGAGGATGGTGTTGAAAATGCAAGAATAGGCTCAAGCAGTCACCCGACGTCCATATTAGAGAGTGATGTCCTCTCGTCACTATAGCACACGTTGTGTTCCTCGGCGTTCCTTTAGCTCCACGGTCGCAGCTCCCTGAACATGATCCCTCTGGTGACTCGAGCATCACATTATAGTAATGATCCATCTTTAGACCCCCGATGGACTTGAGTTGCTAGCATGCCCAAACTGTTGGTTGTAATGGGAAAATATATATTTTTTTATTTCAACGTGTGTGTGTGTGTGTGTGGTGTGTGTGTGTGTGTGTGTGTGTGTGTGTGTGTGTGTGTGTGTGTGTGTGTGTGTGTGTGTGTGTGTGAGTGTGTGCGTGTGTGTGTGGCATATTTTCCGTAGATTACCGATTATTCAAGCGAAATAACCTTTCAATCAATATTGTTTGTCAATCAATTTATCATGATCTAATTCACAATAATTTTGCACCTGCCTTAATACGGGAAGACATCAAGTGTATGAACACCGGGGCGACGAGTTCGTTCATGGCGGTGCTGTCTCTCCCGCTGGGGTACAACGCCATCCCCGTGTTCGAGGACCGACCCACCATCGACCCCACCATCAACACCGCCTGCAGGATGATCCCCACCCAGCTCACCAACGACATGTTTCAGCTCATTGTTTCGGACTTGGAGCGTTGCGGAGTGAGGGATTGTCGCCAACCCAATGGCGAGGTGAGCTGCCTTGTGTCTCGTCGGCGGCAGCGCTCAAGCGTTAGATGAGTCGCTTTGTCGCGTGATGTACAAGTGTACACGCGCACTCAAGTGTTACTTATTGTCTTCTCTCTCTCTCTCTCTCTCTCTCTCTCTCTCTCTCTCTCTCTCTCTCTCTCTCTCTCTCTCTCTCTCTCTCAACTGTTTATTTTTCGTTGGTATATGAAAAATATTATTTATTTGTTAACATTTATTTGCTAGTTGATCGTTTTGTATGTATATGAATCACTATTTCATTATATCAAACGTGTATAATTATTGAGAGAGATTTGAACAAAAACTCTAAAAAAAATTGCCAGGAAGCTCTTGTATTGTGTGCATGTGAGGAATAATGAAACTTTCCACGACTACAAAAATTTTCTATACAATATATGTATCAAATTTTCCCTTTACGTAAACCTTTATATCTTTCATATCTCCTTACAGTACTCTGTTTTGTACAGTAGTGTTTAGAGAAGACTTGATGTTGCAGACTTGGTTGTGTCTCCAGCTACGGTTTCCGCTGGTGAACGGCCTTAAGCTTCCAGAGGACGAGATCATCCAGATCAGGTGCCGTCCTCAGGACAAGGTGGCCCAGGACACCCACATCCTCAGGGTCGCCACTGCCAAGTATGCTGCTAAGGAGGCAATGTAGGCACCCGTCTCCCATTCTTCCTCTATTCGTTTTCTATCATGGACGAACGGAGGACTAAAACACTTGTCTAATTGCATGATTTACTGATATTTTTGATCTACTTACTCTGGACTAGGAATGAAGTTAGTCGCGGGTTTAGTTAACAACAGGAAAATGGTTATTAGGCCTTTTACTAAAGATGGGCTTTCTGCTTCTCCGTGGACAGCCGCTACTTCTTTAGCTAGTTGAGTGTTTTACAGTAAAGCATATTTTTTGCTTTTATAAAGCTCATATTTAATATATTTTGTATTGCGCCATTCTAATTATAACATGAAGATATAGTTTCTGTTAGGTGTGTGTGTGTGTGTGTGTGTGTGTGTGTGTGTGTGTGTGTGTGTGTGTGTGTGTGTGTGTGTGTGTGTGTGTGTGTGTGTTGAAACGAGACATTTACAGACTCAGACAATAGAGCGTGTATTAATGATTTAACATGAAGGTGATATTTCTTAACAGAATATAATTAATGTTATTTACAATACTACGACTTCTACGACAGAAGACTTTGAACAGCATCCATATTAACAAATTACAATAAGTTTCATGTTATAAATTGTTCAGAAATACATTTATTTGATTTATTCAAAATAGTTCTTAAAAAATCTTCCAGGAATTCACACCAGAGAACTGCTATTCAAATATGAATGAAATAAAAGATTGAACTGTTTTTCTTCAACATTTGCACTCTTATGATAGCTTTTGCATTATTAACGAATCAGCTCAGTTTGAAGATATCTACATTATACAGTTATTAACGTGTATCAAACTTATAAATGGACTAATATATAAAATATAATCAGGAAATAATCTGGTCAAAAGTAAACAAAGACTAATTTGGGTGCAATATATATACCGGGCTGGAGACGCCCTGTCGTCTTGGAGGGAAGCGCCTCCCGGTGTTCAATAGAGAAAAAAAACCGAGAGTTAGATATCACACCTGACATGCCCCACGAAACTCATAGAAATGGTAAAAAAAAAATCAGTAGATCGTGCAAGGTTGGCAAAAATATTAGGAATGAATCCAGAAATTGAAAGAAGTAGTTATTTAGGACTCTGTATGCCAAGATTGTAAGACTATATCTTGAAGATGTTGCACACACACACTTGGAACCCTACCCTTACTAGTCACGTAAAGAAACTTCTGATAATCCAGAAATTTGCCACCAGCTTAGTCTTGGAGTTTAGAAGCATGAGGTTCAGGGAATGTTTCCAGGACCTTGATCTCACTATACCGGAAAAATGTAAGACATCTATCGTAAAAGGGTATATACACACACGGGAGATCTTGCCGTGGTGCAGGCAGAGGGGACAAATGCGGACTCTTTGAAATAGGAGGGACCTGGACTGGGAGACAGACACACTGAAAGACTGGAAGCTGATTGCATGAATGAGTCAGTGGGACGTCCAGGAGAAATGTTTAGTGTTATGGTAGTGAGGAGGGAGAACAAACTGGGAGAAATAGCCGAGTGTTAACACAATACATGCAGTCAAAAATACATATGGTAAAACCCAATTACATCGGTTTACAAAGCTCCGAGGTGAGACCAGGAGCTAAACCCCGTGAAGCTAGTTAGGGAGAATCCTGCTCACTGTCTTCACATACCAGCATATACATTCGATGATACATTTGAATGACACATATATATCTATAATACACAGTGGTATAGGAGGTGGGAGCAGTGTATGATGACAAAAGAGAGGTACCAGCCCTGACCAAGACACTCTTCACAGCGCTCTCACTGCTCTCGACTCTTTCAACGCCATTAACTCTTACCTACTGGGAGCCTACGTTGACGTTACTCTCTTTGTTCTTTGCGTCTGTTTAATGTTTTTCTGGTTATATATTTACGCATTCAAATTCTAATTAATACATCTATGAGATTTTGTGTATAAATTCGTGATGCTTATTTTACTACAAACTGTATTTAAATTAAGTTTTCTTTGCTCTTCTTCTTTGCTATGGTATGAAAAGAAAGCCGTATATTTTACCAGTTAACTATTTTTTAAGCTTCTTAGTATTTAGTAATATATTCAACATGTCTAATGTAACTATGAAATTCTTTAACTTGAGTTATAACATTAAAGCAACTGGGTTAGAGACTAGAATAAGAATACAACAGATAACTAACCAGTGAATTACTCATTTAGACTAAAAGTAGTTAATAACGTTTGTAAAGTTCAGTACTTTTATATAGCAATAACAAACCTTCATTGGTTGACCAATATCCGGCAGATTTAATACATATGCTTTACTACGTTACTGAGAAATGCCTCTAGTTCTTCGTTTGGGGTAGACTAGTAAAATACCCCAATTTACCTCTTTAGACTCTGAGTTTAAATTGGTTGGCTAAATGCCCCATAGTCTGGCTCTTGTACTGTACATGGGAGCCTCCGAGTGTACTGGGCTCAAAGTCCATAATATCATTATTCTACATAGCTTCTTTGTCACTTTTAACTTTTTATTACAACATTCTTATTTTGTATGTTCTTTTCATTTTTTGTTTCTCTCTTACCCTAGTTATTCTCTCTCTTACCCTTAGATATTCTATCTCTCTGACCCTAGCTATCTCTCTCTCTCTCTCTCTCTCTCTCTCTCTCTCTCTCTCTCTCTCTCTCTCTCTCTCTCTCTCTCTCTCTCTCTCTCTCTCTCTCTCTCTCTCTCTCCTGTACAATTAACCCATTTTTCAACGAATTCAGAAGTGGAGGCGGCTCCACGTCGATGTTCGAGGGAGGCCAGCAAGAGTTCCAGTGTGAAATTGGCCTCTTCAGAAAGCTTCCGGGAACAGAGCTCTTTGCGTCCATAGTGACGCCAGAGGTGGAGCTTGACTTAGGGGAGGAGGTACAGCTTCGGTCTATCGTGAGGGCCGGCGATGGTAAGTATATTTGATGTAGTCAGTATTTCAGTGGTGCTGTCCTGGGAGTCACTATAATGTTGCCAATTCTTAACAACTTCTTACTTATAAATCAGATCTGGAAAAGTTGCTGAAACATGCCGACCTTTATTTTATTGCATGCTTTTCTAGAGCTTATTGTATATGAACAGTGGACGACATGAAACTCATAGCTTATATTCAAGCTTTCTAAACTAGTGCTTCTAGTTTAGATAGATTTTGCACCTTCTTACAGCAGTTACTTCTTTTCTATACTCTCAGGTAGAACAGTGGCTCTATTTTTGGTTATCAACCTAACAATTTTCGAGTGTAGGCTGATATAAGGGAGAGAGGGAATTGTCAGGGAAAAGCGCCAAGCCATTACTCCTATATAGCACTTGGAAGGGGGTGAGGAAAAGGATTTGGGATGGGACGGAGAGGAATTAGGTAAGGGTTTCAAAATGGCTTGTAACGGTGCGTGGAGCAAAGGTTAGAAGCTATGCATTATAATACCTTACTCACATAAAATAAACATCTGGCGAGATTTATAACTGAATAAAATCAAAATTTCTACATTAAGTTCATTGAATAGTAGTGTTAAGATTCAAGGCCAGTAACCAAGTATAGGTGGCGGTCACGTCTCTTGCATATTTACTGTCGCGGCGTCGTTTATTGAGGTATTATGAGGCACTTATGTGTACCACATGTTGAGCTACATGTATGATGAGTTGGTGTACCTGGCGCAGGGTGGCAGTACAGTCGCATCACCACCATCATCATACAGAAGGTGGGGGCCCCGCGGGCCCGCTCCATCCTCAACGCTGCTGACCTGGTCTTCGCTGACGGCTGCCGTAACCCCTCCTACAAGGTCATCCTCACCTCCCACTCGTCCTTGACCTTAATATTTGTATAATATAAATTCTATATACTGTGTGTACATATATATAATGTTGTGATTGATAATAACTCTGTATTTAATCTTGAATGATAATATCCGACGTGGGATCCTGTAGGTAATCGCTCGCAATCACCCGAAGAGGGATCCACGGAACCCATTGATCAACAACTTCACCTTTCGGATGTTTATGTTCCAAGACATGGAGGTGGGCGACACACTCATGATCACCGCTAATGTCATTGGCTGCGTCGACGCCAAAGACTGCGCTCCAGTGCGTAAGACGTCTTTGGTAACGTGTCCATGTAATCTGCATATGCAAATTCTGCATATGCAGATTACATGAGCACGTTATTCAGTTATTTTGTTGGGGATGGGATAAGATTTGATAAATTGAGCGTGCTTATAGGAAGCTGTCAACGTGAATAATTAGTTATGTTGCGGTTTTAAGCAGATAAATAGATATTTTAGATAAATATATATTTTTATATTTTTTTATTCATATTGGTGGACCGATGTTGTGTTTTTGTTCAGTGCTCAAACTGCATTGTGCTCTTGTCCTGTGTGTGTTGTTCAGTGTTCAATCTGCATTGTTTTCAGTGTTCAGTCTGTATTGTGCTCTTGTTCTGTGTGTGTTGTTCAGAGTTCAGTCTGTATTGTGCTCTTGTTCAGTGTTCAATATGTGATTATTTTATACGTGTATAGCTTTATTTACAGAATATGTCTCTCATAATTAAACATGCATGGCTAGAGTGTGTTCTTGTGTCCTCCAGACCAACTGTGGCCCGGGAGACGACGATCTTCTTGGGTTCGGTAGGAGGAAGAAGCGAGCGGTGGAGCAGTTCACCTTCACAACGGTTGTCCCACCTTCAGGTATCCTCTCCTCCTCCTCCTCCGGGCCTCCTTACCCGCCTCCTATCACAGGGCCTTCCTCTGCCCCGCCGCCGTCAGCGTCCACCAGCCACTGGACACACGAGAACACTACCAACTGGAAGAGGAACTTACCCGTCAGGGTCAAAATTCCTAGTAAGTTGTAGAACTGAATGCTTCTAATTTGGGTCTGTCATGATCTACATACTTGACGTTTTGTACTAATACACATGTATTCAGGAATGTGCTTGTAATATCGAATTTATAAAGAGTAGTTTATTTTGATGAGTAAATATGGTAAATTGTGATTTTACTGTCTGTGGTAGGGTTATAAAACTATTGTATATTATGTACTTGATGAGTAACTATGTTGGAGACCAGTATCTCCTGAAAATGTATGTAGTGATCAATAATATTGCAGCCGGTCAATTCTGGAATTTTGACTCGCTGAGAATTGTTTTTATCTCTCGCTGCTGCTTCACTCAGTTGTCTTCTACAGTCTCAAGACTCATTTTTACTTCACTCAGTATCATCTAGTTTTAAAATTCACTCTTGTTTCAATGAATTTGAAAACATTGTGGCGTTCTAAACCCTTTTTATTACATGTGTTTGATGTTGAAAAATGGCATCTAAGAGTATAATTAATGAGTTTTACCAACAAATTTTTCCTCAGTTCTTATACTACCAACTCTCTATTTACAGATGATAAGGTGTATCAGGAGTCTATTGAAGCCCAAGAATGTCGTCTATATTTATTCATCACTTTAGGAGTGGCTGCTGTGTTCTGTATTTCCTCCGTGGTCTTTGTGGTCTTTACCCTCCTTCGTGGTCGCAATAAAGAAATGTCTTCGTCGGCTCCCGTAGCGTCGATGATTGGCCAGATGGGTCCAGTGCAGTCCATCTCACCACCGTCCACGTATTCAAGTTCCCTCTCGACTCAAGACTCATCAGCCAGCACTTGCAGTCTGCCGTTCCCTAACTTCGTCGTGCCTTCGACAGTCAGACATAGAAAGCGTCAGGTCAATGCTGAACTTCTGAAAGTTTTTGACAATGAACATCATTTTCCCTATGGCACTTACCACCCAGGAATGCTCAACTATTATGGGTACATGGTGGTGCCTCGCAAAACACGAGGCAGGGTTAGTGAGAAGAAATCTCTTCGAGCCATTAAAAGAGACCAAAAGCGTCATCAGTTGGACGAACCTGAGTTCGTATGTCAGTGTTCCAATAACCACGTTGACAGTTATGAAGATTCCAACTCCAATACTGAGAATCACAAATCAATTATCAGAATATTAGCTTCATCACCTGACGCTGAGTCATCTACCCTTAACCGACCCCCAAAACCGGTCCCGAGAATGCAGAAAGGTCTTGAAAATATCTATAGTGAGATTACAGTCAGCAGCACACCGACCATGGTCTGAGAAAATACACACTAGAGTTTAACGCAGTGCCATAAATTTGTACATAGGAGGTGACATAAGGAAATATTATATTTTTAATACTATTATTTATTGTAGAGTGGGTCATAACTGTACCAAATTTGACACTCATGCCCTGAAAGGTCTTGAAAAGTGTTAGGTAAGTGCAGTAACTCAGCAGAAAATAATAACATGCTTGAAAGATTAGTGACTAGCAGTGTGGTCCCAGCAGTAATTATGAGCCAAAAGAACCACCAATCACAAGTAATTCTAAAGTGAATTTATAATCCACTATCTTGTATTTCGCAAACAAAAAATAAATCAATGAGATACCAAGGAATCTCAGATGGTGATGGAGTACACTCGTAAAATTAGCTGGATGTTGAGTGAAACCCGAATATTTTAACTCCTGTAAACCAACTATGCAATTAATTTTCAGGTTTTATGTTTTATTTGCGTTCACCTTCCCTCAGGGCCATGTTAGGGTAGGGTCTCCCGGAGTTGTTAATCCAGGTATTTTAAACTTAAGTACTTAGACGCCTTCACTGGCCTGACTAGTGCTCTCTAGAAGAATTTAGAGTTGTCTGTTCTGCACTGTGGGCTGACGGACTTGAAGTTGTTGCCTCCGGTATGAATGGCGCAACACACCATGAAGTGGTTGGGGCTTGTCCCCCTAAGCTTGGTCAACATCTTAAATGTTAGAGATCAGCCCTGGCGTGCCAAGCTTGAAGAGCTGCTAGTCCGGTAGCACTCAGCAAGCGAGGTGACCTAGTAAAGAAAGATTTTTCATGACTTTGTCCTCACTGGTGTATGTGTATATGTATATATATATATATATATATATATATATATATATATATATATATATATATATATATATATATATATATATATATATCAGCAGCACACCGACCATGGTCTGAGAAATATATATATATATATATATATATATATATATATATATATATATATATACATGTATATATATATATATATATACATATACTGGATGGTCAATAACCTAATGTAGTCGCCTAATAACTCCTCCCATGGTTGAAAGCCTTAAAGCCCAACACCAAACCAAACCAAAAAAAATCACCCTGTGTTGAACTGTTGAGTGATATATAATTCGTTTTAGTTAGTGTTGTGTACTTGCTCAAATATTCCAGAGGTTAACAAAGCTAAATGACCATTTTCTTGTATATAGAGTTGAAGTTGAATTTGGTTAATTTTTTATACGACTGCTCATTCATACATACATATATACCCAATACCTAAGACTTTAGGAAGCATGGCAGGATCTTCATCCTGGTAGTTGTGATGTATGTTACCATGTTACACATCATAGGTCAGAATTGTTTTCTTTATTGAATTGTATATACAAGTATTTTGATCAATAGTGAAGTATTGCGCCAATCATTTAACTCATAGTGCTGTGATTCAGGATGTCGTCATTGCCACTAAAGTGGACAACGTAGCTGGCTTAATAATGAATCCTTGTGGCACTCCTCTCATTATTCGAGTATGACGATTCTTACTCCATCTAAGACGTTTCTACTTCCTATATGTCATCCATTACTCTCACCATTTTGCAAGTGTTTCCAGATGCTTGGATTTTTTAGAATCATTCGTTCGCGTGACATTTATCCAAATACGTTAACAAAGCCACATCAACTTTATAGTTTTGGTCAGATGTTTATTCAGCAGATAGGTCCAGAGGTCTTTGTACCCGTCTACCTTGTGGAGGTTCCGGTGATCAACGACCCCACGGCCCGGTCTCCAGCCAGGCCTCCCAGTTGGTCGTTTGACCAACCAGGCTATTGGACGCGACCGTAGTGCAGATACTTTCCCAATTATTTACATCTCTCTATTAGTCATTCAAAAGATCTCTGTAGGCTCATTGTCTCCATCATTTAAAAATCTTTCGCAGCATCACTGCAGAGGTTGATGTGAATGTGTAAAGAACCGCATCTTTATTTTTGTCTACCAAGCGTGGTCAGCAAGAAGTCGTGACCTCAGCACTTGGCTATGGAAGCTCATCAAGGAAAAGTCCCCTTACAGCCTCACCACACGACTGATAATATTAAATATGGCTTCTTCACGCATTCACAGCCACTTGTGGTAGCCAGGCTGGCTATCACAGGTGGCTTACCACAGATGGCTCACCACAGGTAGCTCACCACAGGTGGTGATGCATTGTCTTGGACCAGGAAAACAACAGAGATTACAAAGACCCTTCAGATGATTAATAAAGAGATATAAAACACTTGAATGATGATATCATAATGTCACGGAGACTTGTTGAACCTCTCTGCACATCATATTTCCATGAGGACTTGTTCTATCTTTTGTGACTGGTTGGTGATGTCCTGGGAGATGGCCCGTAGCTGCAAGTACATTTAGAGTAGACCATTATTTCACTGATTCTTATGTTGTCTGGATTCTCTGAATCCACATATGCACATTGTATAAGACTTCTTCTCCAGTCTTCTGGTTGTTGTATATAGTAATTTTATGTTCCTGTCATTATTTTAGGATGTTGAGAAGCAATTAAGATACTGTACTTATATTATTGGAATATACATTATATATAATTATATATTTATACATTTCTATATATACAGCCCCCTCCAACTGTATTGGAGAGGACCTAAACATTCCCTCTAATGCGTTATGTGTGGTTTCCTCCGAGGCTAAGGGTCCCCCTTCTTCCAGCCAGAGGTTATATATAAATATATTATTAACCTGAATATTGTAAATGAGTTTGTACAGGTTCATCAGCGGGACTTACTCAGGGATAAGGAAGGAGAATAACTCCAAAGTAAACGCTTTTATTCAACTGCCCAAAACACTTCCTCAGTGCCAAACGTGGCTTCTCTTGTCTTGTTGTAACTCTTCTCAAGCTCCTCTTTTGTGGAATGTGTGCAACCTGTCTCGAGAGTCCACCATAGTCATTTACACATATGCTTTGGCTTGGATACAAAGAGAAGCACAACAGCTTTATAAACACAATAATCAGTGGCACACTAGAAGTTCAGCAGCCTCAGCTCAGAGCTGTTTGATGTTGTCTAGAAGCTTATGTTGGCGAACCGTATTAATAAATGTGTATCCTTCTTTGCTTCTGGTTTATTGTTTTTCTCCTCTCCGAGTTTTTCAACCATCTTAGCAGACATTTTTAAGTAATTTCGGAAACTTGATTTTGTCAACAACCTTTCCTTGAGCTTTTTAATCTGGATTGCATGTCCTATAACCACTAGTTATAGTGGTTATAGAACATGCCTGCTCTCTGTCCAGAGACGCTACAAACGAGACAGAACCTTGGTGTCTTATATTGATCTGACTATACATCTTCAAAACAAAAATTAGTGTATGTACTGTGTGTAAACTGATTGTTTTTTCAAAATAATTTAGGAGGTTAGCCATAGATGTAATTATAACTCTCAAATCATTGGAAAAAGCTGTAACAAATGGATATATAAATAAAGTTTTAAATGAATCAACTCAAAATAGAGCTCAAAACAATGGAGAGAAAATGTAGTTTATTTTCATAAACGACTTTGGTAAATGCTGTTTGGAAACAGGCTGTTGCTTTATGGCACAAATTACCAGGCAACATAATGGATATGGGATCGCTGGATTGTTTTAGGCGTACGTTAGACATGTATATTAATGCTTTTGGGTGTATATAAATAGGAGCTGCCTCGTATGAGCCATTAGTCTTCGGACGTTTGCTGTATTCTTGTTTGCTAGTGCAGGCTAGTAGTCTCGCCTCTCATCCCGTATATGACCTCCAACCATCATGTGACATCATGTGAGATGGTGATGAAGAGTCACAATAACGTGGCTGAAAAAAAATGTTGACCAAACCACACACTTCACTTTCTAGTGTGTGGTTTGGTCAACATCTTGTGAGATGGCGATATTTGGTGAACGTATTTACCTGAACATTCCTGAGGGACACTATCTCTTCTAGCTGATTTTTTTTTTACTGGAGTGTTGTCTAGGCATTTACGTCTTCAGCGGATAGGTGATTCCATGGATTTATTATTGTTATCCTATGGTGTAAAATTTTTGTTTTCAGTTTTGCATTGTGGCAGGCTGTGATTCATACGTCAGGTTACGAGCAGTCGCGTCCAACAGCCTGGTTGACTAGTCCAGCAACCAGGAAGCCTAGTCGATAACCGGGCCAGGGGGACGTTGAGCCCCGAAATCATCACAAGGTAATCGCGAGGTAAAGGCGGCGTCTTGAGCTGGAAGCTGTTGCCCCATATGTGAGTTACATTGAACGTTGTGATGAGTCGTCTTGGTTAATATCTTCCCTTTTATTCATTAGCTTGAAGGTATTGATGAGGTGGGAAGAAATAGCCTAAGCAATTCTATCCTTATGGGATGTATTGTTATTATCTTAATAAACTTACTTGAACTTAAAGTTATCGATGAGATCAGCCCTGCCATGCCTGATTTGTATTGTTGATAATGTGAGGCCCTCAACCTTTCCAATGTCCTTTTGAAGATGATTTCTCCATGCTAGGCACATTTACTTTCACCTAATGCCTTTGTTCACCTAGCAGTAAGCAGGTACCCAGGAATTAGTCAGCTTGTTTTGGTGGTTGCATCCTGGGCGGGGTCAGTAATTTGACCTTGGGGGAATGTGGGGGGGGAAGAACCTCGATATAAGCCTAACGTGTATGAATACACTCTGGCTTCCTGTCCCCCGACACAATGCATTATTATAATTATTAAGAGCACATTCGTGTTGCTGATAAATAATAGCTGATGCGTATTGTTATGGCCTACATGTAATATCTTGCGTTTTTTCAATACTGAAAAGTATTTGCCAGCCATCTGCTCATTTGTGGAGTTACTGTAAATATTTCTGTAAGGCCTCAATATCGCTTGCGCTTCCCACTCTACCACTTATCTTTGTTACATCTTGATTTACCGTCCATTGTCTGCCGATGGTAATACATTTACTACCCTGTGCTCTGCACGTGGGTGTCGTACACGCTGTCGTACAGTACGGTAGTACTGTACGACAGTTAATCCTGCATATTCTCCATCCTCCACCATCTTTTCCTTTGTATTAGAGTGTGGATTTCCATCACTCTTTCCTTAAGTTTCACTGCAGCCAGGTTAACTTAAGCCATAGCAGCTGCCTTTGTCAGCTACATATATCATCAGCCTGTAGCTATGTTGAGTTGATATCCCATGTTTAGTAGTGTCACATACCGTCCCGTTCTCCATTCTTGACGCTCCTCAGTTGAGTTAATTGAAAGATTTTCTCCTGATAATTTCCATTTCCTTTCTTTAAAAAAAATTCTTTTAGTGGTAGGCTTACACTGTTTATCCGGTGCTGTGTCCTTAAGGTTGAATGATTTACGGAAAGATAAGCGACTCTTCCCGGCTTGTTCTCTTTGTAACCTCTTTTTTTTCGAACGGTAGTTCCTGTCCGACTGTTTCCAGGACAGACAACACGCAAACACACACATAAATAATAAGGCTATACCTTGAATTAATAATGTAGATTGTAACCCATGTCCTGAATAGTATTAAAACATACTCTAACAAAGGATAAGTTACATATTTATTAGTAAGTAATGCACATTTATTAAGTTTCTCATATGCTCTTTAAGATACTTGCGAGATTGCGTCATTTAATTGCCAAAATCTATACAATCATTTGTAATTTCTTGTATATATTTAAATAAATAAAATAAGCATTGTTAATGAGGCTGTTCCATTTCACGTTCCTCCTCAACCATATTCCGGAAGCCGTAAATGCCAAAACTCTTCTGAACTTTAAAATCCAGCTTGAAAAAAATCATCAGCACAAATGGGGGGGGGGGGTTTACCATTGACAAGCCGCCGGCTTCCTGTCCTCATCGAGGCCACTAGTGTTAGCAGTTCTCAAATACATTCAGGTAATTTCGTTGCTTCGCCTGTAACGCCACGTCCGAATCTACAGTTTTAATAAAAAATCTAGCAACAATAATTAATTAATAAAATTAAATACATGCAAGATCATTCTAGATAATATTTAGTTTAAAATATAATAGATTTCGATACATGTATGATGTTACTGTCTAATTAGGAGTAAAGTAAGGGACGAGTTGCGTGGTGACCACCGGCCAGGTCGGACGTTCCTGGGGTCTCTCCGCTCCTGGCTCCTGTTTACGTTGGGTGATTGCTGGTTTGCCCTGCTGGTGGTGGTTTGCCACTGACAGGGTGACGTTTGACTTAGCCATGGGGACTTCTCGCCCTCCAGTGCAGAGGACATTGTCGGCTGGTCTGGCATTTAACGGTGCCGGTGGACCATTCGTTGGTTGGTGTCGCCCTAGTGAACGTGCTGCATGTGCAGCTGTCGGACCTGGTGGGCATCCAGCTGCTTCAGGGCAACCGTGCTGTGGTCAAGTTCCACCTCCAGGCTGCCTTTCAGGCGTTTCTCGAGCGGTGTGAGGGGCGTGTTTACCCTCTCCCTGATACTACTGGTTCTGTTAAGGTAGTGAATCTTGGTGTCACCTTGACGTCTGTGGCGGTGCATGGAGCCCCCTTCGAATTTCAGGACGACTTCTTGACCACCTGTTTTGAAAGATTTGGGACGGTGTTAAGTGTTCGTTGGAACAAGGTCATTGCCGGGCACTGTGTTGGTATGCTTGACGGCTCCCGCACCCTGACAATGTGTACCGTCGTCGATGTCCGTGTTGGGTTACACACTCCGCTGCCAGTACCGGGGTCAACCGCGCACCTGTTATCGGTGTGGTCACGAGGGTCATTTGGCTGCGGCGTGCGACGTGGGAGCACTGGTCGGTGCATGTTCTTCGTACGGAGGATTTTCCGCCCCTGTTGCGTTCGGACTGTTCTGAGAACGGTGTGGGTGCTGTGCCTGAGGCGCCTGATTGCCTGTCTGCTGCTCTGCCTGTTGAGGCGAGTTCTCCGGCCCGTGCGACACGTCAGGTGACTGCTGTGGACCCTGGGGTTGTTGAGCCGGTGTGTGTGGGTGTCGGGCCTGCGCTGTGTGTAGTGCGGGATGTCCCGGTGGAGGTCCATGTCCCGCCCCGCCTGTGGATGTGGTAACGGCTCCCGGGGACGCGGGTTCTGCTGTTTGGAGGGGTGCTTCGGCAAGGTGAGGTGCCTTCCGTGCCTGTGTGTGTTGACGACTGTAGTTCTGCTCTTTCCATCCCTTTGCAGAAGCGTGCGCGTCGGTGTTCTGAGACTGTTTCCGTGGATGATGTAGACAGTGTGGGTGATGTGGCCTCTGTGGACTCTTCGGACGGTGCGCGGTGTGGCATGTGTGGATGTGAAAATGGTGGCCGTGCCTGCGGAGGGGCGCTGGGAGTGGTGTGGTGGCGGCCTGTCTCCAAGCGTTCGCGGCGGGCTCGGAGTGTGTCTCCCCTTCGTGGTGTGCCCTTGGGAGGAGGTGGGGAGTATGGTGCAGCTGGCGTCCCCCGCCGTGGATGATGGTGCTGTGCGGGGCTCCGACGTTGCTACCTGTGCCCCCCCCCCCCCACCTGCGTCACCTGCTGTTGGATCCCCGCAGTGGGGGTTGCCCCTGATGATCGGGACCTCGTCGTGATGTTGCGGAAAGATGTGCACCGGGGGGGCTCGGCTCCTGTGCCTGGTGGTGGGGTCGATGCGCGCGCCTGCATCCCCTCCTTCCTTGCTCCTGTCTGGGGTTGCCTAGTCCCGTCTGCTGGGGTCGTGCCCTGTGAGGGTCCGGAGTTGGGCTCTTATCGGGATGCCCGGGTGCTTCCGGTCCCGTGGTGCTCGTCCACTGTCTGGTGTCGCGGGTGAAGGAGTTTGTGTATAGGGTGCCGGATAGGATGTCTCAGCCGAGGGCGCCGCCTGGTGGCCGGCTGCCCGCTGACCTGCGGGTGATTTGGGAAGCGTACTGCTTGCGCTTTCCGATACACAAGTTTCCGGAGATGTATTAGTTAGTTCCCGTCTTGCGCACACTGCTACGCCGTGCGTGGATCAGCTGCCGCCGTACCCCCCCCCCCCCCCCCGGGATCAGCTGCCGCCGTGACCACGACGCCCCCCCCCCCCACCCCTGTGCGGGGTGTCTCCCTCTAACGTCCGCCTCTGTTTTCGTCGCCACTCCTCTCTCTACGGCCCATCACATCTACCGCTTTTGACTTTCTTCTCCTCCTAACCGTCAACGCGTCTCCTTACATCTGTCCTGGTGCAGTCATCGGGAGGGTTACCCCTTCATGCAAACTGCACCTATTCTCAACAAGTCATTCCAACCTCTGTAAACGGTGTTAACAGTGAGGAGAGAGTGTGCTCCGTTGATTAAGGTATATAGAAACGTGTGCTTGTGGCCGTCTTCCGTTGACGCCCCTCAACAACGACATTTTGTAAGTCTCTCATTGTTGGTTTACTTAATTTAACACTCCCGCACCTGAGTAACGTAGATTGCTTACAGTGGAGCACAGTAGTTTACTTAGCAGTAAATAGGTACCCGCGGGAGTTAGTTGAAATTGAATTAAAATTGAAATAGGTTTATTGAGGTAAAAGACACACAAAGGGATGAGGTAGCTCGAGCTATTCTCACCACGTTAGTTAAATGTTGTATCCTGCGGAGAATCACTAGTTCGACCTCTTGGGGGGGGGGGGGGTTAATTATCAGGGAAAGCGCCAAGCTATTACGACTATATAGCACTGGGAAGGTCAGGATAAGGAATTGGGATGGGACGGGGGGATGGAATGGTGCCTAACCACTTGGACGGTCGGCGATTGAACGCCGACCTGCACGAAGCGAGGCCGTCGCTCTACCGTCCAGCCCAAGTGATTGGACTGGGGGGGGGGGAGGTGCCTCGATATAAACCTTACGTATACATACACAGGCTGTCTGTCCCAGAGTTAGTTTAGCTTACTTATGACGCACCCTACACCCATCCTGTGGACGGTAGTGGAAAGTAAAAGCATAATACCTAATTAAAAAAATAGATGACGCTAACAACGTGGCGGAATAGATATAGTATTAGTACCAGAATCAACACATACATGACACTGAAAACATCACGAATAGAACTACTAAATTCAAAACATAAATGGCACTAAACATATTGCAAAGTAGTAGTCCTCGTGGTGTAGTGGTTAAGACACTCGCCTGGCGTTTCGCGAGCACTTTGTCCTGGGTTCATATCCTGGCCGTGGAGGATTTACTAGGCGTCAATCCTTAACTGTAGCCTCTGTTTACCAACAGTAAAATGTGTACCTTTTAAAACCTTTGAAAAGTCGAACCTGGATATTAAACGATTTGGGGGGTCGTATTCCGGGAACATAGGATTAAGGACTTACCGGAAACGCTATGCATGCTAGTGGCTGTATAAAAATATAAGAACTCTTGGCCATATAAAAAAGTAGTGTTAAATTTAACACAGCTACGATAAACCCCTGCCTGGCGTATTAGTGGTGCCAGTATCATCAATGAACTTGTGCAAGAATGTGTAATGAAAAGGGAAAACTGAAAAGAATCCATGCGTTTAAATGACACATTAAAATTAAGACTAATTTCAAATTGTATCAATCAAACAACTATCACCCTGATTATGTTGTCTGGGAGGACAGGCTGTACCTGAGACACAACTCAAAGGTGGCTCTACAAGTTTCTTAAAATGACAATTATACCTAGTTCATGAATGATCGTGTATATTCCGCATTGTAATTTAGATGCAGATTTAGACTTCTACCCGGCTGACAAGTCGGTTGGTTCAATAACGAACGGCCGGAATAAAAATAGACGAGAAAGTTGACCAGACCCCACACTAGAAGGTGAAGGGACGACGACGTTTCGGTCCGTCCTGACCATTCTCAAGTTGATTGTGATTAGACAAGACAGTCCTGACATCAAATGGCGAGAGAGAAAGAAAACGGTAAAAGAAAGAAAGCGGTAAATATGATAGACTTAAAAATCCGGTCGAAACTTAAGGGTTGTTTCATCTCACCGACCCTGACAAAATTCGGGCAGACTAAATACATCAGGATATCTTCGAATATCCTGATGCATTTAGTAAATAAATAATATGTTATAAAGCTTCGGTATAACGGGCCATTTGATTTATAAAAATTGATAATTTGGTATTTACTAATTTAATGTTGAAGCATGTCTTAATAATTACCAATCCAAGAGCTCGTTTTGGGAGATTTGTTACGTGTCTGTCGTAGTAATGGCAAGCCTAATTCTGGCAATTACTACTGCCACACTGATGACGCTTTCTGCTGCCATGAGGTGCCAAGTATAGGTTCAGTACTACATTCCAATTTTATAGCTTTTTGCGTTGTATAAAGAATTCAGTATGCAACATTTTGACAGCACCTTCTCCATAAATGAATACTGAATAGATTCCAAAAAGCTACCTTGAGGTTATCTGGTGATGGTTCCGAGGAACCACGGCCCAGCGGCCGGTTTCTGACCATTTGTTTTGCACTTTTTATACACAAATATAATGCCAAAATTTTCAGAAGCAATCTTGCAAAATGCCGACCGGGTCCCTATATCATAATATATAGTTTATGTACGTTTTTATCTATATTAGTTCCAACTCCTTCTTTCTGGTATAATTTCACCGATATCTTGATATATAATATATATATCATATATAGATTATATATATATATACCATATATATAATATGTATATAATAAAGTAATATGCCCAGGTTTGAGGTCCCATACAGGGCAATGAGTCGTGTGTGGGCACTGTGTATGTCACACATGACCTGGGCATAACTGACAATGCCTTGCCACCCGCCAGCTCACTTCAACTCCATGATGACAGCTACCCCCCCTTGCCCCTCCCACCCCCTCCATTCCCCATGGGCACACTGCCCCGCGGCCCACGCCAACACTCTGGTGAAGGAGGGAAGAACAGGTTGGAATCGAACGCGCCACGCAAGTTGGGAAGAGGGCAGAACTGAAAGCTGTAAGAGTGGCACAGATAGGGTGGTGGAAGAGGCTGGTAGGGTTGGCAGCAACAGGTAAGGATGGCAGCAGCAAGCAGCAGGTAGGGGAGTCTAACTGCTTGACAACTTTATAGAGATTGAGACAGCTAAATGAAAGCCTGCGAAAACAATGCGGTGCTCGCAACTGTAACTTGGCGAGTTTCCTTTATATTTGTTGCGGCCTGGAACAAAGTTGAGCTGTTTCTCTCCATAGCAGCGTGCTGTCGCCAGAGCCGCCGAGACTCCCCACTGCAATACCAGTTAATTAAGACAGAGGTCCTGCTGATGGTCTTCTTGTGGATTGTCTCTCGCCATTTTATGTCAGCGGCTGTGGAGGAGGAGGGAGAGGAAGTATTAAGTCCCCGGGGCTGGTGAAGGTGAAGATGGTGAGGGCCTTTCTTTTTGCCGGGGGCGGGGGATTGTGGTTCCATGGCTGTATTTTCATCTGTAATTATTAGTGTGGTGCTTGGCATTTCCATCGAGTAATCTGAGGTTTCTTGGGCTACCAGCTGGGGGGCTGGGCGTCTCATCTTGGAGTAGCCTCTCTAGCATTGCGTCTTCTAACATTTCGATCGTGTGTTCCCACACTGTGTGGTCTGCTGTTTGTAGCTTGATGTTTAGTTGATTAAATAATTAGGAACTCAAGGAATTCCTGAATTATTTCGCAGACGGTAGACGGTTTTGATGCTCTCTTAGTGCCTTGTTTTTGCATTGCTTAATAGTTTTTTCGCATCTTGTTTTTCTTTAAGATATGTCGAGGTACTGCAGGGTATGTGAGATCGGCATGACTTAAAGCCTATTATGAGATGTAGTTGTATGTCCATGCCCAGGTGAAAGGGCAGTGGATAGGCCCCCAGGTTTGGGGAGGAAGGTGTGAAGAGGTAGATGAGAGGGCTTGATCAGACAAAGTCTTGTGGGTGGGAGACGGCAATGTGTCCAGCCCAGAAGCTAGGAGAGGTATAGACAAGGGCTCCCAGCTTGGGCGATTGGACCGAGAGGGTAGAGGTCAGTGCCAAGGTCTTGACATAAGACAGTGAAGATACAGGCGGAGCCTGAGAAAGAACAAACAAAAAAAAAGAAAAAACACCTCTCAACAATTTATGTTCCCGAACATCTACATGGTGGTGGATCCACCTTAACTTATCTGGATGAAAAAGTCACGTAAATTTTTGCCTTCCCAAAGTAGTGTAATAAATAAATCTATTTACACTTGGAAATCTAAACAGATGTACCCGGCAAAACTGCAAATGCGTATGTAACTACTGAGTTTGCCTCCCTGTCTTCTTGAGAAGAGGACAAAGCATTACAGAGGAAAGTTCAACCCGTCTTAACCACACTTAAGTGGGAATGGCTTGATATCTCTCAGCATCAACTCTCCAAGAGAAGTTACCACAGAATTCTCTTTTTTCTTTGCAAATTATATTTTTCACCCAAGAGAAAAATCGTCGGGATATTTGATAATTTTTTGGTGACGATGTTTTCAATGTTCTCAGTGTGCGTTGCTGTGTGTTAATTCTTACCCCCCTCTCTCTCTCTCAGCAAATCGCACTCCCCCCCACCCCTTTCTCATCTCTCTCTCTCTCTTCAGCTCCACTCTCTCTCTCTCTCTTCTCTTCTCTCTACTCTCTCTCTCTCACTCTCTCTGTCTCCCTCCTCTTCTCTCTCGTCATCTCCTCCTCTCTCTCTCCCCTCTACTCCTCTCCTCTCTCTTCTCTGCCTCTCTCTCCTCCCTCCTCCTCTATCTTCTCTTCTACTCTCCCCTCCCTCCTCGTCTTGTCCTCCCTCCTCCTCATCTCACTCCTCTCCTCCCCTGATCTCTCTCTCTCTCGTCTCTCTCTCTCTCTCCCTCGGGAGTATAAACCAATTTTCAAAGAGGCTGTTGTAAAAGCTTTTGTGAAGCTCAGACTTCAAAATTGCATGGGTTTTCGGGTTCTATATAGTCTAATATTTCTTAAAAGGTGGTACTGGGGCCGCCCATGGCTTGTGTCCCTTATTATCCCCATATGTCATCCTAGAAATTTGGTGTGTGCCCATATATATATATATTATATATATATAATATAATATATATATAATATATATATATAATTGTATATATATATATAACATACAAAAAATAATAGGGGTGTGTAGGAGAAGAAAGAAATAAGTATTCAGTGAGAATCCACAAGATCTTCTCTGAACTCTTTGTTTTCTTCGAGGATGTGGGTCCCTGCAATTGCACCAGAGGTGATACCCCCTTATATATATATTTATATTTATATTTATATATTGCTGTGTGTTTGAGAGCTTTACCAGAAGAATGCAATTCATTACCTTAGATTATGTGATTATATCCTTATTATCCCATATCAGGTCACGAAGTTCAGCAGGAGGTAACAATCATAAAAGCTGTGATAAGCCTCCTCTCCCTCCCGATAACCCCACGCAGCACCGTC
>WNGS01005997.1:17094207-17117947 GCA_020271785.1 Procambarus virginalis | reverse complement strand
TATATATATATATATATATATATATATATATATATATATATATATATATATATATATATATATATATATATATCAGCAGCACACCGACCATGGTCTGAGAAATATATATATATATATATATATATATATATATATATATATATATATATATACATGTATATATATTATATATATATACATATACTGGATGGTCAATAACCTAATGTAGTCGCCTAATAACTCCTCCCATGGTTGAAAGCCTTAAAGCCCAACACCAAACCAAACCAAAAAAATCACCCTGTGTTGAACTGTTGAGTGATATATAATTCGTTTTAGTTAGTGTTGTGTACTTGCTCAAATATTCAGAGGTTAACAAAGCTAAATGACCATTTTCTTGTATATAGAGTTGAAGTTGAATTTGGTTAATTTTTTATACGACTGCTCATTCATACATACATATATACCCAATACCTAAGACTTTAGGAAGCATGGCAGGATCTTCATCCTGGTAGTTGTGATGTATGTTACCATGTTACACATCATAGGTCAGAATTGTTTTCTTTATTGAATTGTATATACAAGTATTTTGATCAATAGTGAAGTATTGCGCCAATCATTTAACTCATAGTGCTGTGATTCAGGATGTCGTCATTGCCACTAAAGTGGACAACGTAGCTGGCTTAATAATGAATCCTTGTGGCACTCCTCTCATTATTCGAGTATGACGATTCTT
The DNA here is from genome assembly GCA_020271785.1 of Procambarus virginalis. Classification (NCBI taxonomy): domain Eukaryota; kingdom Metazoa; phylum Arthropoda; class Malacostraca; order Decapoda; family Cambaridae; genus Procambarus; species Procambarus virginalis. Next base: position 17,117,235 of record WNGS01005997.1, on the reverse strand, counting down.
ACTCCATCTAAGACGTTTCTACTTCCTATATGTCATCCATTACTCTCACCATTTTGCAAGTGTTTCCAGATGCTTGGATTTTTTAGAATCATTCGTTCGCGTGACATTTATCCAAATACGTTAACATTTTAACCATTTGCCCATCCACTTGGACTACTAGGTACAGCGACGGTCTTGTAGTTTACAGGGGTCGGCGTTCAATCCTCGATGGCCCAAGTGGATGTGCACCCTTCATTTTCCACCTTCCTCATATCCCAGCTCCTTGTCCTCAATTACCTTTCCAGTGTCGTATATTCATACAGGGTTTGTGTTGTCTCCAGATAATAATTTTACCGTCCAGGACCCAGTGTTGCCGCTTGGCTATATCATCCTGCAATAACTTACAATTCTCCTGTCTTAAGTCTCCTTCACACCTGCGCAAAGAACAGTTATAGGGTCCATGGATTGCGACTTGTAGGACCACACTCGTTACCCTTTTTCCAGTCTGACGTGTTCTGGTGTGTCCAGTCCGATTGTGTCTTGCCTGACAGGCTTTATTTCAGCATGCTTCTTAATTGTGTACAGAAGTTTTCTATTGGAAAAGGTATATGGAATGTTTCTGAGTAGCTAGGAAGGTAAAGTCTGGCTATTCTTCCCTCTCTATTGGTCACCAGGCCGGAAAGCTCCTTCCGGAACTAAAAGCATGTTTGGACTCTTGAAGACGCTTATTTTGTGCTAACAGGGAGTTGAGCTTCAACTCTGGGTCCCACCTCTGAAACTTCAGTCGATAGTTGTACAAATTCCTTCGCCTATTGGGTAAGGTCATATCTACATTTCAAGCTGTGTGTAAAATTTGCACTTCTTAGTGTATTCAGTTTATTTACTACACTGGCACGTAAATAATTCTGACAAATATTCGAGTACTTTTTTTTAACCAATATTTACTTGTTCTCGCACCATCCACGTCGTATAATCTTGTATGCAGTGATCATGTTTGCTTGATTCTTATGTCTTCCAGTGTTGTAAGGTTACTTCATTTAGTGTTGCCGCTTAACCCATTCTTCTCAGGTCTGGGAATAGTCTGGTGGCATACCTCTGACTCTCCTTCAACTTCGTTTTGTGTATGATGAAATATAAACACGTTTGCGCTGCATATTCCAGATCAGGTCATCTGATCATACAGATCAGTATGTATGTGGTATACAACGTCCTAATTGGCTCCCTTTTCCGATTTATGAATCAAGTTTTATGCTGGATTGCAAGTGGTAGTCATAATGGCATAGCTTGTTAGTGACAGTGTTTGATCTCTGCTTTATCAACTGTGTGACCAATGTTTAATAATAATAATAATATGATTATCTTGGACGTCGTGTATTATATGCATTGACGGGTAGGAGGGAATGGAAAGGGAGAGAGAGAGTGAGGGAGAGTGAATATGGAGGTTGAGTGAAGAGGGAAAGAAGATGTGAGTGAAGAGTAGGAGAGAAAGGGGAGAGAGGGATAGGGTGAGAGTAAGCGAAGAAGGGAAAGATACAATGAAGGAGAGTGTAGGGAAAGTGAAGGTAAACGGAGAGAGATAGTGAGTGAAGAAGGGGGAGTGAGAGTAAACAGAGAGAGAGGGAGAGTGAAGAGGAGGGAGACGGGGAAGGAGGGAGCGGGAGAGAAAGAAGCGTATATTTAACCTCTACTATCACAGCCCTATATTAAGATATATATATATATATATATATATATATATATATATATATATATATATATATATATATATATATATATATATATATATATATATATATATATATATATTATATATATATATATATATATATATATATATATATATATATTCGGGATTCACTGAGAAGGATATTGATTTTCCAAAATGAAATATTTCGAGCTGAGATCAATTATTTTAAATCATCTCATAAGAAGACTCCGCTCAGAAACTGATCTTTTTAATAAGATTATTATTATTATTTTGTTATTAAGTATAAACTTTTTTAATGTTAAGTTGCAGTCATATTAGGTACAGGATGAAGCTGGTTCCAACTGGGTACCAGAGCCTTTTGTTGATTGGTTGACTTGATCTCACAAGTATTTACATGTTCAAGGAAACATGTTCCAGACGCGAGTCAGCCAAGGAATGCCAGCATGAACCTTTTAATGGCTGAGCACCTTGTGTTGTCGTTGCCGCCATCTTGTTCTTCACGAAGTTGGGTCAAGTAAAGAACCTTCAGAAGGTTCCCAACTTGTCCCAACTTTATAAATAATAGTAAGACTCCTGGCATCTCTCTGGCGTTGAAGGCTGACATACTGACCAATCCAGCTGGAACAGGAATGTAAGTCATCTTGTACTGTTCACTACCTTAACTAGAAGTTGGATAAAGTATGAGGAACTGGCTATCCAGAATAATATCACATAGTCAAGACGGGTGCAGCTTGTACTGCATATAAAGTCTGGTAACCATTGTTGTTAGACAAGTACATGATGCACCTTAATGGCTCTCTCTTTCTGCTGGACACTGGCCAAGGGCAAGGCTCCTTTTAGTGATGTCGTTGACTTCGTAGTGCCTTGTGTGCCATCCTTTTCTTTTTCTGCAGCGCAGGCCATGCAGTCACACATATCATATGTATATGTATAGGTATATAAGCATATATAAGGGAGATCCTAAGCGGCATGAGTTCGAATCCTGGCCGGGTCATTTAGAGTTCTTAGTGATTATATATATACATGATAAATATAAATATATATATATATATAATTTGTGTGTGTGTGTGTGTGTATTCACCTAGTATTCACCTAGTTGTGTATGCGGGGGATGAGCTTTGCTCTTTTCGCCCGCCTCTCAACTGTCAATCAACTGTTTACTAACTACTTTTTTTCCCCACGCCACACACACACACCCCAGGAAGCAGCCCGTGGCAGCTGACTAACTTCCAGGTACCTATTTACTGCTAGGTAACAGGGGCATTCAGGGTGAAAGAAACTTTGCCCATTTGTTTCTGCCTCGTGCGGTAATCGAACCCGCGCCAGAGAATTACGAATCCTGCGCGCTATCCACCAGGCTACCAGACCCTTAGGCCCAGGTGTGTGTGTGTGTGTGTGTGTGTGTGTGTGTGTGTGTGTGTGTGTGTGTGTGTGTGTGTGTGTGTGTGTGTGTGTGTGTGTGTGAGATGCGTCCAGTTAAGAAGATAATTTACCTCACATAAGATTTCGTATAGCATTTTTTCCGCGCCATGTAATTATTGGATTATTTGATTAATTCGGTGTCGCTTGTCTGTCGTATCAACTCGGGCAACTTGCGGCTACAACAAATACTTGATTTCACAAAATATAATTAAATTTGTAACTCAAATCATTCCTAAAAGGTAACGAGAAAAGCGTATCGATGGTGGCCAGCGGGTTCCCGTAAGCGAGCGTTTGAACACTGTTATTTTAGAGGGTACACTATGTAAATGATAAAGGTGGGGTGTGGCAGTGACCTCTGACCTTCCTGGTCGGCGACGTCTGCCACACACACGGGCTGGCTACGTCACACCATGACCATCATTCATCATTCTTAGCACGTCACACCATGATCACCATTCATCATCCTCAACACGCCACACCATGACCATCATTCATCATTCTTAGCACGTCACACCATGACCACCATTCATCTCCTCATCACGCCACACCATAACCACCATTCATCATCCTCAACACGCCACACCATGATCACCATTCATCATCCTCAACACGCCACACCATGACCACCATTCATCCTCTTCAGCACGCCACACCATGACCACTCATCCTCCTCATCACGCCACACCATGACCACCAATCAACATCCTCAACACGCCACACCATGACCACCAATCATCATCCTCAACACGCCACACCATGGCCACCATCCAATAACCTGAGCCCGCCACACCAGAGGACTTGATCGCGACACACAAGATACTGAGGGGAATTGTCAAGGTGGACAAGGACAGCCGCTTTAAAGTAAGATAACGTAGGCCTAAAGAACATAACTGCAAGATGAACGCAAATGAGTCGAGGAAATACTCATTCCCTGTTCGGGTGGTCAACAACTGGGATGCACAAAAGAAAGTTGTGGAAGCCACTGCTGCACACAATCGTTAAAACCAGATTCGATAGAGAATTTTAACGTCACAATAGTTCAATTATAACTAACATGTATAACAAGGGTAGCAGACGGGGCAGAAAGTGCTTGAGCTCACTTCCTCGTTGACACTGGTAGATAAGTACTGATAGGGAAGCACACTTGAGGCTGACGTCGTACCTTAAGCTATTCACATGACATTTCTGGGCAAATTGTGTTTCACTTATTGGTAATTATGTCCATACACGGACGTGCTTACGTCGCGCCATAAGTGAGGTATGTTGATAACTGCGCCGCCGCCTACGTCACATCCGGACAAGAAGTGTTTCGCCTGACTATAGTTTCATCAGACCATGAGCAGGCTTGGTACCTTGACAGGCTACCTTACCAGGCTACAGCCTCACATGATTACCACCTACAAAATTCTCAGGAGAATTGACAGGGTGGACAAAGACAAACTCTTCAGCACGGGTGGGACACGAACAAGGGGACACAGGTGGAAACTTAGTACCCAGATGAGTCACAGAGACATTAGAAAGAATTTTTCAGTGTCAGAGTAGTTAATAAATGGAATGCATTAGGAAGCGATGTGGTGGAGGCTGACTCCATACACAGTTTCAAATGTAGATATGATAGAGCCCAGTAGGCTCAGGAATCTGTACACCAGTTGATTGACAGTTGAGAGGCGGGACCAAAGAGCCAAAGCTCAACCCCCACAAGCACAATTAGGTAAGTACAGTTTGGTGAGTACAGGGGCAGACCACTTCAGGCGAAAACAGAAGTCATCAAACTATGAGCTGCTCAAGTCACACACCAGGAAGCTACCATTATATGCCACACCTATATTAAGTTACGTTATATGTTGAACAGGATACGCCACACCTGTCGCGCCTTCAGAAGAATGTACGCCACACACAACTCGTCTTCAGAAGATGCAACGGCCGACCCCAAAAACGCATTCATCAGTTTTAACATGGTGTTCATTCCAAATAGGAATTTCCTCAAATAAATATTAATATTATTCTATATTAGCATATTGTGCATAGTTTGGATTAGGTTAGGTTAGATGTTGCGGTTCTGTTGACGATTAATTATATGTGTAGTGCGTGGGTGAAGTATTTACAGCATTGTGGTTCGAACAGAGGTTGGTTAAGAAATGTTGAAAGTTATCAGCTGTGAGTCGTATGCAAATCTTTTATCATTCGTAAACAGGGTGTTTGGCGACCGCACGGAATCACTTTTGACCTTCGTTGACGAGGACGGCTGCTCCTAAATGACTACCGTCGAACTTTCCTCGGGCGGCATTTTACTCACATTCCCTGTTGAAATAGCATTCAACTTCTTGAGTGTCCTTGGAGCAAATGATTGAAGACACATTTCTGCGTATATAGATACGTAGTTTATAAACAATGATTTTATGGAGGATGAAGTGGTAAAGGATATGGTGGAAGAACTGGAAGAGGGAAGAGAAGGGATAGGAGGAAGATAACAAATAAAACAGGAATGGTAAAAGGTATATATAGAAGAGTTAAGCGAATGAACATAACACTCTACCAAGCCAACTAGAAGTAAATTCTATAAACACAACCCATAGTCTGAAACTCAAGCAAATAACAGCTGTCCAAGTTGTGTCGTGACTGTGAATCAGTCACCCCGGGACATTATATAGTAAAGCAATTGTCGTGACCAAACACCTTGGGTAATCTCTTTATTTGCTTGCTGGAACAAATCTCTCCATTGCACGCCACCTCAGGTTTTTTTTTACCAGTACCTTATAGTGATTTTACTTACGACCTTTGGGTTCGAACACTGTTTTTAAATTCAGTGTAAGATTATGACTGGCAGGAATGCGTGATAGTTAAAGGGGAGTGCTGATATAAATAAATGGGACGAGAGAGAGAGAGAGAGAGAGAGAGGAGAGAGAGAGAGAGATCTAGTGATCTACTTCTCTCTTCCATGAAGCTTCTAGTCTCGCTGACGACTACTACGAGACTCTGGACATAGTTGAGAACTTGGCGCGAAGACATCTCTTATTCATAGCTATTCTGGGGACTGGTCAGCACACTGGAGTGGCTAAGTGCCACTCAACATCACCACCGGAGAGATGTTGACGGTCTCCTGTTATGTATAGACGAAGGTTCTAAAGGTTTCCCACTTGGCCCACTCTGTGGACAGCCAGAAGCTGGCCACAACAACACAAGGCACTTAGCCACTAACAGCTTATGCTGGCTCTGCCATTCTCAAGAATATTTCTTTCGGTATTAAGTTGGGCCAGAAATAGACTGAACTATCAGAAGACAGTACAGAGATAATGTATCAACATTCCTACAGTTTTTAATTATTTAATTTAAAACTTAAACTTGATTATGACTTTTTTTATCAGACTACTAGTACTATGATGAAATATAATGTGTTAATATCAGTGTTACACTATATTACCATCACATGTGGCGAACCCAGAGTGCTCTCCTTAATTAAACTACACAGACATGAACATTTTATACAACCAGGATTCATCTGGCAATTAAATGTCCATTCAAGAAACTTTTGCATCATTCATAAATCAGGGCGGCTTATTTTCTTTCATTAAACAATGTTTTTATTATTAAAAGAAGCCTTGAAGCGCTACGAGATTTTCTATATAAGAATAACGTTGGATTGCGAACGACCTCGCAGCGTTTCCATGCTTGCGAACTGNCACACACACACACACACCGGATCAACCAGGGCTGGACACCAGTCCTGAACTGCTCGCTCTACATGGTAGAAAACCTATTGCCGGGACATGTTCCAGGTAAAACCAGTAGGGTAAGGTTTACCATGAGTTATGGGAAAAGAAAGCTCTAAGTCTATTACCAGTAGTCAGAAGCTGTGTACTCCAGTATCCACCGAAGGAAAAAAAAAAGATAGTTTTAAGAACAGTAGAAAGAAGTAATAAACAGCTGGAGAAAGAGAAGGAGGTAGAGATGTACGAGCTAGAATAACTCTCCTTCATCTGTGTGGGCCCAGCTCCACATCTGTGTATCTGTGTGGGGCCCGGCTCCACTTGCCAGGCGCCTCTGCCCTAAATACCCACCAGGCAATATACTTGAGTGTAAGCTCTTGGCCCGCTACCTTCGAGAAACCCCCCAAAGTGTAAACAATTAAAGGTACCCGCCCACCACTTCCCTAAACAAACTCGGTATTAGTCGTAATTTACAGCATAATTACACTTTCGCGTACGGGTAGTGACTTAATTTTGAAATTAATGTTTGGTCGAACTATCCTGCACAGGTCGTAATTGCTGCTTCCCATACACGGAGAGTTAATTATCGTAACCGTGGTGTCTCCGGCATCATCGGAGAAGTAGTATAATTAAGGGTTCTGTTTCTTTAGTCTCCTCACATTAACTACCTGCTTTATCAGTAGTTATCATTTTGTAATGTTCTTGTGTACATGTAGAACAAGATAAGCAATTTCAAAATTGGTTATTAGACGGTGTAGAAGAGAGATGAGAAAGTAGTTTTTAATAATAATAAGGGTAAGTGTAATGACCGGCAGGAGCAGTGGTCCTCAACACTGCTCACTTTTACATATATTAATGGCTCGGTCAATAATGAGGAAGGGACACCACAAGCATATATAACCGGTGTGGCTGCACATAAATTGTATACGCGCGCGCGTACGCATGCACGAACACACACACACACACACACACACACACACACCACACACACACACACACACACACACACACACACACACACACACACACACACACACCAAGAGCCAATGCTCGATCCTGCAAGCACAAATAGGTGAGTACAAATAGGTGAGCACACACACACACACACACACACTTTGTGCTACGTAGACACCTTTCTTTAATTATTGTTCATCCATTTATTTTTTTTAAGATCTTCATTATGAATAATTCGTCCAATTGCTAACTAACTTTCCGTTTTTTTTCCACCTCTTCGTCTTCCTTCTCTTCCTCGTCCAGCGTTGTCTTGTCTTCGATTTAATTATTTCCTCTTGTCTTTATATTGGACTTATTTTGTCTTTACTTCTCGAACCTCCTCCCAGTTATGAGCCCAGCCCTCATCCCAGCCTTCAGCCCAAGTTTCAGCCCAGCCCTCAGCCCAAGCCGCAGCCCAGCCCTCAGCCCAAGCCTCAGCCCAGCCCTCAGCTCACCTATCTTTTCTACCCTACGCCAAACCTTCCTCTCAGCCTTCGTCCTAGAGTCCTTGAAAGTATATACAAAATTAAAGCCTACATAAAATCTTTTACCATATAATGTTACCATTGCCTAATGCCTAATATAAAAAACATACGAATTATATACATCAAATAAGTCTTAAGCGCATTATATAATATGACCGGGTATAAATATTTGTTGGTTTATATTGTCTTGTGGCTGGCATGTGTGGACCCAAGAGTAGCCTGGAGCTGGGGTCGGCGGCCAGCCAAGGGTTCCTTCATGTATTCCCACTTCTTTTTATTTATACATTTTTTTGTATGAAAGAGAAAGCTGAGTATTGCCATGATGTGTCCCTTGAAGACGGCTGGGGCCTTGTATAGATCCCACTCAGGCGTTAATATCTCCTGTGAGCAATTTGCATGTCGGTAAAATAAAGTTTCCTAACCCATTTTTTTAAATTTTTAATAATAAACAATTTTACACAGTGCCATTGGCTGACGCACTATTGTGAGTGACCAATGAGGGACGGGTTATCCTCGTGCTGGCCACGCCCATTAACTGGTTGTCCACCAATAGGCACGGATCTGAACAAGCTAAGGAGGATTTTATGAACAGATTTAATAGATAAGCGAATTGTTTGTTTGTGTGTGTTCCAGGGGGGGGGGGGGACATATTTACACTCACCGTCACGTCTTGGGGTGACGGTGAGTATAATTGAGGGGGAGGGGGGTTATAATTGTGTGGTGTGGTTGTAGTATCGGTTGTAAGGGCTGGGAAGGAGAGAGAGGTGGAGAAAGGGAAGGGAGCAGAACTCGTCGTTGGAGGAAAGTAGAGAGAGGGATTACAGAGGTGGACAAATGGCCAAGAGGATTGTAAATATGAAATAAAGTTAAAGGATTGCAACAGGAGAGAAGAGACAGATAATTACAAATTATTATTGAGGCAAGTGAAGGAGATTTCAACAGAACTTAGCCACCACCAACCACGCCTCAGGCCAACCACCACCAGTCACTACAAGACCAACCCACTCAAATTGAACCCCACACAGCCTCAGTAAGTCTCCTCTGTGCCCCCTCGCTGCCAGATAACCATCGTAGCATAAATATCCAAGAAAGAAAGCCAGTGCTTCTCAGTCCTAGTTAACTGTGTCCCTGGCTGACCAACGAGACCTTTGACCTAGATCCTGCTGGAGGTGACGTGGGTCACTCAGACGCCAGGAATCCAGGAACACTCCACTTGCTCAAACCAAACAGGTTAATGCCAACTGAAAGGACACGAATCTCCATATTGGTGCTCGTATTATCCCAGGTGACTAACCATAATATTATTGCTAGTCATAATAAACTTGGATAATAACAATTCAGTCCCCGCTGGGCTTCTGGAGCTTCGAACTAGCGACCATCAGAGCGGCAGGGAGTAGCGCTCACCACTACGGTGCTGAACATTCACAATAGAGCAGGTCTCCAAGACTCCCAACTGGTATCCAGTTGAGACATTATGCCTGCCCTGAGGTGCTACTTGAGGATGAGTTAGGTGATCCACGCCCCAGTAATATAAATTGTTAACCACAATGAACGTGGAAGTCTCAATTGTCCACTAAAGTCTCAATTTGATGCCAGTTAGATGTCTTTGAGATCCTGTTTTATTGTGGATGTACAGTAGCATTGTGGTCAGAGCTGCTGGCTACTGTGGGCCAGCCAAAGGCTTACGGCCCGCGCAGGAATATCCCTGCAAAAAAAAAAAAAATACTTGTTACTGCTTTGTGCTCGGTGGTTCATTTCACACAAACACACACACCTGACAAGCCTGACAGATGAGTGGGCAGCGCTCAGATTCGTAGTACTGAAGTTCCGGGTTCGATCCCCGGTGTAGGTGGAAACAAATGGGCAGAGTTTCTTTCACCCTGATGCACCTGTTACCTATCAGTAAATAGGTACCTGGGAGTTAGACAGCTGCTACGGTCTGCTTCCTGGGTGTGCGTGTGTGTGTGTGAAAAAAAGTTGATTAATTGACAGTTGAGAGGCGGGCCGAAAGAGCCAGAGCTGAACCCCGCAAGCACAACTAGGTGAATAAACATGTATATAAATAGGAATGCCTGTCTGAGGTGCAAGACTAGATACTTCAACTTATCCTCACCAGTTATTGCTGGACGACTGGTTGGGGTAAAGCTTGGACCCCATACCCGCCTTACAGGGTGTCGTCCAATGTTCCCCTTCCTGAAAACGATGTAGATGAAATTATCCTGCCCGAGTCCGTAGAGTTTTATCATTTGTTCATTATGTACACAAATATAACCCATCATGATAACACAGACATTCCAGTCAAATTAGCATGTAAATAGGGATGAAGTTTAACTAGACCAAGGTATCCCTAAATCTGTTGCTAAGACTATTGTTCCAAATACTCAGGTTTGATAATAGATAAATCACTGACTCCTAAAGCTGAATTAAAGCACCAGAATAAAAGCTATAATTTGTTTAGATCCGAAACATTTGTATATAGGCAGCACAAAATATCCACTTGTGCAACACAGTGGTTGCCAGGATCAGGTTGGGTTGCCGTTACCCGTGGCAGGTGACTACAGGTGACGAATATGTCAATCCTGAGCACTCCAGCTGCAAACTCTCTGAGCAGAAATTGGGTCATGATCTCACACACACTACATTATTGAATGTCCGATCATTAGACCCTTCAGACCTGCCGGTATAAGGTACCTGGAGCATTGCAACTATTCACTCTCGTGATCTTCAGGACATCTAATGCACCCAACGTTCAGCAGTGCAGGGGACTGACCACATTGTGAAGATCTTCTCTGGTTAACCAGGAGTCAGAGTACATAATATTCTATAGAAACAAGAAGGCTACCAACTTGTTCTTGAAGAACTCTCCCAACACCAAGCGAAACGGCTTTCACGTTTATGCCTTTCACGTGCCCACTTGGGGATTGTCAGCCCAGGTGATATCAGTACGTTGGCAAGATACCAATGTATCTTTCAAGGCACCTCACAGTGCACACAATCTTATAACTTACGACAATATATATAATCACGACAATATATATATATATATATATATATATATATATATATATATATATATATATATATATATATATATATATATAATGGTCCTTTTAGATCTTCTCGAGTCATATGTATTTTTTTCATTTATATGGTTTTCTCTGATCCGCTAGGCACAGTATCACCAACACTGCTATTCAGTTACAAAAACATTGATATTACACAAATCAAAAACATTAGTTTTAGATTTGTGATTACAAATCTAAACTACTTTATTTGTATGCTTTGGTTTGCTATTCCCTACAGAAGTGTACTCTGTTCTCGAGGAAGGCTTGATCATATAAGTCTGTTTTGTGTCTAATCATCTTTTGGTCTGATATGTTCATTTTTTGTCTGCTCTGATATTTTACAATCTGCTTGAAGTATTTTTGGTCTGTTTCTATGTATTGGTCTCGTCTCATCCGTTCTCTTCTGGCCTGCCTCTACGTCCCCACACTAATACAAACATACACACAATTTGAATATAAAATACAGGTTTAAATTTGAGTATAAAATACGTGCAGCAGCAGAGAGAAGAGCAGTGTCGAATGAACTCGGGAGTGGAGTAGTCGACGGCGGCTGTCCAATCATTTCTTATTTAGTGAAGCTCGCCAGCAAAGTATTATTATATTATGCAGTTATATGTTTCCTTCATAATGGAATATTTATTTAAACTCGTCATCTGCGTTGAGGAAGAAATACTGAAAATAATACGTCTTTCTAAAGATCAAATTATGAGCCAGGGAGTGGGAGTGCGGTTGAATTATTCCCCTTTTTTACATTCTGTAAACACTAATTAGAATAATTCACGTTTGCCAGTAATTAGTTGCACTATTCATGAAGCAACTCATTACATTATACATAAAGTAATTTTTTTCAGTATACAGGAAGTAATTCATTGCATTATACTTGCAGTAATTCATTATATTATACATGAAGTAATTTATTACTTTATACAGGAAGTAATTCATTACATGATATTGAAAGTAATTCTTAAGTACCAACGACAGTGATCAGTGGATCAAGGCTTGAGACGATATTTATTGTCCCCTGATTTCTCCTGCTTCCACCCCTCCCTACCCCTTCCCTTTCTACCCTTCCCTCTTATCTCACTCCTCCCCAGCTAAACCCCCAACTTCCGCCTCCTTCCTTCCAACTCCTCCATTCTGCAAACTCTAGAAGAAGGGAGATTAAGAGGAAGAGGAAAGGGGAAGGGGAGAGGTCACAGGAGGGAGGGAGAGGTTGGAAATGGATGAGTGGAGGAGAGGAGAAAGTTGTGTGTTGGGATGATAGAGGATTCCGGGTTGTTAGAGGAGAGTTGTTATAGGGAAGGAGCACAAGCACACAATCCTGCTCCTGTACCAGGTAAGTCCACTACGGGCTCACCATAACCCGTGCTACTGGGAACTTTTGTGCCGAGTAGTAGCAGTAGTAGACATCCTTCAGTCTCAGGAGACTATGGACTTGCTCTCTGGTTGCTCTCCAGGGCGCTAAGCTTGGATAGGTCGATACCCGCCAAATACACACCGAAAATACGACGTTGGTACAACGTTCGAACGAGTTTTAACACCTCCTAACCAGATATAACAACCAATATAGCAAGTTGTAACAACGTTCTAATACGTCATAAACACGTTAAGCCAAGATGTAACAACTTTATTACAAGTTGTAACAAGCGGAAAATAGAGACAGTTTCGGTTTGTGTTTCCAGGGTATGGAGAAGCTGTTAGCTATGAAACAAGTCCCCCCCTCTCAACGCTGCTGAAATTATCCAATGGAAAGGCAAACGCCAATACACATGGTTCCAGCACCGTCGCAAGAGCTGCCAGAGCGAGGTTGAAGTTGACAACGAACTGCCTTAGGGGGCTCCAACTCCGGATTTTTCCTCGAGGTTGACTCCTGAAGCCTTTCCCAAAAGATGGGTGTAGCCGCAAGACAGCGGAGGTTTAGAATCAGGGTTTTCCTTCCCCTAGATGAGTTGCCTTCCAAGGCTATCGAGTCCCATCTACCCGGAGCAGCTGGTTTTATAGCGCCAGAGGCACGCCCTCGCCCCTTCTCCTGTCAGTAAAAGCAGTTCCGCCGGACTTTAAGACTAAGCCACCCGTGCAGGCCAGAAGTTGGACTTGGTTGTCAGAGGCTATTGGAGACGCATGCCGTACGGGAGTTTTTTTTATATAGATCATGGGAGCTCGTCCCCCATTACCACCCCCTGGCTATGACAACCCCTTGGAACCTTGTTCCAGGTTTAGAATAGCTGAATCTAAAACAACAACAGCAGTGAAGGGGCCGTTCCTCTTGGGTGGATTAATCTTCATCAATCAATCAATAAATCAATTAATCAATCAATCAATCAATCAATCAATCAATCGGGTGGTGGGTTTACGGTGTACTCATGCCCGTGCAACCTCTGGGTGGCTCAATCTTCATCAATGAGGAGGATGGGATAGATGGATCTGTGAGTTGTGGGGGTAGGACAAGAGTCACTATAAGAATTGCGGGGGCGGGACAGGAGGAAGAGAGAGAGTTTTAGGGTAAACGAACGATGCCCGACCAAAGCGGAAAATACGAAGATATGAGTAAATTGCAACATAAAGAGGACCACTGAAGGATCCAGTTGGAGGAAGATAACAATGAGGTGGAGGGGAGGGGAGGGGGGGGAGGGTGGAGGGCAGGTATGTGAGGAGCATGTGTTAAGAGGAAGGAAAGTAGGAGGTCAAGGGTCTCTAGTCCTGGACTGCGCGTGCATGCATCACCTCATAATTACTTGCTTGATGTTGTCTGCCTGCGGCTTAACCATCAGTAATTATAAACCCTAGAATGCTTTCACATTATCCTGTAGGCTCGAGTTCATGTATTTTGTGGTTGAAACCGAACGAGTCGTCGGGTTAATGATCCCGCCTCAGTAACGGAAGGCGTCTTCCCGTGGCCCTGCCCCTATCGTCTTGAAGTACCTCAATCTATATAATTAAATCTTGTAATAGGTGGCTGATGGCAGTAAGGAAGGGGTAACAAACATAAGGGAAGAGACGAGGAAACGAAACAATAGGATTTTTTTTTCGGGTGGGGGGAAGGAATTATTCTTTTGCCCCCAAATCACTGGGTGACCTGTTAAGTGTTAATAATGTTAGTATTAAGCGGTGAATGGGTGTTTATTAATCGTGTTAGTATGGTTACATATCTGATTGTATATGTAACTCTGCGCTGTGTTAGATAATGTTGCAGTGGTCTCTGAGCATTTCTCCTCAGTGTTGACATTTCATCTCCTCTCCTGGTACCAATGTATCTATTTCACGAGTAATTAATAAGAGAAAAAGAAGTGAAAGGGAAAAATGCAGGAGAGAATATCTGTTGCTATCAGAAGGTCAGGGAAGAAAGGCGGACAAAGTCGAAAAGCAAAGAAGGGAAGGATTAAACAGAGGGGAATAAACAAGTACATAAGGTAGTAAGGAGAAGAAAGAACAAGAAGGAGAGGATTGGTTGGTTCTCCGACTGCTAGTCATATAGATACAGTCTCATTCTTTGTTAGCGATCACTTAGAAGAGAAACTTTATTATAGCATTGTTAATGGTGGGCTCGTTTACGGTGTCCTCGTCTATACCACACTCCAGAGAGAGAGAGAGAGAGAGAGAGAGAGAGAGAGAGAGAGAGAGAGGAGAGAGAGAGAGAGAGAGAGGGGGGGAAAGAGAGAGAATCCTCCTATGATACAAAACTAATATTTCGTCCTGATTTTATATACCATCGGGTTTCATTACAATACGATAATGTGCCTACGATACGAAAATATAAATTCACTTTAAAATATCAGACCCACTGAATACCGCCCACTGAAGGAGGTATTGTAGATCTTAGTATGGCGGCTGTGATAGTGGTGTGAGTCTTGGCGAGCACACTGTTACGGGCTGCTTCCCTGGGGGTGTGTAACAAAAAGGAGACCTGGTCGAGGACCGGGCCGCGGGGACGCTAAAGCCCCGAAATCATCTCAAGATAACCTCAAGATATACTCACTGTGAGAGTGAGCGCTTCACTCTCCCCACGGTGAGAGTGAGAGCCAGACCGGAACGTGGACATGTCAACGATGACGTCACTGACCAAGACACCATGCCTACTATAGTCGCCTGAGTCTCACTAACTCTATCACCTGACTTACCCTTGTATGCTCACTTTACTCTATTATTTTCCTTCGCCGTTTATCCTGACTTAATTATGTATGTACCTGTCCTCTCAGTGCTATAAACCAGTGGTTCCCTCATGTCTTCTCGACGGGAGACATCTCCTGTCCACGAGGCTAACCATAGCCCGTGCTTCTTGCCCAGCTCCTGTGCCAGGTAAGTTACGGGCTCACCATAGCCCGTGCTACTTGGAACTTGTTCCGAGTAGCTGAATCTATAACAACAACATGTCTTCTCTTACGGGCTATTCATGCCCGTGCTACCGCTTTGGTAGCTTAACCTTCATCAATCAATGCCTTCTCACTCTACTCTTGAGAATAAGAACATAAGAACATAAGAATAAAGGTAACTGCAGAAGGCCTATTGGTCCATACGATGCATCTCCTATTTATAACTACCCAATCCCACTCATATACATGTCCAACCCTCGCTTGAAACAATCAAGGGACCCCCACCTCCACCACGCCACGTGGCAACCGGTTCCACAAATCAACAACCCTGTTACCGAACCAGTATTTACCCAGGTCTTTCCGAAATCTAGACTTATCCAGTTTATACCGAATGAACCTTGCAGGTTCATAGCGTTGTGTGAACTTATAATAGGTACAATACATTATACAGTTAATTTTTGTTCTTTTAGTAAGCCTTGAACAGATATGACATTTAGAGAAATCCTCTTCCAATTAAACCAAGATAAAAGAGCACTAGTCAGAGGGATTGAAGTCCTAATCAAGAAACTAATCAATACGGGATATGCAGTCATGTTCACTGAAACATAACAAGCACTGAACATACAGAAATTAGAAAAGTGGCGGAGAAACAGTAAATGACATAGCATACAAAGCTAAGGACTAACCTAAACGGTTTCATGGCCACATCAGGAGGAATACGTCTGTGAACGACGAAATGGTGATCAGACATACAAGATTCTAAGGGAATTGATAAAGTACACAAATTAGCAATGGTTAGGCTCCTCTTTAGGAGATTCTCTCTCGGAGACTCTTCTTTTGAGAGACGCCCTTCCTTAGAGACGTTCTTCCTTGGAGGCGCTTCTCCTGGGAGACCTCCCTCCTGGGAGAGCTCCCTCCTGAGACACGCTCCTACAGATTGAATATTTTATGCTTCGTGACACCTAATAGGATTAAACTGACTTAGGAGAACATCTGAGATTAATCTTAAGTAGAAAGGTCGTAAAGGAGTTTATACGATGAGGAAAGTGAGCTCTTATGTGAGAAAATGAATGTTTACCTAAATCTCAATATGTTATATGAGAGAAAATGTTAGTATGTAATGAGAGTAAAAAGAATGTCAATGTATTAAATGAGAACATTTATATTATATCCGAAAAAATGAAATCGTAATTAATGTGGGAAGAACATTTGTGTGTTACACAATGTAAGAGAACGTTTGTGTGTTTGATGAGAGAAGAGAACGTTTGTGTGTTCAGATAACCGAGGAAGTTTTATTGAGGATAACGACAATGAACGTTCGTTTATGCGCAGTCAAAGTGCAGAATCTTGTATGTTCTATATTTATACAGGTATATCTTACTGAATTAGACAGAAAGGGTTAGATCAGTGATTCTTGCACGAACCTTTATTTTTCTTATGTTCTTCACTTAGACAAAGAAGTTGGAAAATTAATTCTGCGGGATATATTTAACAGTTTATATGGCCTAACACTACGGGATACGTTTCAGAGATGATTGACGCTATCGTCATCTTCGCAGACAGTAGGGAAGTGAATACAAGTTAGATTGTTTGATGAAGATTAAGCCACCCAAGAGGTGGGACGACCATGAATAACCCGTAATACAAGTGTGGAATAGCAAAGGAATATGGAGCCAAAAAGGATGAGATGTTAGCCAATCGATGATAGCTTGATATTGTTCACTATGGTGGATATTCTGCCTTTTTTGAGGAAGGTAGAATGTACCTGAGTGTGAAATGGGCTGTTGATCATTGGTTGATATATAGTGCTTTGCCGATGTTTAATCTTCTGTTATCTTTGTATCTGTCGATTATTTCGATGCTGTTAGGACATCTCTGGTGATTGTCTGGCTGTGTGTAGAAACGATGTTATCTGTTCTAAAGCCTTGTTATTTGATCATTTTCAGGCGCCTTGAAAAAAATGTTTTCTTCTCTATGTATTAAGATCGTAGGCACGGGCAGTTCCCAAATGGGCATGGAAAGGCATAGACAACATCTGTCTATTTTAAAGCGTTTTAGTTGGTGTTGGGAGAGTTCTTAATGAGAAAATTGGCGGTCTTCGTTCTCTTGTACTAAATTGTGGAGTGTATCGTCTGGTTAATGTCGACATTGGTCACGTTTCTGCCAATAATGTCTTTCAGAACTCTTTCCTCCGTCTTGTGGGCCGTTCACAACAAGTTCCTGGAGAATAGTTTAACAGCAGGGTGGTACAAATTATGTAGTATTCGCCATTTCATTAGAAATAACACGGCTGTTCACTTTCCTTTGAATGATATCTTCTATACATCCGTTGGAGCATTCATTGTTGACGAAGATACGCTTTACTCTACCAAGTTCCTCGACAAGTTGCTTCCAACTGAAGCTGCGTGAGAGCACAGCTCAGAAATTTTGTTCCGAGTAGCTGAATCTAAAACGACAGCAACATTACCTTCACTCTTTATCTCGCAGGTGAGACTAAGCACGAAACTTGGCTCGAAAGCTTCCTTGAGCTGTAGGAAGTGCTCAATGTCAGATACCTGCAGGGCGGTCATCTTCATGCTGTCGCTGATACCAGGTTTAAGGCCCAGATAAATAAGGACTTTCTCCTCTAATACCCGTATACACAATTCTTTACCTGAATTTACCTAAGGGCTGCCATCTCATGTGGTCTCGACGGAGATAGGAAGCCGGCGGCTTGCCAATGGTCCCCTCCCCCCATTATTCCTTTGCATTGAACTTTCTCCAAAGCAGATACGTCCTTCAGAAGGTGAGGTCTCCATGCTTGGATGCAGTAGTCCAAATGCAGCTCCATATATTATAGGTATAAAAGAACCTAGGATCTTTCTTCATGTTTTAAGGCCATCAGGGGCTCGGGAAACGGGCTTTTTGAACATGTGTTTGGGGATTTTAAGGGTCTGGTCCTTATCAGCAATGGATACTTTAACGAATTTGTTGAAGATATCCCTAGAAGGAAGGTGAGCCACCATGTTTCCTCTGATGAAAAGGCCAACACTACATAATTTACCTAGCCATTAGTGGCGGAGTGCTAGGTGCTGTACCATCAGGTCTAGTGGTGGTGTACAAGGTGTTGTATCATCAGGTCCAGTGGTGGAGTACAAGGTGTTGTATCATCAGGTCCAGTGGTGGAGTATAAGGTGTTGTACCATGAGGTCCAGTGGTGGAGTACAAGGTGTTGTATCATCAGGTCCAGTGGTGGAGTACAAGGTGTTGTATCATCAGGTCCAGTGGTGGAGTATAAGGTGTTGTACCATGAGGTCCAGTGGTGGAGTACAAGGTGTTGTACCATCAGGTCCAGTGGTGGAGTACAAGGTGTTGTATCATCAGGTCCAGTGGTGGAGTACAAGGTGTTGTATCATCAGGTCCAGTGGTGGAGTACAAGGTGTTGTACCATCAGGTCCAGTGGTGGAGTACAAGGTGTTGTATCATCAGGTCCAGGCAATGTATGTTCGATGTTCTATGTTAAGATGCTGGATGCTTTATATTCAGGTCCAAAGGTAGTGAACTAAAACAGCACCCTCGGACGCGAGACCATAATCAGATGCACCACAACCTCAGAGCTGGATCGTCCTGCATCTTTTTAATGGGAAAGCTGAGATTCTCTTTTCTATTGAGGTCAACTGGATTCCAGAAGATTAGACAACATTGCCGGATATACTACTCTTCGCGACTATCCGATCGCGGATTGAGTTTCTGGATATAACTCCATCTGAGAATCCCACTGAAACAGAGTGGAAGGGAAAGGCACTAGATTGGTATAGGACTTGAGTGGCGGGGTGTGGCGAGGGGTCTCCCCAGTGTGGCGTCTGGGTCAGCCCTTCAGCTGTGGTCCTACTGCACACACTCACACTACATCCGTCCCCCGCGCAGTACGCACCTCTCTCTCTCCCGCCGGGTCACCTGCTCCTGAGTCCACCTCTCCTCCGTCATCAGGTACTCCTCACCTCTCTTCCTGCCGGCTCACTAGAGAGGTATCCTCCCTCCAGGCGTTTAATGGTACTGTTCCCCATTGTCGATCCTGGAGTCGCTTTATCCTTTAAATACACGAATAAATTATTTACAAATATTAGAGACTGCATTCGTCGATTGTTGTATTCATTTTGAGAAAGACTTAAATTTGCTTAAAAAGACTCATTTCTGGGCATTTATTATACAAAATATCCGTGTTAAATTAAATTGAAAATAAATATCCTTACTATCAAACATAAAGCGCAATTGGGATATTTTAAATGAAAACAATAATTAAAAGAGACAAATTTCACGCTGTGCTGAACTGTTTGGAGGAAAGATAACAGCAAGTAACAGGTGGTTTTAAGTACAACAAGTGACACGTGATTTTAAGAACAGAAAGTGACATTTGTTCTTTTAAACTTAATAAGAGCAGGGAGTGCAGACGAAGTGCTTCAATCCTTTACAACAATAAGAGCAGGCAGAGAGACATCCTTCAGTTCTTTAACCCAGTCAAGAGAGAGAGAGAGAGGAAGAGAGAGGAAGAGAGAGAAGAGGACCAACCTCGTGGGTCACCTTGAATCACCAGCTGGGCGGTGAGTACCCTGAGTCACTCTCATCACCAGCTGGGGGGTGAGTATCCTGAATCACTCATCACATTAATGTGCTTCGGTGAGCACTGCAGGACTGGTGTAACAGGTCGGTCCAATGTGTGTGGCAGGTTTGTATATGATGCTGACGTTATCCTATTAGTGTATGACGCTTCAGGCGTTAGACCTGGTTTGCTTTCCAAGCAAATGTTTTTCTATTTTGTTTTCTAAATTGTCCCATTTCCATAATACTGTATTATAGTTCTTCGGTCCTCCATTCTTGTCTGTTTTTGTAATTTTCTGGTGGTAATACCAGTAACCATTTGCCCCATCCACTTGGACTACTAGGTACAGCGACGGTCTTGTAGTTTACAGGGGTCGGCGTTCAATCCTCGATGGCCCAAGTGGATGTGCACCGTTCATTTTCCCCTTCCTCATATCCCAGCTCCTTATCTTCAATTACCTTTCCAGTGTCGTATATTCATACAGGGTTTGTGTTGTCTCCAGATAATAATTTTACCGTCCAGGACCCAGTGTTGCCGCTTGGCTATATCATCCTGCAATAACTTACAATTCTCCTGTCTTAAGTCTCCTTCACACCTGCGCAAAGAACAGTTATAGGGTCCATGGATTGCGACTTGTAGGACCACACTCGTTACCCTTTTTTCCAGTCTGACGTGTTCTGGTGTGTCCAGTCCGACTGTGTCTTGCCTGACAGGCTTTATTTCAGCATGCTTCTTAATTGTGTACAGAAGTTTTCTATTGGAAAAGGTATATGGAATGTTTCTGAGTAGCTAGGAAGGTAAAGTCTGGCTATTCTTCCCTCTCTATTGGTCACCAGGTCGGAAAGCTCCTTCCGGAACTAAAAGCATGTTTGGACTCTTGAAGACGCTTATTTTGTGCTAACAGGGAGTTGAGCTTCAACTCTGGGTCCCACCTCTGAAACTTCAGGCGATAGTTGTACAAATTCCTTCGCCTATTGGGTAAGGTCATATCTACATTTCAAGCTGTGTGTAAATTTGCACTTCTTAGTGTATTCAGTTTATTACTACACTGGCACGTAAATAATTCTGACAAATATTCGAGTACTTTTTTTTAACCAATATTTACTTGTTCTCGCACCATCCACGTCATATAATCTTGCATGCAGTGATCATGTTTGCTTGATTCTTATGTCTTCCAGTGATGTAAGGTTACTTCATTTAGTGTTGCCGCTTAACCCATTCTTCTCAGGTCTGGGAATAGTCTGGTGGCATACCTCTGACTCTCCTTCAACTTCGTTTGTGTATGATGAAATATAAACACGTTTGCGCTGCATATTCCAGATCAGGTCATCGGATCATACAGATCAGTATGTATGTGGTATACAACGTCCTAATTGGCTCCCTTTTCCGATTTATGAATCAAGTTTTATGCTGGATTGCGAGTGGTAGTCATAATGGCATAGCTTGTTAGTGACAGTGTTTGATCTCTGCTTTATCAACTGTGTGACCAATGTTTAATAATAATAATAATATGTTTATCTTGGACGTCGTGTATTATATGCATTGACGGGTAGGAGGGAATGGTGAGGGAGAGTGAATATGGAGGTTGAGTGAAGAGGGAAAGAAGATGTGAGTGAAGAGTAGGAGAGAAAGGGGAGAGAGGGATAGGGTGAGAGTAAGCGAAGAAGGGAAAGATACAATGAAGGAGAGTGTAGGGAAAGTGAAGGTAAACGGAGAGAGGTAGTGAGTGAAGAAGGAGAGTGAGAGTAACAGAGAGAGAGGGAGAGTGAAGAGGAGGGAGACGGGAAGGAGGGAGCGGGAGAGAAAGAAGCGTATATTTAACCTCTACTATCACAGCCCTATATATATATATATATATATATATATATATATATATATATAATATATATATATATATATATATATATCGGGGTTCACTGAGAAGGATATTGATTTTCCAAAATGAAATATTTCGAGCTGAGATCAATTATTTTGAATCATCTCATAAGAAAACTCACCTCAGAAACTGATCTTTTTAATAAATTATTATTATTATTTTGTTATTTAGTATAAACTTTTTAATGTTAAGTTGCAGTCATATTAGGTACAGAATGAAGCTGGTTCCAACTGGGTACCAGAGCCTTTTGTTGATTGGTTGACTTGATCTCACAAGTATTTACATGTTCAAGGAAACATGTTCCAGACGCGAGTCAGCCAGGAATGCCAGCATGAACCTTTTAATGGCTGAGCACCTTATGTTGTCGTTGCCGCCATCTTGTTCTTCACGAAGTTTCGTCAAGTAAAGAACCTTCAGAAGGTTCCCAACTTGTCCCAACTTTATAAATAATAGTAAGACTCCTGGCATCTCTCTGGCGTTGAAGGCTGACATACTGACCAATCCAGCTGGAACAGGAATGTAAGTCATCTTGTACTGTTCACTACCTTAACTAGAAGTTGGATAAAGTATGAGGAACTGGCTATCCAGTTTAATATCACATAGTCAAGATGGGTGCAGCTTGTACTGCATATCAAGTCTGGTAACCATTGTTGTTGACAAGCACATGATGCACCTTAATGGCTCTCTCTTTCTGCTGGACACTGGCCAAGGGCAAGGCTCCTTTTAATGATGTCGTTGACTTTGTAGTGCCTTGTGTGCCATCCTTTTCTTTTTCTGCAGCGCAGGCCATGCAGTCACACATATCATATGTATATGTATAGGTATATAAGCATATATAAGGGAGATCCTAAGCGGCATGAGTTCGAATCATGACCGGGTCATTAGAGTTCTAGTGATTATATAT
>WNGS01005997.1:17071380-17089009 GCA_020271785.1 Procambarus virginalis | reverse complement strand
AACTGCAGAACAGACGTCGACAATATGTTGCTGTCATCTAATAATTATTCACAGATGGCACTGTCACACAGAAGCATTACTGGGAAAGACGAGCGCTTTAAACTCAATTATGGACATTCCAAATTAACTCAACTCGTCATTAAGATACCAGCACAGCGGAATGTATACGCTTGAGGGGATGCATAGCGTGCTCCCAACGGTTACTAAACAATTCACAAATGCATTTTTGTCACGGTGGGGCCCAATTGTATAGACAGGTCTTAAGACTACACAGAAGGGATTTCTGCTGCATGACCTTATCATTGGTTAAACTTGTCAATAATTATGAATTTATATATTTCTATGGGAGTTTCGCCGTTAATTTCGGTTCTGGCTATTAGGTGCATTTTATATATATATATATATATATATATATATATATATATATATATATATATATATATATATATATATATATATATATATAGCGGAAATACCACAGAGAAAAATGAAAGGAGGTAAACGTTTCGACTCGTTTAGAGCCTTTGTCACACCAGACTGACACCAGACATCAGTCTGGTGTTGACAAAGGCTCTAAACGAGTCGAACCGTTCACCTCCTTCATTTTTCTCTGTGGATTTTCGCATAAAATGATCACTGTTTTGTGATCGTCAATTGCATATATATATATATATATATATATATATATATATATATATATATATATATATATATATATACACGGAAAATCCACAGAAAAATGGAAAAGGGAGATGAGCGTTTCGGCCGAACAAGGCCGTTGTCAAAACCAGACTGAACAGACTGTGTGTGTGTGTGTGTGTGTGTGTGTGTGTGTGTGTGTGTGTGTAGGGCTGGCCTGTGCCAGGACTCCTGAGACAATATTTGTGCTCCAGTTACCTGTTCGCGAAGTTTGCAGTGAGAGCAAAAGTCAGTGAAAAAGGCAGGTTTGCCTATATGTGGGAATAAGAACTTGAATTTAGATTCTAGACAAGTTTGAAGCTTCGCGGGGTTTTGATCATTACAAGAAAAGTTAGAATTTGTAAAGTTTATTTTCCTGAGCATTTCATACTTAGTTATCTAGTTTCAAACTCAGATTGAGGTGGGTGGCTTCTACAGATTAAAACATAATCAAATATATACAGATACCGAGTAATTGCAAAGTGATTAAGATAGATGAAGAGAGGGAAAGAGAGAGAGAGAGAGAGAGAGAGAGAGAGAGAGAGAGAGAGAGAGAGAGAGAGAGAGAGAGAGAGTGAGATGAAGGACATAAGAAGAATGTATGAAAATGGAGGAACGCAGACCGAAAATAAAGTGACAAATCTGAGCGAGAGGTAAGCATAGGCTAAAACTAGACAAATAATGCAGGGTGCAAGAAAAACAAGACCTACAAAAAAATGAAAAAGTAAAGAAGGAATAAATTAAGAGAGAAAGGAAGGTCTTCAAGAGAGTAAATCGACAACCGGAGCAAGGAACCATCTCCCATGTTGACTTGCGGTGCGGCCGTGTTGACATGGCACACGCCACATCCTCTCCCTGGTTACCTCACGACGGCCCTCTCCCTCTACCTTCCTTCCCTCCGTATATTATTTCCTTTCGTTCCTTGAGTTCCTTCTCGCCTTCCTTTCTGCCTCATTTTCACCCTCTCAAAGTAGCCTGATTTCCTCGCAACAAGTTATTATCTTGAGTGCACTGAGAAGCGAAGGAAGGGAGAAGTAAGACACAGAGGAAACTGGAGGTTGTTAGGGCTAAGGCAAGCAGAGAAAAAGACGATTTTAAGATGGGTAGGAAGAAGGAAAGCAGAGGGTCTTAGAGAGGGAGGGAGAGAGAGGCTAGGGATTACGTTAAAGTGAATAGAGCGTTTCTGAGAGTGCTTTCGGTTTTAGTACATATATTATGCACCTCATGCTCATCCTGTGGGTGGAAGAAGACACCACACTAATCCGGTGGGTGGAAGAAGACACCATACTAATCCTGTGGGTGGTAGAAGACCCCACACTAATCCTGTGGGTGGTAGAAGACCCCATGCTAATCCTGTGGGTGGAAGAAGACCCATAGTAATCCTATGGGTGGTCGAAGACCCCCATACTAGTTAGTGGACCCTACACCCATCCTGTGAGCAGTAGTGGTTCCCACACCCATCCTGTGAGTGGTAGTAAACCCGATATTCATCCTACGAGTACTAGTGCATCTCATACTCATCTTGTGAGTAGTAGTGGATACTATACCCAGCCTGTCAGTTGTATTGGACCCCATACCCATGTTGTGAGTGATAGTGGAAGGGTTACAAAGGATCATAATGGCTCAAGAACTGAATACGCCATGTTACCCTGTAACCCACACGTTCATTAAGCTAATGTAACCAAACTGTGAATGGCCTGTCATGGGTGAGAGTGTGTGTATTGTAAATGAGTCTGTGGTGGGGGATTTCTGAGTATCGTTTGTGGTAGTGAGTATTGTGTGTGGGTGTGTGTGGTAGTGAGTATCGTGTGTGTGTGTGGCAGTGAGTATCGTGTGGGTGTGAGTGTGTGTGTGGTAGTGAGTATCGTGTATGTATGTGCGTGTGTGCGTGGTGCATGGTTGTGAGTATCATGTGTGTGTGGTTCGTGGTTGTGTGTCAACTGTGTGTCCCCTAACAATGACTAGGAGACAGGCCTAGCCCTTTATGCCCCGCCAACAGCCTTAGACTGAGTCTGAATTACCCTTCAGTGTATATAATCATATCCAGGATATTAGAACTTGAAATACTATTGATCAGTTACCTGTTATATTCCTTTGTCAGGCTGCAACTCGCACTCTAAATTCGTATGCTGAAGTGCGCCCCTACGACTCTGACACCATAATATATGTGCAAGTTGCCCTGCAATGAGAAGTACTAAAGACTAAACCAAGGTTATGTACATATGAATAAGCAGGCGAAGAGTCACAATAACGTGGCTGAAGTATGTTGACCAGACCACACACTAGAAGTTGAAGGGACGACGACGTTTCGGTCCGTCCTGGACCATTCTCAAGTCGCTTGTGACTTGAGAATGTGACAAGCGACTTGAGAATGGTCCAGGACGGACCGAAACGTCGTCGTCCCTTCAACTTCTAGTGTGTGGTCTGGTCAACATACATATGAATAAGCTTGGGAAAGACTCAACAGGCGACTCGACTACCATAATCTCCATATTACGTTGTAAATGTGACTGTGTGTGTGTAGGGCACCACCGCGAGTATCATGTCTATAGCAGAGACGCTATCAAGGAGGCACAGGCTGGGTTTAGGTATATATTTGTTCTATTTAAACAATATTTCAGCTGGAAATGGGCTTCGACGTCCATGGTATTGAAATGTTGCAAGAGAAGAGGGTGGAGGAGTGTTGTTGCAGGCGTATTGACCACTGCCTTGCATGTCCTGGTCAGCATACGCAGGCATTTCCTCTGATTTAAGAAGTATGTAACCACCTTGTTCCTCACTTTATTAAATTTCACTACGAAGCTGTCTGTTGAGGCGTATTTTGGTCTGGCTTTTATTTCGTCTATTTGGGTAAAAGAATAAAGATATATTTTATTTTATTTGTTCAAGAAATGTTTGCTAACAAATGATGTTTGGTCGAGTGCACTGAAATTTATATTATTAGGATGAAGACTCCTGCATATACTTACGCTTTGCTTGAAGTAATATACACTCACATTTGCTCATTGTCACCGTATGTAAACAAACTCAGCTGATCATAACAGTAAATGCTGAGACAACTTTTCTGTCTCATGTCTCGCCTTCATTCCTCTATATATCTCTCTCTTTCCCCTGAAGCTCTTCCCACAATAATTTTCCTTCCAGTCATCCATGTTATTTATACTGTATAATAAATAAAAAATATATAATAATAATAATAATAATAATAATAATAATAATGGGTATTATTATTATCATTTTAATTGAGAAAATCCGTACGAGCCGTGATGAGGGTTCGAACCTATGCGGTGGGTCAGGCACACGCCGCAGACAACCAGGTCACGACATGGTCAAAATGATTACAGCCTGGAATTTCTACTGAACACACGAGGTTTCCTGAGGCATCTTCTGTAGCCGGAACACCGGCTCTGAAGACTCTGTATCTGTTTGTGTATGTGCTTTTGTGTAAAACTCCTGTTCCGGCTTCAGTAGAAGCCTCGGGAAACCCTTGTGTGTTCAGTAGAAACTCCAGGTTGCAATTCTTTGACCATGTCGTGGCCTGGATGTCTAGGTGTGTTCGTGGGTCTACCCACCGTATAGCTTAAAAAATGTATTTTCTCATTGATACAGTCACGCTTGTGTGATTACTCTCTGTGTATCATGTTCATTATTAGTTGTATCGTCATATAACATTATAATATTGGAGTGACATTATTAATAATAATTTAATTTAAGTACATTTTCAAGAAAGAGGATAATAATATTTGTGGAATTCTTACATCGTGTTTGGTTGAGGTCTGGAGTTGTAATAGCCGTGTTGAATATACATGCACATTCTACCACCTTAAGGCTCGCATTGTCAATTTGCATAGATCTGAACAACTGATATGGTTCCTTGTTTTATTATTGCAGAGGCTCGCTGGCTAGCACGCGACCTGCAACTGTGAGTCTCTGTAAGGCGGGCGTGGCTGGGTGGTAGACACGGGCGTGGCTGGGCGCTGGGTGGGAGGCACGGGCGTGGCTGGGAGCTAGGTGGGAGACACGGGCGTGGCTCCGACCTAGCGATGAAGCAAATTTATTATACAAATGTTTAACACATAAAGAGAGGTAGGTGGCTCCTCCTCCGCCCTGGCCTCCTGCCACGACGTCCGGTGTGTCCTCAGCCACCGCCGTCGCCATTGTGTTCCCATATTATCATTAGCGCTAACCGGGACCCTCCGTCTTCCTTGCCGCCATCATCACCATCAGTAGTTATCGTGCCCGGATATGAAGTATCGCTATCAGTAACAACACCATAACCACCATCATCAGTATCACCATCAGCACCAGCTTAAACATCAACATCATCAACAGCTTGACGAAACAATTATTCTCACTATTATTTTTAATTAGAGAGGCTAACTGGGAACAACAGTGACTAAATTTAAATCACGGCATGTTTAAAGCAGTATTATAGGTAATATTGGACCTGGTTAAAGAACAACAA
The DNA here is from genome assembly GCA_020271785.1 of Procambarus virginalis. Classification (NCBI taxonomy): domain Eukaryota; kingdom Metazoa; phylum Arthropoda; class Malacostraca; order Decapoda; family Cambaridae; genus Procambarus; species Procambarus virginalis. Next base: position 17,083,866 of record WNGS01005997.1, on the reverse strand, counting down.
GAACGGCTATACAGACTCTTGTAAATTATTTAATGTCAGCCTACTTCAGGAGTGTTTTCCCCCCCTCAACCCATGTCTCCATGTGTCGTCATGTTGTCCCAGCTGTGTGTCACGTCCTCCTTCCGCACTCCTGTATCCTGCATGGTCGAAACACTCGCCTGAATGGTCGAAATACTCTGCTACGTAGTTGAAACACTTGTCTGAATGGTCGAAACACGTCTGAATGGTCGAAACACGTCTGAATGGTCGAAACACTCGCCTGAATGGTCGAAACTATTGCAGTTTGTCTTTCTAATTATTTTTATCAGTTCTTTGTGACTGTTCCGTCTTGAGTTCGTCTAGGCTTGTCGTGGTATTTATATATTTCCTGTTAAAAGACGAAGGAGTTTATGGTTTTTTCCTGACCCTTCCCGAAGGGACTAATTAACATCTACTCTGTCTTGAACATCTTAGAAAGTCCATATTTCCTTTTCCTATTTTTTGTTGCTGAAATTTTTTTTATATATTGTAATCCTCTCATAATAGCTGTATTATTATACATTTCTTTGAGTAATTTACAGAACGCTGAAAAGATTAGAGGGACGTATTTGACTGTTCCTCTAGTCCGGGATAACACGGACTGTAGGGCACCTGGGATTAGAAAGTTGAGTGGGATTGGAATACGCTAAAGTAGAATCCTGGGGAGGAGGAAGACAATATTAAAGGTTGAAAAAGGAGGAGGGAAGTGTAAATAAGAAAGGAAGTACTGAATAAGAAAGGGAGGAGGAGACTGGAGTACAATAGAATATACTAAAGCAAACGAGGAAAAAACATGAGACAGGTAGTATAGAAGAGAAAGGGAAAGGGAAAGGGAAATGTGAAGGGGAAAGATCGTGGAGGTTAGGGAGAGAGGCGGGAATTATTTAGAAAATTGTTAGTCCGCAAGTATGGAAGGATGGTGTGGTCAGGTGTCAGGAGCCACATGTACGAGGGAACTGTCAGGTATATGCTGGGAGTCACTCAGTCAGCTTAAATAAAGAATTTAAGAATAATGACATCTGTAAAAGGTTTATTGGCCATATTCTTGTAAATTTCCAGCGAGTTTCCTTCTGAGACGTTAATAAGTAATTTGTTGCACAGATCTGCAACTAATTTCAGCACAGCTGCTTGCCTATTTATTTTCTAAATCTAGATTTCTCAAACTTTAATCCATTGTTTCGTGTTTTTTAATTGGGTTGATACGTTAAGAATTCGATGCATGTCCTTGCTTATTCTTTTAATTCACTTGTACACTTAAATCATGTCCAATCTTACTCTACGCGTTTCCATGAAATATAAATTTAGTTTTTCAAATCCTTTACACGAAGGAGGTTCCTAATGTCCGGGATTAATTTAAGAAAATTTACCACAATTCGTAAGTAGAGTGCCACGATTAGTTGGCAACTGCGACCATGAAGACAGTAAATAGGGTTGTAAGATTGATATCTTGAAGCGATATTAATGCTCATAAAGCAGCCCGTTCTCGCAGTGTTCCCAATCTACGGTGTTCCTCTTGGGCACTTAGTAGAACTGATTTTTGAACTGTGATTTTTTTTGGGGGGGGGGGGGGAGGTGGTGAGATATTCTAGGCTGTCGTTGATGCTCTTCCTGGGCAATTACTGTAAGGTCAACGCTGACTCTCAGCGCCCATTTTGGGAGCTGAGAGATTCATTGCCTTCTTTTATACTCCTGCTGGAAGCTGAGAGGGTTCAATGTCCTCTGTTATGCACCTCCTGGGCGCTGAGATGGTTCACTGCTCTCTGTTTTTCTCCTGCTGGGCGCTGAGAGGGGTTAAATGTCATCTGTTATGGTCCTGCTGGGCGCTGAGAGGGGTTAAATGCCATCTGGTATGGTCCTGCTGGGCGCTGAGAGGGTTCAATGTCATCTTTTATGCTCCTGCTGGGCGCTGAGAGGGGTTAAATGCCATCTGTTATGGTCCTGCTGGGCGCTGAGAGGGGTTAAATGCCATCTGTTATGGACCTGCTGGGCGCTGAGAGGGTTCAATGCCGTCTTTTATGCTCCTGCTGGGCGCTGAGAGAATTCAATTTCCCCTGTTATGCTCCTGCTAAGTTCTGAGAGGTTCGGCGCTGTGCGTGATGTTCCTCCTGAGCGCTGAGAGTCACTTAAACGCTCATAGCTATTGCTTAAGATCAACATTTTTTGAGATCCAATAAAACCGGCTTTCAAATATACTTCCCAGGTTACTAGAAAGCTACTGACCTTCCCTGGATGCAACTTATAAAAAAGGCCAGACTCCTGGGTTCCTACTTACTGATAGGTGAGCAGGTGCATCAGGTAAAAGGAAACGTGCCCAACCGTTTGTCTCGCTCGGGGATCAAATCCGGGATCATCAATTTTTAGTCGAGAACGTAGACCACTGTACTGTCTTGAACCTCGCTAAAGTGCCAGCTACTACTGAAACTTTATTTAAAATAACTCTACTTGGAAGGATATAGACAAGGATATACTTGGAAGGATATTGACAAGGATATACTTGGAAGGATATTGACAAGGATATACTTGGAAGGATATAAACAAAGATATACTTGAAAGGCTATACACACACACACGGGTATTTTCCATCATTAACAAAGCACTAGGAACAGAAGAGATCACCTTAAGACCAGCCATCTTCCTGCCACGATGATAAGATCTTTATGAACAGTAGGCTCCCTTTCACTGGCTGTTAAATATTCGCCAGAAACATCCGACCGCATCACGTGTCTGGTGAGGCCCGGGTACAGCTTAATGTTGCTGTTGTTAAGGTGCTCCCAGCCACCTCCATGGACAATGTAAGGGCTTATCAGTTGCCTGAGTGGCGGAAGGCAGGGTATGTATTGTGCTATCAGTTGTCTGAGTGGCGGAAGGCAGGGTATGTATGGCCTTATCAGTCGTCTGAGTGGCGGAAGGCAGGGTATGTATGGCCTTATCAGTTGTGTAGAGTGGCAGGCAGGCAGAGTAATTTTTTTTTAGTTATTTTCTACCACAGATGTGGCTATTCATTTACAAATGACGTATTCATTCTACCTTAATTCGGATAATCGGGTTGAAACTAAATTGACCTGACTCTTGATATACAATACGCCTTTTAATGACTATTTGACCCGAAGGTAAGTAAGTATGCGGGTGTTTGCTGTCGATAATATGATCATTGTCTGGAACACAACACCCGCAACTCTAGGATATCTTTTGTGTTTACATATGTTTCTCCAGATCTGTTGTTGTTGTTGTTTTAGATTTAGCCACTTAGAACGAAGTGTCCATGTAGCACGGGCTATGGTGAGCCCGTAGTCTCCTCTCCTCTTCTCGTGTCGTCTTTATAGCTTGATCTAAATATACATGTGTATATTTGATCTAAATATACATGTTGTATATTTGACCTGCCCGAAACGCTGCGCGTACTAGTGGCATTATAAGATTGTAAATACTATGCTATGTATTCTCACAAACTCAGTTTACCTTCTTGTATAAATAAATAAATAAGTAAATAAATAAATAAATAAATAAATGTGAAATTTTTTTCTCTTTTCTCTCTTTTTTTCTCTCTCTTTTTTTCTAAAGAAAAACTCTCTTTTTTTTAAATAGTCTTTGCACGTAGAGAAAGGCATCAAAACAAACATTCAAGACAAGATTACATACCACATGGCCAAAAAAAAAAATCAAAACAACGAGGACATAAAAGAAGGCAATAAAATGAATAATAAAGAATTGCTACATTTGTATGTATGGAGAGTAAGAGCATCATGGAGGTGGACAGCGCCTTCAGTGTGCGATCCGCGACTCGGGTATCTCAGCCGCCATCTGGGAGGAATGTCGGAGGTGCTCGCAGGTGGAAGCTTCCCGGTGGGATGGATCTCTGGCAGAGTCCGCCCTTGACGTGCGTACTTTTTTTATTTATTTATTTACTACCACAGACGTGGCCACACATTTACAATGCTAACCAGCATATATACATTTTCTTCTGTCCTCCGTGGATAGGGTGAGAGATCTGTTAATATTGATTGAACAAATATGATTGAATATGATTGAATATGATTGAACATCATATAGTTCAAGCATTTGTTGAACAATCAACCACAGAAGGTGATTGTAGTGTTTTTAAAATGATAATCCTGTACTGATGGTGGCCTCTCCCCATACCTCCCTCTCTCTCTCTCGCGGCACTAAACATGGTTTGTTATGTTTACTGACATGGATTCCGCCACATGTATATTTAATTCTTTTTTTAACAGAGGAAGTGGAAATGTCGATATTACAAGGTTGCGTTGCTTGGTTGAGAGTCAATACACTTACTTCCAGGTGTCCGACGTAGCAGCAACTTGAACAAGTCAGTGAACGAAGCCACAGTGTTTTTCACTTGCGTGATACATTCGAATTTTTAGATGTGTAATTAATTAAATAAAGAAATGTATGCGTACGGCTTTTGAAGACCAAATGGAAGCATTTGACAATCAAATGCCTGTATATAGGCATATTTTATAAAAAAAATATAAAAACAAACTCCAAAGCAACCCACAACAGTCGTCTAACTCCCGGGTGAGGGGAGGGAACTATCAGGAGAAAGCGCCAAGCCATTACGACTATATAGCACATGGAAGGGGTCAGGATAAGGATTTGGGATGGGAATGAAACCCCGGATTCGAGTGCCACGATAACAGGAGCATCACGTGTAAGGGAACGTGGCCAAGCAACTCGTCCTGCTCTTGTTTTGGCTTGTGTTAGGCTTAAATCTTTTTGACCTCTGGAGGTCAAATTCAGGTCACAACAGTTTTCTGACCATCCAGCAAGTATACATTCGTCCTGAATATAATCCAGGAATAAAGTAAACTCTCAGTGTACATACGCCGAGACCCGGGGTGTGTACTCACCTTTTTGTGCCTGCGGGGGTTGAGCTTTGTCTCTTTGGTCCCGCCTCTGAGCTGTCAATCAACTGGTATAGACCTGTTGGTGTGTATTCCCACTGTGCCGTCGCTGCTCTTCTGGGGCTTCTTCCTGCTTACTACTCTAACACTTCTGACTACACTGAAGGTTGAAGTTTCTGATACGACGTAAATATTTTCCCAGAATATGAATTGTCTTGTAGGAAAACAAAAACAATTAATTCACGAATTCTGTAACGTAGGTAGCGTATTTGGTACATCATTAAATGAAGAAGTTTGCATGCGCGTTTGGCTTAATTAGTGCCTCATTAGCTAGAATATATAATGTCTTATTAAATCAAGATGTTTGCTAGGTACCTTTATATTTCCGGAATTGCATTCGTTGAGCGATTGTTGCAATATAGGTAGAGAAGAAAACACTATTGCTCGTTTATTTTCTAATTTTAGACCTTACAGTGCACTCAGCAAATCTTATTACTCCAAGTCTCGCTGCGTCGACGACATGGCCATTGGCGGACAGTAGAGCAGCATACACAAGTCCAACTTCAGCTTCAAGCAACATGTCGACCAACTTTCCCTAAGCTGTAGTACACGAGGGTAATTACCAACTCTGTAATTATAATCTTTCCGCATATTGTTCTAGTGTTGGATGTTCACGTGGAGCAAGTGAGAGCACGGGGCGGACGCGGTGCCCAGGGTATTGGTATGCTGGGCCCTACAGCCTCTTGCACGCGTCCTGGCTGTAAACTGTGTACCCAGGCTACTGGGGCTACCAAGGTTATCTCAGTGTTCGAGGCTCATCGGGTTAAATGACGACCACATAACCCTTGTACATTTGTTGTTTTAACTTTTAAACTTTCTTTCAAAACAGTGCAAAATTGCAGGCGATGAGTCACAATAACGTGGCTAAAGTATGTTGACCAGACCACACACTAGAAGGTGAAGGGACGACGACGTTTCGGTCCGTCCTGAACCATTCTCAAGTCGATTGAGAATGGTCCAGGACGGACCGAAACGTCGTCGTCTCTTCACCTTCTAGTGTGTGGTCTGGTCAACAGTGCAAAATTCTGCAGCGCGGTAGTTAGTCCAATCTGTTTCTAGCTGATAGGTTCCGGGTTCGATTCCCGAATGGGAACATGCCATTGGAGCGCGTTTCTTTACACGTGATCCCTCTGTTCTCCTAGCAGTAATGAGTTACCTGAAGGGAAGGGAACTATCTGGGGAACGCGCCAAGCCATTACGACTATATAGCACTTGGAAGGGGTCAGGATAAGGATTTGGGATGGGACGGGGGGAAAGGAATGGTACCCAACCACTTGGACGGTCGGAGATTGAACGCTCACCTGCATGAAGCCAGACCGTCGCTGTACCGTCCAGCCCACACCTGAGTGTTAGGCGATTGTTGTGAGTTGGACCCTTGAGAATGTCAGTCGGCGACCTATTACCCCCACAGGCTTCCTGTACCCCACAATGGGAGACAATTCACCCAAAAGAAGTATTTCAAATTTGAATCAAGAACATGTAAAAATAATGAATGTCCTTACTTCTTGAGCTTTATTTGTAAATTGTATTTGGTATTTAACGTGAACGTGATGAAAATAAACATTTGGAAGGAACCGCAGTTGGACACCTGAACATTCGCCGCCTTTGCGTTACAATGCGTCGCAAATCTTCAGGTAATGCCCAAAGTCTAAAGGTCTCTGGTTCAGACCTTTGTTGTTGATGTCAGTAATATGATGTAGATCTTCGTTGGGCTCACAGCCCGTCTTCATAAACAACGACTAGATGCTCGTTAATATTGCCCCCCCATACCCCCCTGGTTTTGAATACAAAACACTTTACAGACGATTCACAACTGATTTCCTTCGAACTTTTCTCAATCAGTGCTTTGCTCTCTGCTTGTTTTCGAATTCCACTTTGCTAAATGCGTCACCCACGTAATGCAAATACAAAAATCGCCAACAGAAGGAAAACACCTAGTTTAACCCATCCTAGTCCTAACTATTCATTCAATTACAATATACATAACATTTCTTTATATTCTAGAAAATACCCATTCTGTTTCCAGAGTACGTAGCAAATTGCAGTCCGTCTTCATCAATAATAACCAAATGTTTGTTAATCTAGCAGCCACAACTCCTGTTTATGAATAAGAGATACTTACCACAAGACTCACAATTGATGATCTATGTATTTTTCACTTCATTCGCTTACTCTGCTCGAATCGCACTTCTCTAAATGGTTCAATCACGCACTGCTTATACCAGAACAGAACTAGACATTCGACAGGTTAGGTTTAGCAGAACCTAACTTAACCTAATTTTTGCCTAACTATTCACAATATTTGTTTATGTTTTAGTAAATGCCTATTTTGATTACACAATACGATAAGTTTGACAAGGTCAAGGGTCATCAGGGCCGCCCGTCGCCTAAGCAAGTCACAGCCGGTGATGGGGTGAAATGGTCATTAGTTTTGTCAGACATTGGCTGTGGCTCTGTACAGATATCGAAAAAAAGCTTCTAATAAAAATAATATGTTCACGTATAAAAGTGTTTCCAGATATAAAAAGAGACTTCCTAGTTAGTTTTTATCACTGGAAGTTTAAAAGTTTGTGCGTGGATAGCTGTTAATATGACACTTATGAGTAAGCACACACACACACACACACACACATACACGCAAGACATTAATCAAGACCACTTATTTAAAAGTACTAATGTAGCTCACACAAGAAACAACAGTATCAAGCTCAACAAGCCAAATCTTTCTTGTCTCAATAAACATACTTGAACTTGAATTGAACAAGCCAAATGTAGGACAGATGATAATTTGAGATGTTTGTCACCAATAGGGTAATAAATCCTATGAATCGCCTACCCGCTGTAGCCTTGAATGCTAAAACAAAACTCTGGTTCGAAATACAATTGAAAAAATTATCACGAATTATGTAGGGATTTACGACTATTCGCCGTCTTCTTGTCCCCGTCGAAACCACTAGAAATGGTGGCCCTCGGGTAAATTCAGGTAATTAAAATATATAGCAAAATATAAAAAGTTTATTGGTAATGCTTCGAGGTAGGGACCAAAGCCGAGATGACTAACTTCACCACATCTGAGGAAAGGCAGAATAAAGGAGACATGATAACGACATATAAGATTCTCAAGCGAATTGGAACGTCAATAAAGGTGACAAGTTTTGCATCATAATTATTTGAACATTGGGTTATGGATGAAAACTTGGTCCTCAGGTTAGACCCTGAGGTTCCTAGGAAGAATCTTCTTAGCGAGAAGGCTGTGAGCCAGTGACATGGGGCAGAGGCAGACAAGGTAGATGCTAATACAATGAACAGTTGCCAGATGAAATATAATGAAACAAGCGAGTCTCAAGTAAAAGCATTAGGCAACTGACAGGTAATTAGGTGGGGCTCAGAAGGCAGCGCTTTCAAGAATGTTTAGATGAATGTACACATATATGTCATATGTTCTTAATAAGTTAGTTTTCTACCTTCAACATAGATAAACATAGTACATAGGTACAGTTAATTTATTATGCTCGTAGTACCCATCCTGTGAGTAGTCTTGGAAAAGGTTACAGATAAAATTGTGGCATTGAATTTATTGATTTTCAATAGTAATAAATTTTGTCATAGACAATTTCACAATGACTGGAAGGATTTAGGACGTGGGAAAAGGAGGCGACAGCAAAAACAAGAAGACATTTCTCAGTCCGTGTTGATATAGCTAAGTAACTGTTCAATTAGGACCATCTTGGGTGTACATCGTGACGAAAGTGGACATTCCCAGGAATTAATAATTGTACACTCTCTCTCTAGCCCTCTCACTCCTCCCTACCCCACCCTCCGACACACTCACACACTGACACACTTCACTGGTGGCATGCTTTTGTGCCGCCCCCCTTGTCTCAGACCTCCACCCCATCTCTCCTCTTCTTCCCTCCCACCCTGCACCACTCCAGCTGGTCTTCCTCTCGATCTCTTCCACTCTGACCTTCTTTTCCAACTTTTTCCATTCTGACTCTCTGTCTCCCAGCGCATCCACTCTGGCCTCCCTACCACCGTCTTCCACTCTGGCCTCCCTACCACCGTCTTCCACTCTGGCCTCCCTACCACCGTCTTCCACTCTGGCCTCCCTACCAGAGTCTTCCACTCTGGCCTCCCTACCAGCGTCTTCCACTCTGGCCTCCCTACGAGCGTCTTTCACTCTGGCTTTCTCTTCTAGCCTCCGTCTTGTAGGTTATTTCCCCTGACATGTGAACTGTCTACACATCGTATAGCGGTTCGCCACTCACACATTACACGATTCACTTTTATTGTGCCTTGTGTTATGCCCTGCTGCTATAGATATGATGCGGTTGAGCAAGCACTACTGAATTTCCTGAAACTGTTTACTGTCTTTATTGCCTATTGTTACGATGAGCGAGCTTGCGAGGAAAGCGCATGTCTGCACGCTTTACGGTCATATTCTCTGGTTGTTCTAGGAGTTCTTAGCGTTTGTTAGGCCATGATAGGCAACACTGTAAAGCACTTGTGTCAGTACTGCCTGGTGCTGGTCCCCGGCACTGATATATATAATGTCTCCATCAGAGTAGAGTATGCTGACCACAAGTGGTGATAGCTGTTGAATATGTGGATAAGGATGCAAGAATTTTACGAAGCACCCCAGACACATACACAATGTGTAGCGTAGAACTCAATAAGACTCTGTAATGGGGGTATGTGCTTCAAGTTCTGATACTCAATAAGACTGTAGTGAGGTATGACTCAAAATCTCCCACTCGGTAAAGTTGTAGGGATGTTCTTCAGACACTCGGATTCTTATGGAAGTTATGCTCCTGGACTTTTTGCTTAGATGTACCACACACACACACACACACACACACAACACACACACACACACACACACACACACACACACACACACACACACACACACACACACACCGGATCAACCAGGGCTGGACACAGTCCTGAACTGCTCGCTCTACATGGTAGAAAACCTATGCCGGGACATGTTCCAGGAAACCAGTAGGGTAAGGTTTACCATGAGTTATGGGAAAAGAAAGCTCTAAGTCTATTACCAGTAGTCAGCTGTGTACTCCAGTATCCACCGAAGGAAAAAAAAAAAGATAGATTTAAGAACAGTAGAAAGAAGTAATAAACAGCTGGAGGAAAGAGAAGGAGGTAGAGATGTACGAGCTAGAATAACTCTCCTTCATCTGTGTGGGGCCCAGCTCCACATCTGTGATCAGTGTGGGGGACAGCTCCACATCTGTGTATCTGTGTGGGGCCCAGTCACATCTGTGTATCTGTGGGGGCCCAGCTCCACTCTGTGTATCTGTGTGGGGCCCAGCTCCACATCTGTGTATCTGTGTGGGGCCCAGCTCCACATCTGTGTATCTGTGTGGGGCCCAGCTCCACATCTGTGTATCTGTGTGGGGCCCGGCTCCATTGCCAGGCGCCTCTGCCCTAAATACCCACCAGGCAATATTCTTGAGTGTAAGCTCTTGGCCCCTACCTTCGAGAAACCCCCCCCCAAAGTGTAACAATTAAAGATACCCGCCCACCACTTCCCTAAACAAACTCGGTATTAGTCGTAATTTACAGCATAATTACACTTTCGCGTACGGGTAGTGACTTAATTTTGAAATTGATGTTGGGTCGAACTATCCTGCACAGGTCGTAATTGTTGCTTCCCATACACGGAGAGTTAATTATCGTAACTGTGGGTTTTCGGCATCATCGGAGAAGTAGTATAATTAAAGGTTTCTGTTTCTTTAGTCTCCTCACATTAACTACCTGCTTTATCAGTAGTTATCATTTTGTAATGTTCTTGTGTACATGTTGAACGAGATGAGCAATTTCAAAATTGGTTATTAGACGTGTAGAAGAGAGATGAGAAAGTATTTTTAATAATAATAAGAGTAAGTGGAATGACCGGCAGGAGCAGTGGTCTCAACACTGCTCACTTTTACATATATTAATGGCTCGGTCAATAATGAGGAAGGGACACCACAAGCATATATAACCGGTGGGCTGCACATAAATTGTATACGCGCGCGCGTACGCATGCACGAACACACACACAATCTCTGCTTAAAGAAAACATATTATGGAAGTGAGAGACTGTAACTTCAGGAATATAAATTGTATAAAATGGTACAAAAAATTAATGGTGAAACAGATTTATAAACCTGATGCATAAATAGTGTACGTACAAAGGAAAGGAAAGTATGATATGAGTGAAGGGTCACAATCATAAATGGGTAAAATTTGATATTTTCTCAAAGGAAATTTTGCCAGTAGAAGAAAATAATCTCAGCAACTAAATGGAGATGCGAGGGGTAATTGGGGAAAGTTGGGGGTTACTGGGGAAAGTCAGGGAATTACTGGGGAAAGTCGGGGAATTACTGGGAAAGTCAGGGAATTACTGGGGAAAGTCAGGGATTACTGGGGAAAGTCAGGGGTCACTGTAGAAAGTCGGGGGTTACTGTGAAATGTCATCGGTTGGTGGAGAAAGTATGAAACTAAAAATATTAAAGGCAATAACAAGAAATAAGAATAGGTCTAGAAGAAGGTGATAATAAGAGAACGTAATACAGTGAATAAACAAAAGCGGAAAGGAGGAAATACAAAGCACAGAATGAAGAGTGAAATCTGAATGACGACCAGACGAAAAATTTTTGACACGAAGAAGTCATGATGAAAGAAGAAACATTTAAGGAACGTGAAGAACCACAAGTGTGAATTTAAGGAGACAGAGAAGGAATTAAAGGGAAGGAGTAAGTGAGGAAGGAAGTGAGGCAGATGGAGACCGAGGGTGGCAGCCATAATGAAGTTGCAAAGCCAAAACAAGGTAAAGAGGTATAAGCAGCAGTTCGAGCCGCAGTGACTGCCTTTACGGAGTCTTAATGAGGCTCGCCCAGATTTATGGACACGCCATCTTGTTGCGTTTTCTCCCGCCAACTCGTCCGCAGGTCCGACGCTCCTCTTATAACTCATCTTCCCCCCTTACACTTTACTTACTGATCCTGTGTTTTTATAATGAAATGCGTAATCGAATTGCTGACCGTTGTCATAACTACATGTTGTGTATAAATAATGCTAACCGTTATTGATTTTGAGTCATTGTTGTGTCTGGTAACGTGATCTTTCCTTGAACATGACAGGAGCTTCTGAGCTTGCTGAAATATACTTGGCCTAAGTTTGTTTGAGTGAGCCAACTCAGCTTAGGAGTTGACTCCTTGTGAAAGTAGCATTTGACTGTATGTTGCACGCATGATATTAAATGCATTGTATTATATTTGCATGGTTTTACCAGCATGGCATTATTGGCATGGTATAATATATACATGGTATTAATCTATGATAGAATATACATGATTATTATTACATATTTAAGCATGTATTACGCGAATGATATTATATGCATGGTGTTGCGAGCATGGTATTACTTGCATGTTATTATATATATATATATATATATATATATATATATATCTATATATATATATATATATATATATTATATATATATATATATATATAATACAAACCATCTGGATATGTG
>WNGS01005997.1:17038049-17048862 GCA_020271785.1 Procambarus virginalis | reverse complement strand
CCTCCCCAGGATTCTACTTTAGCGTATTCCAATCCCACTCAACTTTCTAATCCCAGGTGCCCTACAGTCCGTGTTATCCGGACTAGAGGAACAGTCAAATACGTCCCTCTAATCTTTTCAGCGTTCTGTAAATTACTCAAAGAAATGTATAATAATACAGCTATTATGAGAGGATTACAATATATAATTACAGCAACAAAAAATAGGAAAAGGAAATATGGACTTTCTAAGATGTTCAAGACAGAGTAGATGTTCATTAGTCCCTTCGGGAAGGGTCAGGAAAAAACCATAAACTCCTTCGTCTTTTAACAGGAAATATATAGATACCACGACAAGCCTAGACGAGCTCAAGACGGAACAGTCACAAAGAACTGATAAAAATAATTAGAAAGACAAACTGCAATAGTTTCGACCATTCAGGCGAGTGTTTCGACCATTCAGACGTGTTTCGACCATTCAGACAAGTGTTTCAACCATGTAGCCGAGTGTTTCAACCATTCAGGCGAGTATTTCGACCATTCAGGCGAGTGTTTCGACCATGCAGGATACAGGAGTGCGGAAGGAGGACGTGACACACAGCTGGGACAACATGACGACACATGGAGACATGGGTTGAGAGGGGGGAAACACTCCTGAAGTAGGCTGACATTAAATAATTTACAAGAGTCTGTATAGCCGTTCTTGTTGTTCTTTAACCAGGTCCAATATTACCTATAATACTGCTTTAAACATGCCGTGATTTAAATTTAGTCATTGTTGTTCCCAGTTAGCCTCTCTAATTAAAAATAATAGTGAGAATAATTGTTTCGTCAAGCTGTTGATGATGTTGATGTTTAAGCTGGTGCTGATGGTGATACTGATGATGGTGGTTATGGTGTTGCTACTGATAGCGATACTTCATATCCGGGCACGATAACTACTGATGGTGATGATGGCGGCAAGGAAGACGGAGGGTCCCGGTTAGCGCTAATGATAATATGGGAACACAATGGCGACGGCGGTGGCTGAGGACACACCGGACGTCGTGGCAGGAGGCCAGGGCGGAGGAGGAGCCACCTACCTCTCTTTATGTGTTAAACATTTGTATAATAAATTTGCTTCATCGCTAGGTCGGAGCCACGCCCGTGCCTCCCACCCAGCTCCCAGCCACGCCCGTGCCTCCCACCCAGCGCCCAGCCACGCCCGTGTCTACCACCCAGCCACGCCCGCCCTTACAGAGACTCACAGTTGCAGGTCGCGTGCTAGCCAGCGAGCCTCTGCAATAATAAAACAAGGAACATATCAGTTGTTCAGATCTATGCAAATTGACAATGCGAGCCTTAAGGTGGTAGAATGTGCATGTATATTCAACACGGCTATTACAACTCCAGACCTCAACCAAACACGATGTAAGAATTCCACAAATATTATTATCCTCTTTCTTGAAAATGTACTTAAATTAAATTATTATTAATAATGTCACTCCAATATTATAATGTTATATGACAATACAACTAATAATGAAAATGATACACAGAGAGTAATCACACAAGCGTGACTGTATCAATGAGAAAATACATTTTTTAAGCTATACGGTGGGTAGACCCACGAACACACCCTAGACATCCAGGCCACGACATGGTCAAAGAATTGCAACCTGGAGTTTCTACTGAACACACAAGGGTTTCCCGAGGCTTCTACTGAAGCCGGAACAGGAGTTTTACACAAAAGCACATACACAAACAGATACAGAGTCTTCAGAGCCGGTGTTCCGGCTACAGAAGATGCCTCAGGAAACCCTCGTGTGTTCAGTAGAAATTCCAGGCTGTAATCATTTTGACCATGTCGTGACCTGGTTGTCTGCGGCGTGTGCCTGACCCACCGCATAGGTTCGAACCCTCATCACGGCTCGTACGGATTTTCTCAATTAAAATGATAATAATAATACCCATTATTATTATTATTATTATTATTATTATTATTATTATTATTATATATTTTTTATTTATTATACAGTATAAATAACATGGATGACTGGAAGGAAAATTATTGTGGGAAGAGCTTCAGGGGAAAGAGAGAGATATATAGAGGAATGAAAGCGAGACATGAGACAGAAAAGTTGTCTCAGCATTTACAGTTATGATCAGCTGAGTTTGTTTACATACGGTGACAATGAGCAAATGTGAGTGTATATTACTTCAAGCAAAGCGTAAGTATATGCAGGAGTCTTCATCCTAATAATATAACTTTCAGTGCACTCGACCAAACATCATTTGTTAGCAAACATTTCTTGAACAAATAAAATATATCTTTATTCTTTTACCCAAATAGACGAAATAAAAGCCAGACCAAAATACGCCTCAACAGACAGCTTCGTAGTGAAATTTAATAAAGTGAGGAGCAAGGTGGTTACATACTTCTTAAATCAGAGGAAATGCCTGCGTATGCTGACCAGGACATGCAAGGCAGTGGTCAACACGCCTGCAACAACACTCCTCCACCCTCTTCTCTTGCAACATTTCAATACCATGGACGCCGAAGCCCATTTCCAGCTGAAATATTGTTTAAATAGGACAAATATATACCTAAACCCAGCCTGTGCCTCCTTGATAGCGTCTCTGCTATAGACATGATACTCGCGGTGGTGCCCTACACACACACAGTCACATTTACAACGTAATATGGAGATTACGGTAGTCGAGTCGCCTGTTGAGTCTTTCCCAAGCTTATTCATATGTACATAACCTTGATTTAGTCTTTAGTACTTCTCTTTGCAGGGCAACTTGCACATATATTATGGTGTCAGAGTCGTAGGGGCGCACTTCAGCATACGAATTTAGAGTGCGAGTTGCAGCCTGACAAAGGAATATAACAGGTAACTGATCAATAGTATTTCAAGTTCTAATATCCTGGATATGATTATATACGCTGAAGGGTAATTCAGACTCAGTCTAAGGCTGTTGGCGGGGCATAAAGGTCTAGGCCTATCTCCTAGTCATTGTTAGGGGACACACAGTTGACACACAACCACGAACCACACACACATGATACTCACAACCATGCACCACGCACACACACACATACATGCACGATACTCACTACCACACACACACTCACACCCACACGATACTCACTGCCACACACACACACGATACTCACTACCACACACACCCACACACAATACTCACTACCACAAACGATACTCAGAAATCCCCCACCACAGACTCATTTACAATACACACACTCTCACCCATGACAGGCCATTCACAGTTTGGTTACATTAGCTTAATGAACGTGTGGGTTACAGGGTAACATGGCGTATTCAGTTCTTGAGCCATTATGATCCTTTGTAACCCTTCCACTATCACTCACAACATGGGTATGGGGTCCAATACAACTGACAGGCTGGGTATAGTATCCACTACTACTCACAAGATGAGTATGAGATGCACTAGTACTCGTAGGATGAATATCGGGTTTACTACCACTCACAGGATGGGTGTGGGAACCACTACTGCTCACAGGATGGGTGTAGGGTCCACTAACTAGTATGGGGGTCTTCGACCACCCATAGGATTACTATGGGTCTTCTTCCACCCACAGGATTAGCATGGGGTCTTCTACCACCCACAGGATTAGTGTGGGAGCTTCTTCCACCCACAGGATGAGCATGAGTGTCATAATATATGTACTAAAAACGAAAGCACTCTCAGAAACGCTCTATTCACTTTAACGTAATCCCTAGCCTCTTTCTCCCTCCCTCTCTAAGACCCTCTGCTTTCCTTCTTCCTACCCATCTTAAAATCGTCTTTTTCTCTGCTTGCCTTAGCCCTAACAACCTCCAGTTTCCTCTGTGTCTTACTTCTCCCTTCCTTCGCTTCTCAGTGCACTCAAGATAATAACTTGTTGCGAGGAAATCAGGCTACTTTGAGAGGGTGAAAATGAGGCAGAAAGGAAGGCGAGAAGGAACTCAAGGAACGAAAGGAAATAATATACGGAGGGAAGGAAGGTAGAGGGAGAGGGCCGTCGTGAGGTAACTAGGGAGAGGATGTGGCGTGTGCCATGTCAACACGGCCGCACCGCAAGTCAACATGGGAGATGGTTCCTTGCTCCGGTTGTCGATTTACTCTCTTGAAGACCTTCCTTTCTCTCTTAATTTATTCCTTCTTTACTTTTTCATTTTTTTGTAGGTTTTGTTTTTCTTGCACCCTGTATTATTTGTCTAGTTTTAGCCTATGCTTACCTCTCGCTCAGATTTGTCACTTTATTTTCGGTCTGCGTTCCTCCATTTTCATATATTCTTCTTATGTCCTTCATCTCACTCTCTCTCTCTCTCTCTCTCTCTCTCTCTCTCTCTCTCTCTCTCTCTCTCTCTCTCTCTCTCTCTCTCTTTCCCTCTCTTCATCTATCTTAATCACTTTGCAATTACTCGGTATCTGTATATATTTGATTTTGTTTTAATCTGTAGAAGCCACCCACCTCAATCTGAGTTTGAAACTAGATAACTAAGTATGAAATGCTCAGGAAAATAAACTTTACAAATTCTAACTTTTCTTGTAATGATCAAAACCCCGCGAAGCTTCAAACTTGTCTAGAATCTAAATTCAAGTTCTTATTCCCACATATAGGCAAAACCTGCCTTTTTCACTGACTTTTGCTCTCACTGCAAACTTCGCGAACAGGTAACTGGAGCACAAATATTGTCTCAGGAGTCCTGGCACAGGCCAGCCCTACACACACACACACACACACACACACACACACACACACACAGTCTGTTCAGTCTGGTTTTGACAACGCCTTGTTCGGCCGAAACGCTCATCTCCCTTTTCCATTTTTCTGTGGATTTTCCGTGTGTATATATATATATATATATATATATATATATATATATATATATATATATATATATATATATATATATATATATATATATATGCAATTGACGATCACAAAACACTGATCATTTTATGCGGAAAATCCACAGAGAAAAATGAAAGGAGGTGAACGTTTCGACTCGTTTAGAGCCTTTGTCAACACCAGACTGATGTCTGGTCCAGTCTGGTGTTGACAAAGGCTCTAAACGAGTCGAAACGTTCACCTCCTTTCATTTTTCTCTGTGGATTTTCCGCATATATATATATATATATATATATATATATATATATATATATATATATATATATATATATATATAAAATGCACCTAATAGCCAGAACCGAAATTAACGGCGAAACTCCCATAGAAATATATAAATTCATAATTATTGACAAGTTTAACCAATGATAAGGTCATGCAGCAGAAATCCCTTCTGTGTAGTCTTAAGACCTGTCTATACAATTGCCCCACCGTGACAAAAATGCATTTGTGAATTGTTTAGTAACCGTTGGGAGCACGCTATGCATCCCCTCAAGCGTATACATTCCGCTGTGCCTGGTATCTTAATGACGAGTTGAGTTAATTTGGAATGTCCATAATTGAGTTTAAAGCGCTCGTCTTTCCCAGTAATGCCTTCTGTGTGACAGTGCCATCTGTGAATAAGTTATTGGATGACAGCAACACATTGTCGACGTCTGTTCTGCAGTTATGGAAGGCACTGAGACACACTCAAACCTGTTTCCGTGCGCCTTTGTTATTTGGCGACGAATTTCATCCGGCTGTCATTATTATGCAGATATTTTATCACAGTGTACACGTAAGCGTCTGAGCGTGCTGGAATTACTTTCAGTCAGCTTGTATCTCATGCACAGGATTTACGGCTGACACGTGGTGCGGTCAAGTCATAGCTGACACGTTGCGCAGTCAAGTCATTTTTGACACGTTACGCAGTCAAGTCCTAGCCACCACGAGGTCAAACCAGGAACTAGGTAATGTGACAGCGCTCTTTCAATAACAACCCGACAGGGTATCTCAGGGAGTAATAGGAAAAAGTTGTGCTACCTATTTACTGAGAAGCCCTAGTATATGTATACGCATACTCACAGGATACATGTTGCCTCGTACACAAGCTGATTCGGGAACGGATTTTTAAACCCTCCCATAACCTGACCCAACCGAGCTTAAAAAGAGCCTTATCCAAAGGTAATCATAACCTAACCTAACCATATATACGATTTGGACAAACAGAAAACAGGCTCTGTCGAACGATCTAGTGTAGTAGTAGGCATCCACCAGTCTCATTGTGTACGACTTGGGAATACCCAGCAGATGAGAACCACTTATTTAGTCACAATTTATATAAACTTACAATTTAGCCTCATTAGTTAAATTATATTTAATGAACATAAAACATCATTTATAAACCAAAGGTTTTGGTAAACAAGTGATATTATTCAAGCATTTAAAACGTTCAGTACTTATTTTAACTGACAATTGGCAAGATTTCCGCAAGCACAAATCCCGATTTAACAATTGCTGCTTAACAAGCAAAGGATCCCAACAAGGGAGCCAATAGTTACAAACTTCTTTCAAGACCATAATTCACAGTTTCTAACAAGATAATATTTAGCAACTTCTAGGAAGAAAATATTTACTCTCACAATTAAACAAATTCAATAACATAGGCACAGATTTATAGCAGTCTAATTGGTCATAAAGTTTTCGTACGGTAATGGTGTACACTGTACATATTTAGTCATTTAAATTATCAAAAGCAAGCTCTGAAAACATTAAACTTAACAAGAGAAGTTAATCAACCCTAATTTGTCCCATCCTAACCTAACGCATCTTGCCGATAGGTTAGGATGCATTAGGTTCTGACATAACTTTTGGTATAACCTAACATACGTATAGCCTAATTTACCTATCGTTCTAGTCAACCTTATCATAACCAAGTCGGATTTATTCCATCCTTCCCTAACTTACCTTGTACTAGCATAACTAGGTTAAAGTACGTCATCCTCGCCTAACTTATCCCAGACTAGGTAAAGTTATCCCACCCTTGTCTAATTTATTCACACTAAAGCACATAATTTTCAAAGAAATTCACAAATATTAATTTAAGAACAACATACCCCTGAAGTCTAATAATATGCCCCCTTTCAGTATCGATTCCAAACTTGTAAATGCGAGTGGCTGGAACAAGAAAGCAGGACACCTGATGTAGTCCCTGGCTAACCAAAGCATATTCCACACACATATTGACACACACACACGAGTCTTAATTCGACACTGTGGTCCGAGCCTCCTGCATAGCCTATGAAGGACGATGAGGAACAACAATGTTCAAAATATAAGTCCACAGCTGACCTTCGAAACCTTTTGTAACTAGTTGTATTATTCATTCAATTATTTGAATACCATTCCTTTCATTAGGTGTTAAGTAACCTTCGGGATTTAAATGTTAGGTTTGAACCTGTCTCACTATCCAACCCTCATCATCATGATCGACCAGCTGTTGCTGCTATAGACAGAAAAGTCGTCGTAATTAACGACTTTCCATGAGCAACTGTTTTGTAGATTTTTTGTGTTAAGATTATAATTTTCATATACTGTATATATTTTTAACAAACAATAATAAATGGCGGATATCTCCTACACTAAAGACGGAACTTTCAGTTCAGTATTCTATAACACGCTGCACCGTCAATTTTTGTTCAAGAATTGTTGCTTTTTTTCCTAATCTTACTAAGGTGCTTTGAGGAGGAAGGGGAGGGTGGGGGTGGGAGGGCCGTCATGCTACGACGTGACCCAAGGAGCAAGTGTCATGGGTGGGAAAACACACCACATTAGTAGAGGTCACTGGTAAACACCGCTGGGGGTCACCGCCGGGGTACAGGTATTATTAAGTCATGTCTGGGGCCGAGAACAGCGAAACGCACGTCGCCATAGGACTCTCGGGTGGCTGTTGATGGTTTCACGCTATCGTGGACAGGACCTTCTTCCGGGATGCTTTCCGGGTACTAAATTTTACTGATTGGTGAACAAAAGCATTTTCTCTCTCCGAACAATTCGATGAAAAACTATTTAATTCTCGGGTGGTAATGTGGGATCAACGAGCAATCTAGGAAGATAAGGTACAGGTATCTTCCTCCTTCACAGTCAGGAGGTACATGTAGCCAAGTTCTGATTGGTCACTGTCGAGGGTCACGACTGGAAGACACTGGTCTCACATGAGATTTACATAAACATGCGAACCTCAGTCCAAATCAGTACTGGTAATTACTGTTCCTTACATATACTTCTCACGTATACTCCAGGAATACATTAAACAGGGAATATTTTGGGTAGCGAGGGACTACATCAGGTGTCCTGCGCCAAAGATGTTCTCATAAATATAACACGTTACTGTGATTTCATTTGTGTATCAGAGGCATTGTTGGTGCATTGTTGATATGAGATGGTGCGAGTTGACCAAGTGTTGTGGAGCGGGTGAAGCACTCTGGGCGGTGCAAGATGGTCAACTACCTTCGAGCAGGCTGCTCACACCAGAAATGACCTAGGATGATTGATACAGTTTACAGGAACTGTGGCACGGCAATCCTTGTCCGAAGGGGTACTGGTCACTTCTTCAACTACTGTACTTTAGAAGTACAGTAGACTGTACTTTAGACTGCATCAGGCACGAAGGAAAAATCTTCTACAAATAAATAAGCAGTGTCGCTCATTTGAGTTAGTTTGACGTAGTGAAGGCAGTGTCCTGGATACCATGACACTACAGCACAACAGCCTTGTGCTCCGCTTTTATTGAAAATGTCCTGTGTGGATGGAGGTCTAGCAGATTTAACTTATAATGCCTAAACGTCTAATTATAAATTAGAATGTCTAATGTATAAAAGTAATTATAAACGTAACATGACGGGATACATGTTCCCGTCATCAAAAATGCTCGAATAATATAGATTCGCGCATACATAGCACTCAAACACACACACACACACACACACACACACACACACACACACACACACACACACACACACACACACCAAAATGCAAATTCACTGAAAAGCATACAGAGAAAGATGTCTAAACTACTCCTGGCAGTCAATGAGGCTCACCATGGAAGAAATACAAAGAACACAAAAAGGAAGGTAAGATAATCTGGAGGAGAAAGTATTGAGCTAATAAGACAACAGAATACTTGGAATGGACACGAGGACACATCAAGAGCTGAGAGAGATCTAAAAAACATAATATCTACAAACAACGGCACGACTCTATCTCTCTAGTTAATAAAATAAAATTATCAGGTATACAGCTTGATCAAAAATATTTAAATTTGTATAAAATCGAAGATTTATAATATACTTTATATGCAAAAAAAAGAAAAACACATTAAGAAATACATTATTTTGTATCCTTCGTGTTCCTCCTTTCTATTCATTTCCCTCTTTCTTCTCTTTCATGTTTCATTTTGTCTTGTTCTGGGCAATTTTTCCTGACAGAATAGTGTCCCTCTCCGGCCAAGAATATACGCACTAACTCGACTACGATAAACTCAAGACATTTTATGTAATTTTCTCCCAAATGACTGGACACAGAAAGGGGTCCAGAGTCTTCTTTAACCCAATGGCGGGAGTCTAGAGGAGAAAAACAGGAGGATTGGTAGACGACTCGTGGAGAGTGGGCAACCCTTTCACAAGCGACTCACATTATGAGTATTTATTGTGCTCTATAGACTTAATACTATCTCAGAAACTTGCGGCACGTCATATTCTGTTCAAAGGTTCAGGTATCTTGTCAAACTATGCTGCACACTGCAAAAACACACGTATACATGTGTAATTACCTTAAGTGTAGTTTGAAGGATGAGAGCTACGCTCGTGGTTTCTGATTTTCCCAGTGTGTGTGTGTGTGTGTGTGTGTGTGTGTGTGTGTGTGTGTGTGTGTGTGTGTGTGTGTGTGTGTGTGTGTGTGTGTGTGTGTGTGTACTTACCTAGTTGTGCTTGGGGAAGGGGGTTGATCTCTGGCTCGTTGGTCAGAGCCACACTCTGGCTGTGTGTGTGTGTGTGAGTGTGTGTGCGCGCGTGCAATTACTGCAAGGAATCACAGTTTCGGAATTTGTAAATATTCTGCTCGAAGTAATTAGATGTGTCCAAATATGCTGAAATCGCATGCTCTATCTGGCATTGGTCGGCTTCAGGTGTAAAGTTATCTATCTGGCTATTGCTTTCTTAAAGTGGTATTTTGGCCAGTGAGTTTGACATCTGACCCTCCACAGTAGCAGAAGAGTATTCGCATACACTTATTAGGCGTTGATTATCGATATTCGCTGTTCATCCTCCTCCTCCCAATCCTCTGTAATAACTAGTGACTCAACTCAGTATAATTGAGGCACCAAGTAAGGATTCGGAAACTCTGAAGTAAGAGATCTACAGTCGTGATGTAGAGAGATTCATGCTATTCTTTCCGGCGTCGGCTTGTACTGCTGCTTCACCAGTCACCCCTGTTGACTGGTGAAGCCCAATACCAATGCAGGCGATGAGTTACAATAACGTGGCTAAATTATGTTGACCAGACCACACACTAGAAGGTGAAGGGACGACGACGTTTCGGTCCGTCCTGGACTCAAGTCTCACAATCGACTTGAGAATGGTCCAGGACGGACCGAAACGTCGTCGTCCCTTCACCTTCTAGTGTGTGGTCTGGTCAACCCAATAATAATATTTGGTATTGGGCTTATACCATTCTATGCTAAAGTAAACTCAAGAGTTTACTTTAGTGGTGCGTGAACTATGTCCATAATTAAAGCATAATTGCTGGTTGCTTAGTGAGCATTTGAGGTGTCTTCTTAAACTTTCTGAAGTTGACAGACATTATACCTAATGTTGGGGCTTCGGTCACTAATCATAATTAGGTCTACCTAAGAGTAGTTTACATACAGCTAACAAGA
>WNGS01005997.1:17026508-17037049 GCA_020271785.1 Procambarus virginalis | reverse complement strand
TTACTCGAGCACTGATAGTAGGACGCTTTATGGGTCCATAAGCAGCTGGATCCAGTGGCAGGGATCTTGCTCCTGTATACGAAAGGCTTTGCACCAATGCTTTAAAAGAATGGTGACATAAAGGGATATATGAAACGGGTCAATGAGAATATTGCGAGATGTGAAGATATTGTGAAAATTTTGGACTTGCCCCTCATACTTGCTATCACCATTACATACTTATGAAGAATCGAGATAATCTAAAATAGAGATTCAGTTTCCTAAGGTGATGGAGGTAGGTATGCTGCAGCATGCTTTACTTAGGCGAGTCCCACATTATATATGTATATAAAAAGTATAGGTAACAAGTAAACGATATTTTAGAATATATATAAAAAAATATTTATAAATTATTTCTTTACATCGAATTATATTATATGAATTATATCGATGTCAACCAGAAGTGTTGATGTGGCAATGTACAGAATGATGACAATGAAAGTAATTCATTAATAATGTACACCACTTGCCTATACATTGGTATACACGGAATCCTAAGATGCTGGAATCAAGTTTAGTTCGTATATAATTCCCGCGCCATTGTAGTTCGTGTTCACTCATACTGATGCATACACCAAGAGATATACCTCACTTCTCGGTGTATATACACTGAGAGTTTACTTTAGTCTTCAACTTCATTCATTACTAAAGTAAACTTTTGTTATTAGACTTTTGTAGAGTTTTTATTGATGAACCTCCCACGGTGATGATGCCCCTTAAACCCAGCACCAAAACCAATGATGGGTTATGTCTTCCGGAGTCCTATACACCCACTCCGAGCGAGCTGCATCTCTCGTATTATATCGTCACCATTATATTATTCTTATTTTATTTTATCAAGATGAAAATGACAAACTACCAAGATTAGATCATATTAGTAGCGACGAGTACGTTATCAGTGACTGGCTTGGACCAGGAATGTAACTGTGGTCGATGACTGGAAGAACACGCTAGTGAAACTGTTGACATCTGAATGGTGGGGTTATGGATAAAGAGTTGTCTGGGAGAAAGGGGAAAATTTATTTTTAAATATTATTAATGCAGTCAGTGATTGTAAAGTTAAGAGGGGAAAATGCCAATGTTAACACAGCACCAGGTTGTGACTGGGAAGGGGATAGGGTGATTGGGAATTGGTTGATTGGTGGTACGGTGGTCTGATGATTGGGCGAATGGTGGTTGGGTTACTTAGGGTGGCGGGGAGGACGCAGAATGGCTATAAGGAGTGGTGATGGTGGAGGCGTGGCTGTGATAATATTTATGGGGGTCATTACTACGGCACTTCGTCTCTGTCCTTACCACACTTCGTGTCCTAATGAAGCACATTGTATAACTGTGACACAGTGCTGAGGCTCGTTCCCAAGATACAGCCACGAGGTCGAGCCTCAGTGTCCAACATCTGTATGAAACTTTCTTGCAGCAATATTATTTGAAATTATGAAAGAAGTTTCACTGTTGGTACGTTAATGTAAATATATCTCTATATATAAGACAGTGTCTGTTTGTCTAAGCTTGGAGGCCAGTCAATTGGGCCTTTGCGTTGTTGTTGTTATTGTTATAGATTCAGCTACTCGGAACAAGTTCCAAGAAGCACGGGCTATGGTGAGCCCGTAACTTACCTGGCACAGGAGCTGGGCAAGAAGCACGGGCTATGGTTATCCTCGTGGACAGGAGATGTCTCCCGTGAGGGCCTTTGCATGGTGATTTGTGAGTGCATGAAAAGTGTCATAGGATGGTCAGGGTCGACCACCATACCCATCTTTACGAGTGATCGGCTCCTATTCCGAATCCCAATTCATATTCCTCACATGAATCCTATTCCGATTCATATGAGGTCGGAAATGGGGATTTAGTTTTAAAAAATATTTTCATAGCCCGTAAAAATATTACCCGTAAAAAGCCCGTAAAGCCCGTAAAAATATTACGGGCTATTCATGCCTGTGCCACCGCCGCTTGGGTGGCTTAACCTACACCAATAAGTCAAATCTCTATATAACATCCCGACTTACAACGTAACTACGACCTATGACACGATCTGTTACAACGTTGCATCAAAATTATAAAAATATAATTTTAGTTACCTTTGTGTTTGCTGGGATTGTGTGTTTTGAGAGATTGGGGGAGAGGGGATAGAGGAAATAGGTATAGGGGAGAGGAAAGGAAAGGATAAGAGAGGGGGGGATGTTGGGGGAGAGGGAAGGAAAGAGAGTCAATAGTGGAGAGGGGGGTGAGAGAAGAGGAGAAGAGAGGAGGAGGAGGAGGGAGGAGAGACCCAGGCATTACCTGGGCTAGAAAATATACAACAAAAAATGTCCAAGTCAATCCCCAGCATCAAGAATCTCTCTACAAATATTAAGAAAACTAAAAATGATTGTTGTGTTCCTTCACCACCACATATGTAGACCCCTCCCTCGCTCCTCCCTGATGTAGTCGACCTTATCCCCCCCCCCTTTACATGTGCTATCTTGAGGTTATCTTGAGATGATTTCGGGGCTTTTTAGTGTCCCCGCGGCCTGGTCCTCGACCAGGCCTCCACCCCTAGGAAGCAGCCCGTGACAGCTGACTAACACCCAGGTACTTATTTTACTGCTAGGTAACAGGGGCATAGGGTGAAAGAAACTGCCAATTGTTTCTCGCCGGCGCTGGGATCGAACCCAGGACCACAAGATCACAAGTCCCGCGTGCTGTCCGCTCGGCCGACCGGGGTGTGGAGTTTTCGGTTATGTATATTGATATACAGACTCTGGCCTAAGGGGAAGCAGATCCCTAACTGGGCATAGATGGAGGGAGCCGCTAATCGGGCCATGACCTCAAACCTGCTACGGTGAGCCTTGCTTCACCTGGGCGCCCCCGCCTGCCTTCACAATGCGATGAGCTACAGCGGCTGACAGGAAGACCTTCGCGTACTTAATATTTAACTAGTCAGGGTTTCTGTGGTGGACCTTCGCTCCAGCCTTCCATTCTTCTTCTTGGCTCGCTCGCTTGCCCGGATTCTGACTGTACAAAAACGTGTGACGTCAATGGGTGAGTGTAGGGATAAGACCAGGGTAGGGTAGGGTAGAGAGACGGGTGACCTTTCCTAGCTCTTGTGCACTTTGTGTATACCTTGCGGTCTTGTATACCTTTCAAGGAATACAAGACCTCTGACGGTCTTGTATACCTTGAAAGGTGTACAAGACCGCCAGTGTGCCTCCCAGAGGAACATTGGCGGTCACTTTTCAAGGTAATGAGTAACCTCACAGAGACAAGATAGTGAATGACCTCACAGAGACAAGATAACGAGTTACCTCAAAGAGAAAAGGTAGCGAGTTACCTCACAGAGACAAGATAATGAGCGACCGTCCCGAGGCCTACAACACCATGAGTTACCCACGGATATGCCAACTTTTGCGCGACATGAGTGAGGTATTTGAGTGCTGCCACGTGTACCAAGCTCCCTGACTCACGGTCTCAGATGTGGCTCGCCTGCGGGGCCACAGATCACGCCGACCAAGAGAGTGCGAACATCAGAAACATTTTAAGGTCTTGATTCAAGGTTTATTTGTACCTGTACTTGTACCTGTAGAGTACCTGTACTGTACTTGCAGGGAACCTGTATCTGCAGAGTACCTGTACCTGTAGACGATTTCAACAGAGCTTATCCTATCTCAGCCTGGCCTGGATGACTGCGGATGAAGTTGTACACTAAGGAGTCCAGTCCAGCCACCATCCTCAGCAGCAGCGGATGACTGTAGATTCCATCAAGAACGTAAATTACAAGGTATACACCGAGAGCTAAACCCAGCTTCTCAGTGTGTATACACTGAGTTTACTCTATCCTATAACTAGACTAAAGTATACCTGGTGGCTGGAATTAAAACCTCCCGCGGTTGATAGGCGTTAAGCCCAATAGCAAACCAAGTAATTATACTGCTAGCAACCCAACTGTTGTCTCGGAAGTAATGGACTTAGCCTATATGGCTTCTAAGTTGACGCTATAAATACTGGTGCAAAGGTCACACAGTAGAAAGCTGGGCCACAACAGCTTTCCTCTCGACAAGATTATGCTGAAGCTTCCCGCTTTCCTATGTCGACGTTGAAGCGATCGACATACATATGGATACTGTTGTCATGTTGATGGCTATTCAGAGAGAGACAATGATATTCTGTGATATATATCATTTATGATAATGAAGCCCGTCGGTTATATTTCTCTAGACTGGGTCAGGACGTCTAGTCTATGGGTTGGTTATGGTTATATATCCTCGTGTTTACTGAGACGCTCTCGTGTGTGTGTGTGTGTGTGTGTTGTGAGTCTTGCTTTATGGCTGGGTGAATGTTAGTTTTCTATGCTTGCTCTCTTTCTATCTTCTCTCTCTCTCTCTCTCTCTCTCCTCTCTCTCTCTCTCTCTCTCTCTCTCTCTCTATTCTCTCTATCTCTCTCTCTCTCTCTCTCTCTCTCTCTCTCTCTCACTCTCACTCTCACTCTCATTTTCTCTTCCCCACTAGTGCTCTTTCTCTCTCAGTATATTTCACGCCTTTTTCTTCCCTCTAGCACTTCCTCTCTCACTCACCGTCACTCACTTCTCTCTTTACAAATCTAAAAAATATATAACTAATTGTTGTTATGGCAAAAGAACAAGAAATGTAACATGTTTCATATACATGATATATGTTATCATGAAGATCTTCTCCCATAAATTTAGTGCAGTGTTGAAGATTTGCTTCACAGTACTCTGCACTGTGGAAGATATTAGGAGAGCCATAATAACTACTTACCTTGAGGTGCTTCCAGGGCTTAGCGTCCCCGCGGCCCGGGCGTCGACCAGGCCTCCTCTAGGCTAAACTAAAAGACTATAACTAAAAACAATAACGTGACTGAAAATTACAACAAACCTAACCTAATATAACTTTTAGTTAACCTAACCTACCCTTAATCTAACTAACCTGCACTCCACCAAACCGTATCTTAACCAAACTGAACTTCATCTAACCTAATCTAACTAGGGAAGCAAAGAACAACATTTGCCTATCTCCCGGGTACCTATTTTACTACTAGGTAAACAGAGCATACGTTGAAAGGAAATGTGTTTAACAGTTCTGTGCTACAGGACAGTTTGGTCCAAAGTTCATTTATATTCTTACCTATAATTCAGAGATCATGAAGAATACTTCTTCGAAAACATAATGACAAAGGTAAGGCTTGGCATATGTCATGACAGATGTGCCAGCGTGCCAGCGTGAGTGTGTTTGGTGAGGCGTTACGGAGGTCACAGGTCAAGTGTGATGCCAGGCTGAAGACATCGCTGAATAATACTATAATGGCTATCTTGTACTTCGCGTTGCCTTATGTTGCTAATTACCCGCAAAATTCATGGTACCTAAATTGTGCGGTAAGCGCACTGATTAATTAGCTTCTTCTCGGTGTGTTATTTTCGTGTCACTTTCTGGGGAAACTTTTGTATTTCGTTCAACAACGTTTTGTTTTCTTTTGAGGTCACGAGCTTGACTGGAGATATTGATAAATTATGTACTGTTATTGGGAGCGCCGGAGGAAAGGGAGGGGGAAGGGGGCTCTTGTATGTTAGTCTTATGTTAGTGTCTTCCTCCTCTTTAAGAGGAAGCAGAAGGTAATAGCAAGAGGAAATAGATCAAGGAGGGCAGCAACAATTGGGGTTCCGCAGGAATAGTGGTTCCTGCGGAACCACTATGTGTTTTTTTTTACACTGGTGAAACATTTTTTTTGAAACTGGTGAAAATCCAGTTTTCTCTATGACTGTCCCGGGCCTGTGAAAATAATCTGACGTACAGAGACTTCACTGCGCTACAGTTCATGTCCGGGTCGGAACTCCAACTTGAGAAAGAACACAGATTATCAAAAAGAGTTAGGAAAGGCAATAAAACTCGAGCCAGAGTTGAGGAGACTGATCGAATAACGGCAGACAAAGAGGTAATATTTAACATTTGGCACAACAAGGAGCAACATGGATGGACCAAGAAATGCAAATAAGTCATACAAATATCAAAAAGGTCTTGGCCGTAAGTAAAAATGTATCAAAAGACTAGCGTTAAGTATGGCTATATAGCACATTTTTCGAAGAGTCATAAATAAATTGAACTGGTTAGAAGGAGAATTTGCTGAAACAAACCTCAGTATATACCTACAGAAACTGCGATCAAAAACATGAGAAAAAGGGTTTATGCTATAAAACGACCTTTTAGGCTGGACTTAGAAGCAAACGCGCAAGCTTGCAAATGCCTTTGCATAAGTGCAATACGGCGAGTACTCTTCCCCGCATCTTATGCTTCTTCTTTTCTCGCTTATATTAACAAAGTAATACCGAAAGTTTCATAAGGAATATGTGTCTTTGTCTCTTACTATTTATCTGTCTTTCTACTCCTGGCTATCCTTCTTGGTTTCCATTGTCTACACTGCTGCTTGTAATTACCGAACAAGACTTGTAGCTCAACATTTACGCTGTCACCTTTCACTACAGTCTGCCCTCCCTCCCACTCTCTCTCTCTGGCCGGGGCCGCTCCTGCCTCTGTGTTATGCCACCTGGTTCTTGCCAGGCTCGGCAGGCCCATTGTTCCCCTCCCACCACCTATTATGAACTCTCGTCTTGCTGTGCTTTACACATTATTCTGCTAGCTAACGTTGACTGAGGGTATAATTGCTCTTTTCAGTTTATTAAAATATTTAATATAAAAAAACGGGTGAGAAGATAACCGCGTATATACCTAAAATTTATCTCTCATTCTCTACAAATCTGAAATAAAAAGTACACAAAATTAAATAAATTAGTGATAGCACTAGTGGTTATAAGCTTATGTGACCAAAAAGGGCCCACATGTCCGGAGGACTTGGTGCAGCATTAAGCTGATGGTCCCTGACCACAGCACGTGCCAAACGCTCCAGCATGACATTACTGAATGTCCAGTCATTATACCAGTAAGACCTGCAGGTATAAAGTACCTGGATCTTTGCCGTTACTGTCTCCACTCTCGTGTTCTTGACGATATCCTCACAATGCATCCAAAATTTACCGTTGTAGGCTATTGAACGCGTGCCCCTTTTTACGGCAGCTGCATAAATCACTGTGTATAACTATAATGATAAAAACACAAACACAGGAATAGCGAGCACTCTAGCAATACTGGAACTCTTCTTCCTAAACTGTGAGTGTCTTGCCGCTTTAGACTCTCCGTCCCAATATAATTGCTATGATGTTGTTATGTGTATTTACGCTAATGTTAGCAGCTATGTTGTACATTCTTGGTGGCTTATAAGGCAGTAGTACTTTTTGTCGTATATATCATATACGGAATATATATAAATATATATTTAGGACGCAAAGTCCGAAATGTAAAATTTAATCTTACGGCCAGTTTTTACTGCAGTTCCTATTATGGTTGCTACTTCCTGCTTGAGAACAATCTTCTGAAAGTTAGAAAATGATTCAAGCTGACACCTCTGATTCAGTACTGTAGAAAGTACACAGTGGTGTATGTATCGGTACACTGGCTCTTGACTTCTAATTATTTTAGGCTTTTCATGTGTAGAATTTACCACCTTCACGTACATAAATGTGGTGCCTTCACGTACATAAATGTGGTGCCTTCACGTACATAAATGTAGTGCCTTCACGTGCATAAATGTAGTGCCTTCATGTGCATAAATGTAGTGCCTTCACGTACATAAATGTAATGCCTTCATGTGCATATATGTAGTGCCTTCACGTACATAAATGGTGTGCCTTCACGTACATAAATGTGGTGCCTTCACGTACATAAATGTAGTGCCTTCACTTGCATAAATGTAGTTCCTTCACGTACATAAATGTAGTGCCTTCACGTACATAAATGTAATGCCTTCATGTGCATATATGTAGTGCCTTCACGTATATAAATGTAGTGCCTTCACGTACATAATTGTAGTTCCTTCACGTACATAAATGTAGTGCCTTCACGTGCATAAATGTGGTGCCTTCACTTACATAAATGTATTGCCTTCATGTGCATAAATGTAGCGCCTTCACGTACATAAATGCTGTGTCTGCACGTGCATAAATGTAGTGCTTTCCACGTGCATACATTTAGGACCTTCACTTATGTAAATTTGGCACATCCACGTGCTAAATGTAGCATCTCCACGTACACAAATGTAGCGTCTTCACGTGTATAATTTAGCGCCTCCGTGTACATAAATTTAGCACCTCCACGTTCATAGAGACAAATGTACTTATTTGTTCAAGTACAGGCTACATTTTTCGTATTTCCGTTACCATGGAAACATCCACACGTCGCGAGTCCGAATACAATTTGTAATCGGATTATTTTGCTGCCACTTCCTTCGTTCTTCGTCTGTAAAAGAAGCATGATAGAGCGGCTGCAGGATAAAGCAGCAGCAATAGCCAAAGTTCCATCACGGCAGCACCATCTTGCTGGCTTCACTCAGCGCCCCTTCATCAGATAAGTGATAATCCTGTGAATGTGTTTGTTTACCTCAGCGTCCTGTGTGCCGCCTTATGAAGGCCCGATACTCATCTTGGCTGTCACCGTCTCCTCAGTTAACTTGTCTTTATTGTATATATTCTAGATGTTGTCTGCGCCAATCTGCGTGTAATTGCTGTTGTTAAGTTCAGCGATCGGTATTCAAGGCTTTTTGGGAATAAGACGCCCATGGCTCTGGGAAATTTTGGAGTGTGTATACTCACCTAGCTGTACTCATCTAGTTGTAGTTGCGAAGGTTGAGCTCTGGCTCTTTGGTCCCGACTCTCAACTGTCAATCAACTGGTGTACAGATTCCTAAACCTACTGGGCTCTATCATATCTACATTTGAAACTGTGTATGGAGTCTGCCTCCACCACATCACTGCCTAATGCACTCCATATGTTATATGCCTAATGCATTCCATATAACTACTCTGATACTAAAAAAATTCTTTCTAATGTCTCTGTGGCTCATTTGGGTACTACATTTCCACCCTTGTCCCCTTGTTTGTGTTCCACTCGTGTTAAATAGTTTATCTTCGTCCCACCCTGTTAATTCCCCTGAGAATTTTGTAGGTGTTTATCATGTCTCCACTTACCTTCTGTCTTCCAGGGACGTGAGGTTTAGCTCCCAAAGCCTTTCCTCGTAGCTCATACCTCTCAGTTCTGGGACTGAGCTGTATGTGTGTGTGTGTAAATACTAGACTCGATTATGAATGTATGCCTGTCATATGTATGAATATATATACATTTAAGTGTTTAAGTACG
Organism: Procambarus virginalis; assembly: GCA_020271785.1. Taxonomy (NCBI): domain Eukaryota; kingdom Metazoa; phylum Arthropoda; class Malacostraca; order Decapoda; family Cambaridae; genus Procambarus; species Procambarus virginalis. The sequence goes on along the minus strand of WNGS01005997.1, from coordinate 17,027,773 downwards.
AATGCACGAAAAGGATATATATATATATATATATATATATATATATAATATATATATATATATATATAGTATATATATAATATAATATAGACATCTAGACGTGAGAGTGGAGTATCCCCAGTTCATCAGCTCTCTCTGACTGAGGAATCCAGCATATCAGATGAGATACATGCCGTTCTTTCTCCAACATTTCCCCAGTAGCAGAGTCACCCCCGGGACTCCTCTCTCCTCTCGGTCATATTCAACAACATATAATATATATATATATATATATATATATATATATATATATATATATATATATATATATATATATATATATATACCTACTGGTATAATATGACCGAGATAAATGATTCTAACACGATTCTTCTCAATATTTCTTAGGCTTTTTCACTGTTGGGGGTAGTTGAGAAATTAACTCAAGTTCATTTTCACACTTTAATTTACAATCTGACGCCTTGAAGCGTTTCACAAGACACTTCTTACATTTTCAAAGACAATTTTACATACTCAGATCGTGCTTATATTCGTTTTTGGGTGAGGTGTTAGGATACAATTTTTTTTGGGTGAGGTGACAGGAAACAAATCAATGGGAAAAGACAGAACACGAAACAATGGGGTATATACAATAGGTATATACAATGGGTATACATTTATCTTCTTGCTTCTGTGCTGGTTCGAGGTCTTGAAGTGGGTAGAATGTAATATGTATTATTGGCTTGGTATTGCAGGTTTTGACTTTTGAGTGTGAGAGCCTCGTGATGTCGAGTGTTCTGTTATCGTTGTATCTGCGATAATTTCTGGTTGCTTGTTAAGATTTCTCTGGTGATGGTCTGAGGTGTGTGAGAGATCATAGGCTCCTTGATGGAGCCCTGTTGAGGATGCATGTTATCACCAAAGGGGTCAGCCAAACGATTCAGAGATTAGGCAAGAACACCCTTTTAGGTGATTAACAATGCATACAACAGGCTCCATCAAGGAGCATATAATCTCTCTCTCTCGCTCTCTTCACACACAAAAACTCTCTCTCTCTCTCTCTCTCTCCTCTCTCTCTCTCGCTAACTCTCTCTCTCTCTCCCTCTCTCTCTCTCTCTCTTCTCTTTTTCCTCCTTCTCTTCGTTCTCACTCTTCTCTCTGCTCTCTCTACTCTCCTCTCTCTCTCTTCTCTCTCTCTCTCTCTCTCTCTCTCTCTCTCTCTCTCTCTCTCTCTCTCTCTCTCTCTCTCTCTCTCTCTCTCTCTCTCTCTCTCTCTTACTCTCTAT
>WNGS01005997.1:17012324-17022437 GCA_020271785.1 Procambarus virginalis | reverse complement strand
GTAATGATAATTGCCTTGACATCTCTGCGACTCAACTGGCGTATTCAGCTTCCACAGCTGTACTCATTCTTTGTCACCCTCCTTCTTTCTTGTCTGCCTGATACCTGACTACCTCTATGCTTTCATGTCTGCCTTCATTCTCACTAGCCTGCCTTCCTTCCTTCCCGCTAGCCTGCCTTTCTTTCCGCTAGCCCGCCTTCCTCCCCGCTTGCCTACCATATCTCTTCCCCTTTCTCTCTCTCTCTCTCTCTCTCTCTCTCTCTCTCTCTCCTCTCTCTCTCTCTCTCTCTCTCTCTCTCTCTCTCTCTCTCTCTCTCTCTCTCTGCGTGCATGTGTCTGTGTGGTAATGTCCACTCATTTATGGCAATGAGTAATATATTATTTTGTGTTAGTCGGAAACTTGTTATAAACCTCGTAGAAGTTTGGACAAATACATGTTTCTTAATAGAAAATACGTCGTTGGAGCCAAGACCCCGCGCCTCACGTGGCAATTATATCCTCTTAAGAGTCTGAGGCGGTAAACGCTCGCTAATATTGTGTGGTTAAATATATTGGGAAATTGTGTGTGGTTGTTCTTGGGGTGCTGATTGTAAGGTTTTTCTGGGGGGGGGGGGTTGAGGGTCATGTTTGTGGGTATGATGGATGTGTGTCTACTGGGGGGGGGGGGTTGAGGGTCATGTTTGTAGGTATGATGGATGTGTGTCTACTGGGGGGGGGGTTGAGGGTCATGTTTGTAGGTATGATGGATGTGTGTCTACTGGGGGGGGGGGGTTGAGGGTCATGTTTGTAGGTATGATGGATGTGTCTACTGGGGGGGGGGGGGTTGAGGGTCATGTTTGTAGGTATGATGGATGTGTGTCTACTGGGGGGGGAGGGTCATGTTTGTAGGTATGATGGATGTGTGTTTACTGTGAGGTCGGCCCCTTGTTTTCAATATGATGGACGAACATTTTTTAGTTCTTAACTGCTGATCATTCTCTGTGTTCTATAGTGTATTTTGTCTCATGTCAGTCTCATCTTCTTAACTGTTACAGCTGTTCACACTGATTCCGACCTTGATTGTGGAAACAACTGATAAAAATGCTAAATGTTCTGAGTTAAACAACTGGAAACAGGTGTTGTTAGTTTGTGGAACAGATTACCGAGTAACTTTTAATAGAGGCAAGATCACTTGATTATTTCAAGCATAGGTTAGACAGCTATATGAACGAGTTTGGGCGTATATAAATAGAAGCTACCGCTTAAATAGACAAAAAACGGTCTTCTACAGTGCCCTTAATTCTTATAGTCTTGTGAAGGGAACGATGCCCGTTCACAAAGGACCTTTTCAATCAGTTATCTTCCCATTTTCTTCGTTTTTATGAAGTGAAGCCACTGTTATAATGAGGTTAATGATTCCCCCAAAAATAAATAGAATATAAGATATGGAATATTAATACATTTTTTAATAAATCTGCACAAATTAGAACTCGAATCAATGGATATTGGATGAGTTTATATTTAGAACGACCTGGGTAAATACTGGTTTGGAAACAGGGGTGTTAATTAATGGGTTAGATCACCGGTTAACATAATAGACATGGGATCGATGGATTATTTCAAGCATAGACTAGAAATATATGAATGAATTTGGCTGGCTATAAATAGGAGCTGCCTCGTATGGACCAGCAGACATTCTGCAGTTTCCTTAATTCTTATCTTCTTATAATGTAGGTACCACTACAAGAGGATGTATTCACGAAGATGTAAGTATTTTTTTATCGAGATAAGTATGTGCGGTTGAGTCAATGGTTGTGAGTGTGTGAAGGTAATTAATCAACGTGATTACTCGAGCACTGATAGTAGGACGCTTTATGGGTCATAAGCAGCTGGATCCAGTGGCAGGGATCTTGCTCCTGTATACGAAAGGCTTTGCACCAATGCTTTAAAAGAATGGTGACATAAAGGGATATACGAAGCGGGTCAATGAGAATATTGCAGATTATGAAGATATTTTGAAATTTTGGACTTGCCCCTCATACTTGCTATCACCATTACATTCTTATGAAGAATCGAGATAATCTAAAATAGAGATTCAGTTTCCTAAGATGATGAGGTAGGTATGCTGCAGCATGCTTTACTTAGGCGAGTCCACATTATATATGTATATGAAAAGTATAGGTAACAAGTAAACGATATTTTAGAATATATATAAAAAAATATTTATAAATTATTTTCTTACATCGAATTAATATTATATGAATTATATCGACGTCAACCACAAGTGTTGATGTGGCAATGTACAGAATGATGACAATGAAAGTAATTCATTAATAATGTACACCACTTGCCTATACATTGGTATACACGGAATCCTAAGATGCTGGAATCAAGTTTAGTTCGTATATAATTGCTGCGCCATTGTAGTTCGTGTTCACTCATACTGATGCATACACCAAGAGATATACCTCACTTCTCGGTGTATATACACTGAGAGTTTACTTTAGTCTTCAACTTCATTCATTACTAAAGTAAACTTTTGTTGTTAGACTTTTGTAGAGGTCATTATTGATGAACCTCCCACGGTTGATGCCCCTTAAACCCAGCACCAAAACCAATGATGGGTTATGTCTTCCGGAGTCTTATACACCCACTCCCAGCGAGCTGCATCTCTCGTATTATATCGTCACCATTATATTATTCTTATTTTATTTTATCAAGATGAAAATGACAAACGACCAAGATTAGATCATATTAGTAGCTGACGAGTACGTTATCAGTGACTGGCTTGGACCAGGAATGTAAGTGTGGTCGATGACTGGAAGAACACACTAGTGAAACTGTTGACATCTGAATGGTGAGGTTATGGATAAAGAGTTGTCTGGGAGAAAGGGGAAAATTTAATTTTTAAATATTATTAATGCAGTCAGTGATTGTAAAGTTAAGAGGGGAAAATGCCAATGTTAACACAGCACCAGGTTGTGACTGGGAAGGGGGTAGGGTGATTGGGAATTGGTTGATTGGTGGTATGGTGGTCTGATGATTGGGCGAATGGTGGTTGGGTTACTTAGGGTGGCGGGAAGGACGCAGAATGGCTATAAGGAGTGGTGATGGTGGAGGCGTGGCTGTGATAATATTTATGGGTGTCATTACTACGGCACTTCGTCTCTGTCCTTACCACACTTTGTGTCCTAATGAAGCACATTGTATAACTGTGACACAGTGCTGAGGCTCGTTCCCAAGATACAGCCACGAGGTCGAGCCTCAGTGTCCAACATCTGTATGAAACTTGCATGCAGCAATATTATTTGAAATTATGAAAGAAGTTTCACTGTTGGTACGTTAATGTAAATATATCTCTATATAAAAGACAGTGTCTGTTTATCTAAGCTTGGAGGCCAGTCAATTGGGCCTTTGCATGGTAACTTGTGAGTGCATGAGAAGTGTCATAGGATGGTCAGGGTCGACCACCATACCCATCTTTACGAGTGATCGGCTCCTATTCCGAATCCCAATTCATATTCCTCACATGAATCCTATTCCGATTCATATGAGGTCGGAAATGGGGATTTAGTTTTAAAAAATATTTTCATAGCCCGTAAAAATATTACCCGTAAAAAGCCCGTAAAGCCCGTAAAAATATTACGGGCTATTCATGCCTGTGCCACCGCCGCTTGGGTGGCTTAACCTTCACCAATAAGTCAAATCTCTATATAACATCCCGACTTACAACGTAACTACGACCTATGACACAATCTGTTACAACGTTGCATCAAAATTATAAAAATATAATTTTAGTTACCTTTTGTGTTTGCTGGGATTGTGTGTTTTGAGAGATTGGGGGAGAGGGGATAGAGGAAATAGGTATAGGGGAGAGGAAAGGAAAGGATAAGAGAGGGGGGGATGTTGGGGGAGAGGGGAAGGAAAGGGAAAGAGAGGGGGGTGTTGGGGGAGAGGGAAGGAAAGAGAGAGTCAATAGTGGAGAGGGGGGTGAGAGAAGAGAAGAGAGGAGGAGGAGGAGGGAGGAGAGACCCAGGCATTACCTGGGCTAGAAAATATACAACAAAAAATGTCCAAGTCAATCCCCAGCATCAAGAATCTCTCTACAAATATTAAGAAAACTAAAAATGATTGTTGTGTTCCTTCACCACCACATATGTAGACCCCCTCCCTCGCTCCTCCCTGATGTAGTCGACCTTATCCCCCCCCCTTTACATGTGCTATCTTGAGGTTATCTTGAGATGATTTCGGGGCTTTTTAGTGTCCCCGCGGCCTGGTCCTCGACCAGGCCTCCACCCCTAGGAAGCAGCCCGTGACAGCTGACTAACACCCAGGTACTTATTTTACTGCTAGGTAACTGGGGCATAGGGTGAAAGAAACTCTGCCCATTGTTTCTCGCCGGCGCCTGGGATCGAACCCAGGACCACAGGATCACAAGTCCCGAGTGCTGTCCGCTCGGCCGACCGGGGTGTGGAGTTTTCGGTTATATATATTGATATACAGACTCTGGCCTAAGGGGAAGCAGATCCCTGACTGGGCATAGATGGAGGGAGCCGCTAATCGGGCCATGACCTCAAACCTGCTACGGTGAGCCTTGCTTCACCTGGGCGCCCCCGCCTACCTTCACAATGCGATGAGCTACAGCGGCTGACAGGAAGACCTTCGCGTACTTAATATTTAACTAGTCAGGGTTTCTGTGGTGGACCTTCGCTCCAGCCTTCCATTCTTCTTCTTGGCTCGCTCGCTTGCCCGGATTCTGACTGTACAAAAACGTGTGACGTCAATGGGTGAGTGTAGGGATAAGACCAGGGTAGGGTAGAGAGACGGGTGACATTTCCTAGCTCTTGTGCACTTTGTGTATACCTCTGACGGTCTTGTATACCTTGAAAGGTGTACAAGACCTCTGACGGTCTTGTATACCTTGAAAGGTGTACAAGACCGCCAGTGTGCCTCCCAGAGGAACATTGGCGGTCACGATGAGTCACAATAACGTGGCTGAAGTATAAACACAAGCGACTTGAGAATGGTCCAGGACGGACCGAAACGTCGTCGTCCCTTCAACTTCTAGTGTGTGGTCTGGTCAACATTGGCGGTCACTTTTCAAGGTAATGAGTAACCTCACAGAGACAAGATAGTGAATGACCTCACAGAGACAAGATAACGAGTTACCTCAAAGAGAAAAGGTAGCGAGTTACCTCACAGAGACAAGATAATGAGCGACCGTCCCGAGGCCTACAACACCATGAGTTACCCACGGATATGCCAACTTTTGCGCGACATGAGTGAGGTATTTGAGTGCTGCCACGTGTACCAAGCTCCCTGACTCACGGTCTCAGATGTGGCTCGCCTGCAGGGCCACAGATCACGCCGACCAAGAGAGTGCGAATATCAGAAACATTTTAAGGTCTTGATTCAAGGCTTGTACCTGTACCTGTACTTGTACCTGTACTTGTACCTGTAGAGTACCTGTACTGTACTTGCAGGGAACCTGTATCTGCAGAGTACCTGTACCTGTAGACGATTTCAACAGAGCTTATCCTATCTCAGCCTGGCCTGGATGACTGCGGATGAAGTTGTACACTAAGGAGTCCACGTCCAGCCACCATCCTCAGCAGCAGCGGATGACTGTAGATTCCATCAAGAACGTAAATTACAAGGTATACACCGAGAGCTAAACCCAGCTTCTCAGTGTGTATACACTGAGTTTACTCTAGTCCTATAACTAGACTAAAGTATACCTGGTGGCTGGAATTAATAACCCTCCCGCGGTTGATAGGCGTTAAGCCCAATAGCAAACCAAGTAATTATACTGCTAGCAACCCAACTGTTGTCTCGGAAGTAATGGACTTAGCCTATATGGCTTCTAAGTTGACGCTATAAATACTGGTGCAAAGGTCACACAGTAGAAAGCTGGGCCACAACAGCTTTCCTCTCGACAAGATTATGCTGAAGCTTCCCGCTTTCCTATGTCGACGTTGAAGCGATCGACATACATATGGATACTGTTGTCATGTTGATGGCTATTCAGAGAGAGACAATGATATTCTGTGATATATATCATTTATGATAATGAAGCCCGTCGGTTATATTTCTCTAGACTGGGTCAGGACGTCTAGTCTATGGGTTGGTTTATGGTTATATATCCTCGTGTTTACTGAGACGCTCTCGTGTGTGTGTGTGTGTTGTGAGTCTTGCTTTATGGCTGGTGTGAATGTTAGTTTTCTACTGCTCTTTTCCTGTCTCTCTCTCTCTCTCTCTCTCTCTCTCTCTCTCTCTCTCTCTCTCTCTCTCTCTCTCTCTCTCTCTCTCTCTCTCTCTCTCTCTCTCTCTCTCACTCTCACTCTCATTTTCTCTTCCCCACTAGTGCTCTTTCTCTCTCAGTATATTTCACGCCTTTTCTTCTTCCCTCTAGCACTTCCTCTCTCACTCACCGTCACTCTCTCTTTACAAATCTAAAAAATATATAGCTAATTGTTGTTATGGCAAAAGAACAAGAAATGTAACATGTTTCATATACATGATATATGTTATCATGAAGATCTTTCTCCCATAAATTTAGTGCAGTGTTGAAGATTTGCTTCACAGTACTCTGCACTGTGGAAGATATTAGGTGAGCCATAATAACTAACTTACCTTGAGGTGCTTCCGGGGCTTAGCGTCCCCGCGGCCCGGGCGTCGACCAGGCCTCCTCTAGGCTAAACTAAAAGACTATAACTAAAAACAATAACGTGACTGAAAATTACAACAATCCTAACCTAATATAACTTTTAGTTAACCTAATATAACTTTTAGTTAACCTAACCTACCCTTAATCTAACTAACCTGCACTCCACCAAACCGTATCTTAACCAAACTGAACTTCATCTAACCTAATCTAACTAGGGAAGCAAAGAACAACATTTGCCTATCTCCCGGGTACCTATTTTACTACTAGGTAAACAGAGGCATACGTTGAAAGGAAATGTGTTTAACAGCTTCTGTGCTACAGGACAGTTTGGTCCAAAGTTCATTTATATTCTTACCTATAATTCAGAGATCATGAAGAATACTTCTTCGAAAAACATAATGACAAAGGTAAGGCTTGGCATATGTCATGACAGATGTGCCAGCGTGCCAGCGTGAGTGTGTTTGGTGAGGCGTTACGGAGGTCACAGGTCAAGTGTGATGCCAGGCTGAAGACATCGCTGAATAATACTATAATGGCTATCTTGTACTTCGCGTTGCCTTATGTTGCTAATTACCCGCAAAATTCATGGTACCTAAATTGTGCGGTAAGCGCACTGATTAATTAGCTTCTTCTCGGTGTGTTATTTTCGTGTCACTTTCTGGGGAAACTTTTGTATTTCGTTCAACAACGTTTTGTTTTCTTTTGAGGTCACGAAGCTTGACTGGAGATATTGATAACTTATGTACTGTTATTGGGAGCGCCGGAGGAAAGGGAGGGGGAAGGGGCTCTTGTATGTTAGTCTTATGTTAGTGTCTTCCTCCTCTTTAAGAGGAAGCAGAAGGTAATAGCAAGAGGAAATAGATCAAGGAGGGCAGCAACAATTGGGGTTCCGCAGGAATAGTGGTTCCTGCGGAACCACTATTGTTTTTTTTTACACTGGTGAAACATTTTTTTTGAAACTGGTGAAAATCCAGTTTTCTCTATGACTGTCCCGGGCCTGTGAAAATAATCTGACGTACAGAGACTTCACTGCGCTACAGTTCATGTCCGGGTCGGAACTCCAACTTGAGAAAGAACACAGATTATCAAAAAGAGTTAGGAAAGGCAATAAAACTCGAGCCAGAGTTGAGGAGACTGATCGAATAACGGCAGACAAAGAGGTAATATTTAACATTTGGCACAACAAGGAGCAACATGGATGGACCAAGAAATGCAAATAAGTCATACAAATATCAAAAAGGTCTTGGCCGTAAGTAAAAATGTATCAAAAGACTAGCGTTAAGTATGGCTATACCCTGGAAACACAACCGAAACTGTCTCTATTTTCCGCTTTTTACAACTTGAAATAAAGTTGTTACATCTTGGCTTAACGTGTTAATGACGTATTAGAACGTTGTTACAACTTGCTATATTGGTTGTTATAACTGGTTAGGAAGTGTTAAAGCTTGTTCGAACGTTGTACCAACGTCGTAGTTTCGGTGTGTGTTTGGTGGGTATAGCACATTTTCGAAGAGTCATAAATAAATTGAACTGGTTAGAAGGAGAATTTGCTGAAACAAACCTCAGTATATACCTACAGAAACTGCGATCAAAAACATGAGAAAAGGGTTTCATGCTATAAAACGACCTTTTAGGCTGGACTTAGAAGCAAACGCGCAAGCTTGCAAATGCCTTTGCATAAGTGCAATACGGCGAGTACTCTTCCCCGCATCTTATGCTTCTTCTTTTCTCGCTTATATTTAACAAAGTAATACCGAAAGTTTCATAAGGAATATGTGTCTTTGTCTCTTACTATTTATCTGTCTTTCTTCTCCTGGCTATCCTTCTTGGTTTCCATTGTCTACACTGCTGCTTGTAATTACCGAACAAGACTTGTAGCTCAACATTTACGCTGTCACCTTTCACTACAGTCTTCCCCCACTCTCTCTCTCTCTGGCCGGGGCCGCTCCTGTCTCTGTGTTTGCCACTGGTTCTTGCCAGGCTCGGCAGGCCCATTGTTCCCCTCCCACCACCTATTATGAACTCTCGTCTTGCTGTGCTTTACACATTATTCTGCTAGCTAACGTTGACTGAGGGTATAATTGCTCTTTTCAGTTTATTAAAATATTTAATATAAAAAAACGGGTGAGAAGATAACCGCGTATATACCTAAAATTTATCTCTCATTCTCTACAAATCTGAAATAAAAAGTACACAAAATTAAATAAATTAGTGATAGCACTAGTGGTTATAAGCTTATGTGACCAAAAAGGGCCCACATGTCCGGAGGACTTGGTGCAGCATTAAGCTGATGGTCCCTGACCACAGCACGTGCCAAACGCTCCAGCATGACATTACTGAATGTCCAGTCATTATACCAGTAAGACCTGCAGGTATAAAGTACCTGGATCTTTGCCGTTACTGTCTCCACTCTCGTGTTCTTGACGATATCCTCACAATGCATCCAAAATTTACCGTTGTAGGCTATTGAACGCGTGCCCCTTTTTACGGCAGCTGCATAAATCACTGTGTATAACTATAATGATAAAAACACAAACACAGGAATAGCGAGCACTCTAGCAATACTGGAACTCTTCTTCCTAAACTGTAGTGTCTTGCCGCTTTAGACTCTCCGTCCCAATATAATTGCTATGATGTTGTTATGTGTATTTACGCTAATGTTAGCAGCTATGTTGTACATTCTTGGTGGCTTATAAGGCAGTAGTACTTTTTGTCGTATATATCATATACGGGAATATATATAATATATATATTTAGGACGCAAAGTCCGAAATGTAAAATTTAATCTTACGGCCAGTTTTTACTGCAGTTCCTATTATGGTTGCTACTTCCTGCTTGAGAACAATCTTCTGAAAGTTAGAAAATGATTCAAGCTGACACCTCTGATTCAGTACTGTAGAAAGTACACAGTGGTGTATGTATCGGTACACTGGCTCTTGACTTCTAATTATTTTAGGCTTTTCATGTGTAGAATTTACCACCTTCACGTACATAAATGTGGTGCCTTCACGTACATAAATGTGGTGCCTTCACGTACATAAATGTAGTGCCTTCACGTGCATAAATGTAGTGCCTTCATGTGCATAAATGTAGTGCCTTCATGTGCATAAATGTAGTGCCTTCACGTACATAAATGTAATGCCTTCATGTGCATATATGTAGTGCCTTCACGTACATAAATGTAGTGCCTTCACGTACATAAATGTGGTGCCTTCACGTACATAAATGTAGTGCCTTCACTTGCATAAATGTAGTTCCTTCACGTACATAAATGTAGTGCCTTCACGTACATAAATGTAATGCCTTCATGTGCATATATGTAGTGCCTTCACGTATATAAATGTAGTGCCTTCACGTACATAATTGTAGTTCCTTCACGTACATAAATGTAGTGCCTTCACGTGCATAAATGTCGTGCCTTCACTTACATAAATGTATTGCCTTCTGTGCATAAATGTAGCGCCTTC
>WNGS01005997.1:16924656-16978692 GCA_020271785.1 Procambarus virginalis | reverse complement strand
TTGGTACTAAACTAATCTCTCACTGAATATACGCCGACTAAACTTGCAATTTACCTAAACACATTTCTCTATTTGAATAGACATTATCACACGACTTGATATTGGTCCAGTACGGACCGAAACGTCGTCGCTTCTCCATTTTCTGAGTTGTGGTTTGGTCATCATATCTCCAGCTACGTTATTGTGACTCGTCATCTGCATATATACCTGTATATATATTAAAATTTACTAAATAATTATTGTTCCTTACTACGTCAAGTAAATTAATTATTTTTTGTTAGCTGACAAAATTCTGATCGTAAAATTATTGCAATAAATTATTCTCCTGTTTGATAATTAGTTTTGAAGTCGAAAGTTTTGATTCGTTTGTTATTTATTTTATGTAAATAAATAATGGCAACGTTAACCGCAATATCAGCGTTTCACAGTTACCGTAACTTTTCAATTGAAAATTGAACATAATAATATGAACAGCTTCAACACATAGTGAACGAACTTTGTTGAATCGTCTTGTGTATGATTTGACTATTGGCAGCCACAATAACGATGCTGAAAATTAGACACACAACCCACACATCTGAAAATAGATGAAGGGATGACGTTTCGGTCTGTCCCCCATCAAAAATGCGATTGTCGCAAGTTTTAATAAAATCCTAAGGATCCCCTGGCCGCATCTCCGCTTTCTTTCTCTCTGCCGGTTGGTCATCACAGAACATGGCAGCGCCGAGGTCAGTGATCAGCGGGACTAGTGAAGAGTTCCCCGCATTCCTCAGTTAATAGCATTCATTAAATTAATGTGGTTTTGGGTGTTAGCAAAGAATTGAAATGATATTTACAGAGGCTGCGAAGAGAGATGTTAAAGCTGAATACATTTTTTTTACGGATATAGCAATTACTTTCAGTTAAAATATTAGTAATGATAGTTTAGTTTAGTTTAGTTCATTTAATGATATAAAGAAAAATGTTCCCTGGCTATTACATTGCCGAGCTTTCTGTTTATAAGACCACTAATCACCAAGAGCGTTTCGAGCAAATACAACTATTATCACCAATCGTTGAAAGTTAAGTATGTTTCTTATCACCTAATGCCACGGTTTACCTAATAGTAAATAGGTACCCGGGAGTTAGACAACTGTTGTGACGTTGCATCCTGGCGAAGGTCAGTAACTCGACCTTGAGGGGGACCCCCGATATAAGCCTAATATATATGTTTATTAATTTATATAATGTACTTATATTTATAATTGCATTCAGGCTGATTGTCCCCGACAGAATAAATCATAATTATTTTCTGGTACATTTATTCTTGTTTATTGGTCAGGAAAGATTGAATGTATATATTTTATTAGATGTTAAGTGCAATGTTCTAGTTTTTATTAAATGGGCATTATTAGTCTATAATGGGAGATTTTATTTCTAGTAGTAAACAAGATTACTCCCATCTTATCCATCAATCAACCAACGTCAATTATGTTACCCTTGCAAAATGTACCATAAATTTGTATAACCTATTTCAAAACAGTATCTATCCAGGTCATTTCTTAGTGTAAATTAAACCAGTATCCGTTGTTTCTTGGTCTGTTTCGTGTTTATATATTTAACACTCCACTAATATCCTTCTTGGTGTATTGTTTCATCCATTTGTGTGCCTCGATTATGTCCATTGTTCCTTGGCGTTCCACAAAATGTATATTAAGCTTGGTTTGCCAATCTCAGCATTACTGAGCTGTCATCTGGTAACTCTGTTAACATTCGTTGACTCAGAACCCTAGATTGGTAAGCCTTAAAATGCATTTGTCAATCGTTTGCCTTTTTATAACTCAAAATCCGACAGCGATTTTGAGTTTTCTGAATTTAGTAATGTTGTTGTAGTTTATAGTTTACAAAAGACCATACTAGATGAAACCGAAGAAGGCCCCTTGGCATCTGCGTGGTAGTTTATTTATTTTCAATCACGAACACGTGCATATTTGTTTTATTCTAAAACATTTAAGTGGCCTAAAATCTATTATATTACCCGGCTGTGTACTTTAAATCTACAATTGTATTTCTAATCCAACACTTACCTAATAAAAAAGTCCTTTGGCCTTATAATTCTAAGTTTACTAGTCCAGTTTATTTAACGATTTGGTTTCACGGTTATCATACCACTGCCTTCTACACGGCCCCTCTTTCACTTATTATGGCCATCCAACCGCCCACCCGGCCCTTCCTCCGATTATAAGTGACACTCGCATCCACCTTTAATTGATGGCCTCTCACCCACCTCTCCGGATGCCTTTCTCGCCAATTTACTTTCTCATGATGGCCCTTTCACCTATATACCATCGAGCTTCATTCCATCTTTCTACCTACCTTCCAGATGGCTCTCATACCTATCTACCTACCGTCCAGATGGCTCTCAGACCTACCTACCTACCTTCCAGATGGCACTCAGACCTACTTACCTACCTTCCAGATGGCTCTCAGACCTACCTACCTTCCAGATGGCTCATAGACCTACCTACCTACCTTCCAGATGGCTCTCAGACCTACCTACCTACCTTCCAGATGGCTCTCAGACCTACCTACCTACCTTCCAGATGGCTCTCAGACCCACCCACCTACCTACCTTCCCGCTTGTTTTCTGAACAACAATTGACAAATAATTGGTCATCTTTGCAATTGAACTAATATAATATTGTCATATAGTGTCTAATACACGCAGACAATAAACCATCTCTCCTAAACTTGGCTTAATATACGAAACCTAATAAAAACCGCTCAAGTTAACGTAATTTAAGAATATGTATAAAACGATTCTATTTGTATATACAAAATCTAACTTACCAGTGAACTCTGGGAAATTTTCATATCATAGCAGCGTTTAGTCGTATTTATCTTTATCGAAACAGTTCCATCTCGGTAGATACGAACCTTGAGGACGGGTTGAAACATATCTGAGCCTTGTGGCAGGCAGACTTGCTTACGACTTAATTATTGATAATTGGTAGTCCACGTTGCAGATGCTGTAGATACCGACCACAGGAAATGTCTGACTCTGGCAGCTGTAATGTGATTTATCTCCCTCGTTCTTCCTCTCTGCGCACTGGTGCCCAAACCCTCGCTTGTCTTCAACATATCATTAATTAATTTCATTAAAAAATATTTTTCGTATATTGTAAACAACATTGCAGAATGACGTCTACGTCAATACCTTCAGAAAGGTACTTATGGTGGGGTTAGGCTGGCGATGATGCGTCCAGCTTACCATAATATACAAACCAGTTCGGGCAGCCAGCCAACAGGTCTTACGGTCTTCCTAACCAAAACCCGACCCACGAGGTCGTAGTGATCACTGATGATATACATCTTCGCCAGACTTTAATTGCCTCTAACCCTGTTCTTATGGTACCAGCCGGAGATGGATGTAACTGAAGATTTTACTATTTTTAGTATATTTCCGAAGATAAATTTTCTATCACGGAATATTTTGATGAGATGTGGCTTCCTGAGGGCCGGGATATATCTTGATATTCGTAATATGTTCAATTACGAAACCTTATTCGTGGCAGCTTAGTCTGCATTTGTTAAAAAGGTTATGAGCACGAAACTCTGAGAGATTATTCTCGACCCAATCTTATTATTGTTATAGACAATCTCGTAGCTCATAATTGATTAAATATAAGCAAACTATGGCCGCCATGATGAATGCTGTACTGGTTTCGTAAATGGACATGTAAATGCTTGATGTATCCTAGACCTGTACTGCAGATACTAAGAGTCATATGAAACTAGTTTTTTTTTTGCGCTGAAATTAGATAATTGATATTATTGCAATATTTTATTTTCATTCTTGACTGGAAGTCGAGCCCGTGAAGATTCAGGTAAAATTTTCATGCTCGTGCTCCGTGAAGATTCTGATAAATCGTGTTGTTGTGCACATTGTTGTGCCTCGTGAAGACACTGATATTCACACCACAACCATGCAGACACCAATATTTTCACCGCAACTATTCAGACACAAATATTCACACCCAACCATGCAGACACCGATATTTTCATCCCATGGTTAAGACACCATTATTCTCACCACGTCGTGAAGCGTGTAACCGCCGTGTATTCGTAGGCTACGTCGTGTAGCCGCCGTGTATTCGTAGGGTACGTCGTGTAGCCGCCGATATTCTCACCGCAACCATATGTTGAGATGATTTCGGGGCTTAGTGTCTCCGCGGCCTCGACCAGGCCTCTACCCCAGGAAGCAGCCCGTAGCTATAGGTACCTATTTCCCAGGTAACTGGGAAGTACCTGCAACCTGCTAGGTAACAGAGGCATCAAGGTGAAAGAAACATTTTGCCCATTTGTCTCCGCCTCCACCAGGGATCGAACCCGGAACCTCAGGACTACGAATCCGAAGCGATGTCCACCCAGCTGTCAGGCGCCCTGCAGACAAATGCAGTCAGACAAAAATATTCTCTCCGCGTCGCAAGAGACCAGTGTTTTAGTCACAGCTTATGATCGTATTTGTCTTTTCGTTCTGTATGCAAATTGTATGATATACACTTTATTTATTTCCAGGGACATTGCGCCAGCACGCACCCTATAAAATACTCATGGTGCCACACACATGTGAAACATACACACTTTATATCGTAATCTTGTGAAAAAAATCGGGCGTTAAATCTTTAATATAAATAAATTAACATGAGGGACGATTGATGCTTATATTTTCCTGGACACCATAGGGAGGGATGTTGGGCTAAGCAGATACACCCAGCTATTATTCTGAAAATTTGGTAAATATAAACTACTGAGGATTTTCTGGATGTTTACATCTTGTTAACAGAGTTGTGGATATATAAAATAATGCATTTAATCAATAAGCGAACAAATATTATACAAATAAAATGAGCTACACTTATTATATAAGGGATCTGAAGTAGTAAGATGTTATTGTATTTAAATGTCGTGTGTTAATGTTTGTATTTAGGTATCCCGTTAGGTAGTCACGTGATGGGTGTTAGATGCACAATAAATGAACTGTTCTGTACGTTATAGCTAGACCATCAGCATTATTAGTGCTTGAGAACGTCGTTCAGTTCCGTGGAACGTGGAAGCCAGTTCCTCGTCTGAAGCCGAGGAACTAGCTTCAGACGTCTACACTGGTTTATCAAGAGACACAAGTGTTATTGATCGGTGCATTCGCCTGGTGGGCGCTTTGGAAATAAAATTTGTGTAACATCAAGGGATCTCGTATGCTGGCCAGTGTCTAAGCAAAGCAAACCCCGTCGACCATCAAACTAGGGACAAACTTAGGCGCCGTCCAGTGCGGGAAGTAGTCTCAGGAGTGTGATGATATCTTACATTTTGATGTTTTTCAAAAGGATGTCTGAAGAACGTTTCAGCGAATCGCTTCAGATGTGATACTAATACGCACTGACACCATGAAACATGTTTATGTTAACTTTGAGCTTAGTAGCGGAACAGTGAACCAAGCACAAGATTTATGAGTTGCTCCTGCGGCAGGAAAAGTAGACTTTGAACCTGCGCCATTAAAATAACACATTTCGCCTGCAGAAGATATATACTATGAACCATATGGGTGACGTATATCACTATGAAAGGTGGGAAAAACAAGGCAGTAATATCGTAATGCACGCACGCCGTCTGGACTTCAAGCACGACCCGAAAAGAACGGAAGCCTTTTACCTGTTGTCGATTTTAGTTCTCCTACCGCAGGCTAATCTGTGGCCAGTCTTGCCTGGTGATCTCCTCTTAGTTTTAAAATCACAACGAATGCATGAATAATATCACGAGATAAACGAAAAAAGACAAGAGGAAGGTTACATAGGGTGATGAAGCACTGGGGAGGCGAAAACGGACGTAATGTTTTATGAAATTGAAGTAGAGATATAAATTTGCAGTGATATAACATTATTTGCTGAATGTTTCTTAAAACAATGAGGTTAAGANGGGATCAAAGAAGATTCTAAATAACAAACTAAATAACACATCCCGTCCAATAACGATGGTCAGCTTCAGCCTCTGATTCTGCTATTGAGTTCAATAGTTCTTTCTTCTATTGGTTCTTCCCTTGCGAACGATATTCCATCCTCCAGTACTGGTGTAACGACTATCTTACAGGTAACTATCCACAGTCTCTGTACTTGAAGCCTATTAATTCCACTGAAGTCAATGAGATAATCCTTTCCCTTAAACCAAGTCTAGTGCCCTTGAGGAAATACCAACTTTAATTTACAAAAAAGCCTCCAGAACTTTAGCCCCTGCAATTGCATTGCTCTTCAACAAGTCACTTGAACTCCAAACCTTTCCAGATATTCTAAAAAAAGCGAGAGTAACCCCGGTACACAAATGTGGTGATCTCACAGATGTTAACAACTACAGACCTATATCAATCCTGCCTAACCTGTCAAAAATATTTGAGAAATTAATCTACAAGCAGCTTTACTCTTATCTAGCCAAACACAATATACTTAGCTCTTGCCAATATGGCTTCAGACCCAAAAAAAGCACTAATGATGCACTTATTAGTATGATTAACTTGATTCATACAGCTCTTGATAAAAATGAGTTCCCTGTTGGGTTATTTGTGGACCTGCGAAAGGCTTTTGACACTGTCAACCACCAAAACCTTCTTCTTAAATTACATCATTATGGAGTCAGAGGACACTCCCTGCAATACCTCAAATCATACCTTACTGACAGGCTCCAGTATGTTTCTGTGAATAATTCAATTTCTCCCACCCTACCCATCAACATTGGTGTTCCTCAGGGCAGCATACTTGGCCCTCTCCTCTTTCTCATCTACATTAATGACCTTCCTAATGCCTCCCAACACCTCAAACCAATTCTGTTTGCTGACGACACAACCTTCATTTACTCCAGTCCTGACCCCCTTGCTCTAAATGCCACAGTGAATACTGAGCTAGAGAAAGTCCATCTTTGGCTAACTGCTAACAAACTCACCCTTAACATTGACAAAACTTTTATATTCTGTTTGGCAATAAATCCTCTAATCATATTAATCTCAAAATAAACAATACCCAAATTTGTAACAAATTAGATGGCAAATTCCTTGGCATTCTCATTGACCACAAGCTGAATTTCCGGGGACACATACTAAATATATCTAAAAAGTTTCAAAAACTGTTGGCATTCTTTCTAAGATCAGATATTATGTACCCCGCCCTGCCCTGGTGACTCTATTACTCCCTCATCTATCCATATCTCAATTATGGTATTTGTGCTTGGGGTTCTACTACCCAAAATCATTTACGTCCTCTAATCACTCAACACAAAGCTGCTATTAGGACAATATCCAACTCTGGCCCCAGACATCATTCGGTACCCCTACTCAAATCTCTGAATATGTTAGACATTAAGTCACTTCACATTCTCTCATGTGTATTATACATATATAAAACGCTGAACTGTAATGCCAATCCTGACCTCAAAAGCTTCATAGAAGGTTGTAACAGAACCCATAAGCACCACACCAGACATAAATACAGTTTTGATATTCCTAGAGTACGACTTAATCTAACTAGAAATGCTTTACAAATCAAGGGACCCAGAATGTGGAATGACCTTCCCAACCATGTTAAAGACTGTGCCTCTCTCAACCAGTTTAAGAGAAAAACTAAGAAATACCTAATAAATTCCCTGTAACCTGCCTGACCCCTCTATTGTCAACCAATGTCTGTTTTTGTTTTAAATGACGCTGTTTTGTCGACCGAATTGCATTTGTGCTGCTTTTTCAGATATGTTCCCCCCTTCTTAACTGTTTTGTTTTTCTCAACTCATTTTATTCCTTATGCTCAATTAGTCTTAAGCCTTAGTCATTTAAGTTTTTCATGCCCGAAACGCTTTGCGTAATAGTGGCTTTAGGCATTGTATGTACTAGCCCTATCTATTTACTCCATCACTCTGTACAATCACTTTTATGTATGTACCTTACCTAAATAAACATTTTGATTTTGATTTTGATTTTGATACAAATTTTCTATAATTAAGAACATGTGATAGTATTTAGTGAGGTAGACAAAGACACCAGCTAAGATTGTGGAGAGGTGAAAAGCCACATTTTGGGCAGTTAATGGAAGAGATGTAGTATTTAGTGAGGTAGACAAAGATACCAGCTAAGATTGTGGAGAGGTCAAAAGCCACATTTTGGACAGTTAATGGAAGAGATGTAGCATCTTGGACAGTTAATGGAAGAGATGTAGCTGGATCTTGGACAGTTAATGGAAGAGATATAGCTGGATCTTGGACAGTTAATGGAAGAGATGTAGCTAGATCTTGGACAGTTAATGGAAGAGATGTAGCTGGATCTTGGACAGTTAATGGAAGAGATGTAGCTGGATCTTGGACAGGTAATGGAAGAGATGTAGCTGGATCTTGGCCAGTTAATGAAAGAGATGCAGAGGGTTAAGGACGGACATATAGAGCTAACCGTACCAGTTTAACTTTATTATGTCCTCCATAGTAGGTAGACCTATACTGATTTATATTATTAAATTGTAAAATTTTTAAGCAAAATAGTATATGCACATGAAATTTTAAGTATTCTTTTAATAACTTTCTTGTGACAGTAATCACTGTAATTACTTAACTAAAGTGCTAAGTAAAATCATTGTCATTTGCGTTTTTCAAATAGTCAATGACTTAGGAACCAGTAAGCTCCTGCATTGAATTTCTAGAGTTTATGATGTTTTCATGCCATCTTCGGCCATTACCATAGTAGATATGTCAACTGTTGGCATTTTCGATTTGTGAGCGTTGTATTTAATTGTTGAAGCCACAATATTATGATGCATTAACCACATTAATGTATTAAAATATTTAAAAGCATATTTTTTGCAGATGCATTGTCTTCAATGCTGAAATTTAAGTCTACTCGCAGCCGTGGAGGACTTAAAGCGAGGGCACTACCAGCTTAACCTGTCATTCGAGGAAGAAAATTCAGCGACTGCAATATTTTAGTGTAAGTATTGCACAGTATTTAAAATTTGAATAGTGAATTAGTAAAAGCTAAAGATGAATTATCAGTGATATAGTCCCGGATATGGTGAAATTAATATTGTAAGACTAGGGTTTGTTATTAGTTTCTCAATCTGGCAACCCCAACAATGTTAAAAGAAGCCCCACATGCAGCTTGCTCCCCGCAACATTAAATGAAAATAGGAAGAGGCATTGCGAACCTCATTGCAAAGTACCTAATCCCATGAAAATGGGATTAATTTTGATATTGATATTAATTGTTGATATTAATGATAGGAAATGATATTAATTTTCCATGATTAGGGATTTAATTAAATATTTCTTTGGATATTAATTTTTCATGTTGAAGGACTTGATTATTAAATATTTAGTATTTTATTCAGATATAGTATAGTGTTGCAGACAGAAAACCGCTAAGATTCTGTGAGGAGGTCAAGAGCCACGTTTTGATAGCTATTGAAAGAGACGTAGCTGTTTAATGATGGATTGATTTTCAGTATTACTACAAAACATATTAGAAACTTAGAAAATTTAAGTTTATTATACTTATCCAAACCTAAATAGAGCCATCTTGACTTAATTTAATGAAACAAATTTATTAAAGGCTCCCTGTGATGACCTAGATACGAGCGAATGGGTAATGGAATAGATGTTAGGGTCTAGACGATGGATTAGACACCAGTGTCTACAATGATGGAAAAGAGGCGAGGGAATGGGTTATGCGTTACTGGCGAGGGCATAGGTGATGGGATGGGGCCACAGGTAAGGGACTGGTTGATGGGGTCTGATGCGGATGCCTGGGTGATATGGACTGGCTGATGGGGTCTGATGTGGATGCCTGGGTGATAGGGACTGGCTGATGGGGTTTGATGCGGATGCCTGGGTGATAGGGACTGGCTGATGGGGTCTGATGCGGATGCCTAGGTGATAGGGACTGTCTGATGGGGTCTGAGGCGAGGGACAGTTATAGATGAAGCGAGTGTGGGTGATGGGCCAGAGGCGAAGGTCTTAACTGATGGGTCAGGTGAGGGACTGGAATGAGAGAATGTGGCTTAGGTGATGACGCTACAAGCGAGGACCTGGGTGATGGGGCAACAGGGAAAGACCTGGGTCATGGCTCACACGCGAGGGCCTCAGGCCAGAGTTTGGGTGATGGGCCACAGGCTAGGGCCTGGAGGATAGGCTACAGGCGAGTCTGGACGATGGGCTATAGGCGAGGGTCTGGACTTATGGTTTACAGGCGAGGGGTCTGGACGATGGGCTGCAGGCGAGGGTCTGGCCAATGGGCTACAGACAAGTCTGGACGATGGGCTATAGGCGAGGGTCTGGGTAATGGCCTATTGGCGAGGGCCTGGACGATGGGGTACAGGCGAGGGGTCTGGACGATGGGCTGTAGGCGAGGGGTCTGGGGTGATGGTCCACAGGCTAAATGGTGATGGTCCACAGGCTAAATGGTGATGGTCCACAGGCCAAGGTAAATGGCAAAGTCTGGATGATGTCCTAGAGGCTAGAGTTTGGGTGATGGGATACAGGCTAAAGCCTGTACGATGAGATAGGTGAGGGTCTGGACAATGGGCTATAGGCGAGGGCCTGATTAATGGGCCACAAGAAGGACCTTGGTGATGGTCCAGAGGCTAGGATTTGGGTGATGGTTTACAGGCTAAATAGTAATGGGCAACAAGGAGGGCCTTGGTAATGGTCCACAGGCTAGGGTAAATTGCGAAGTCCTGGATGTTGTCCTAGAGGCTGGAGTCAGGGTGATGGGCTACAGGCGAGGGTCTGGACGATGGGCTATACGCGAGGGCCTTGGTGATGGTCCACAGGCTAGGATCTGGGTGATGGTCTACAGGGTAAATGGTGATGGGCCACACACTAAATAGTAATGGGCCATAGGGAGGGCCTTGGTAATGGTTCACAGGTAGGATCTGGGTGGTGGTCCAGTCTAAATGGTAATGGGCTATAGGCTAAATAGTAATGGGTCACAAGGAGAGCCTTGGTGATGGTCCACAGGATAGGGTAAATTGCGAAGTCCTGTATGATGTTCTAGAGGCTAGTCAGGGGGATGGGCTACAGATGAGGGCCTTGATGATGGGCTAATGGCGAGTGTATGGACGGTGGGCTATAGGAGAGGGTCTGGACGATGGGCTACAGGCGAGGGCCTGGACTTTAGGCTATAGGCGAGGGCCTGGACTTTAGGCTATAGGCGAGGGCCTGGACTTTAGGCTATAAGCGAGGGCCTGGATAATGGGCTATAGGCGAGTGTCTGGACGATGGGCTACAGGCGAGTGTCTGGACGATGGACTATAGGCGAAGGCCTGGTTAATAGGTCACAAGAAGGGCCTGGTGATAGACCACAGGCTAGGATCTGGGGTGATTGTCCACATGCAAAATGGTGATGGTCCACAGGTTAGGGTAAATGGGAAGTCCTGGATGATGTCCTAGAGTCTGGGTGATGGGTTATAGGTCTGGACGATGGGATATAGGCGAGGGCCTGATTAATTGGCCATAAGGAGGGCCTTAGTGACGGTCCACAAGCTTGGATTTTGGTGATAGTCTACATGCTAAATGGTGATGGGCCACAGGCTAAAGTGATGGGCCATAAGGAGGGTCTTGGTGATGGTCCTTAGGCTAGTATCTGGGTGATGGTCCAGTCTAAATGATGATGGGCCATAGGCTAAATAGTGATGGGCCTCAAAGAGGGCCTTTGTTATGGTCCACAGGCTAGGGTGAATTGCGAAGTCCTGGATGATGTCCTAGAGGCTAGTCAGGGTGATGGGCTACAGGCGAGGGTCTGGGCGATGAGCTATAGGCGAGAACTTGGACGATAGGCCATAGGCGAGGGCCTGAGCGATGGGCTATATGTGAGGGCCTGCACGATGGGCTATAGGTGAGGGGCCTGGATGATGGGCTACAGGTGAGGGCCTTGACAATATGCTACAGGCGAGGGCCTGGACGATGGGCTACAGACGAGGCCCTGGACAAAGGGCTATAGGCGAGGACCTGGTTAATGGTTCCTCGGGACTTGGTGATGATCCACAGGCTAGGATCTGGATGATGGTCTTCAGGCTAAATGGTGGTGGGCCACAATTATGGGCGAGGGAGAAGAGCACTCAGGCAAAGGTCCTGAGTGATGTACTGCGGCCACGGGACCTCGCGGCTGAGTGGACAGCGCTCGGGAGTCGTAGTCCTAAGGGTCCGGGTTCGATTCCTGGCTGAAGTAGAAATATTGGTTGGTCGCAGTCGAGGGTCGAGGAGTCTTGAGTTATGGGTTAGATGTGAATGCCTTTATTGGTGGTCATAGGCAAGGAATCTTGATGATGGACTGAGGCAAGGGGGGGGGGTCTGGATGATAGACTTGAAGTCTGAGCGAGAGGCGAGTAACTTTTTTATGGTTTAGAGGCGAAAACCTTTGTGATATGCTAAATGAAAGGGCCTAGGTGATGAGCCACAAGCGATGACATTGGATGATGGACTTTAGGCTAGGGTTTGTGATGGGCCTTAGGTGAGAAGAGCCACGGTGACGGGCGAGGGTGTATCGGTGATGGGCTGCACGCAATGGTCTCTGTGGTGGGCCACAGGCGAGGTACTCTGGGCTATAGGTGAGGGGCTCGTTTATAGGCATTCACGCAAGAGCGTGAATGATAGGCAACACGCAAGGGCCTGCGTGATGACGTCAAAGGCTAGGGGTCTAGGCGATAGGCCACAGTTGAGGGCCTTTGTGATGGAGAATGATCAAGGATCTATGTGATGGGCTACAGGCAAGGGCCTGGATGATGTCCTAAAGGCTAGTCTGGGTGATGAGTTAAATGCGAGGGTCTGGGTGATGGGCAACAGGCGAGGGCCTGGGTGGGAATATGGCCTAGGTTTATAGGCCACATGTGAGGACCTAGGTTATGGGGGACATAGGATCTCGGCGGGGGCCTGGGTGATGGCCTGCAGGTGGAGGTCTAGGAGATTGGCCACGGGCGAGGGCCTGGGTGTTAAGTCACTGTGAAAGACCTGTATGGTAGGCCATGGTAGAGAGTCTAGGTAATGGGCTGGAGTTAAGTGTGTTATGATGGACTATAAGTGGGGGGCTGGATGATCATCGAGAAGCAAACGACTGGGAGTTTTACTAATGTCAATGGCCTGGATAATATGCTTCATGCGAAGTCCTGGGTGATGGACTAGAAGTGAGAACCAAGGTAATAAGACAAGAAGCTAGGGACCTTGGTGATGACAACAACCGAGGGACCTGGGTGATGGCCTAGAATTAAGAACCTAGGAGGTTTGGGTAATGGACTAGGAGTGAGGGCTTGCCAAGAATGTTTCTTGTCCCAAGCGGATGCTATTCTTACCAAATGTCTTCTAACATATATCCAGTGAGGCTCCTCTTATGAGTCTGCCCGACGGGATATTACTTTTATCAAACCTAACTATCCTACAACCTAGTTAACCTAAAATTCCTTCCTTTTCCCTGGTGAGACTTTGTCCGATGAGGCTCCTCTTATGAGTCTGCCCGATGTGATATTGCTCATCTAACCTCATTTTCCTTGACCTAGTAAACCTAAATATCCTACTGAACCTTATAACTAGCATCGCATTTAGGACAAAATATTTTACAGCTTAGAATCGATCTTAGCTCATGTGATGGGCCACAGTTGGGGTGTCTGAATGATAGACTAAAAGGTAAGGGTCTGGGTGTTCAACTAGGAGTTAGTGCTTCAGAGGTGGTAGACTAGAGGCAAGGTCCTTTTTCATTCGCAACAGACGATGGTTAGAGTTGATGGGCTTGGACCTGGTAGGGACCTGGGTAATAGGAAAGGTCATGTGTGATGGGCTACAGGCTAAGGCCTGGATGATATCCAAGAGGCTAGTCAGGGTGATAGGCTACAGGCTAAGGCCTGGATGATATCCTAGAGGCTAGAGTCAGGGTGATGGGCTACAGGCTAAGGCCTGGATGATATCCAAGAGGCTAGTCAGGGTGATAGGCTACAGGCTAAGGCCTGGATGATATCCTAGAGGCTAGAGTCAGGGTGATGGGCAACAGGCTAAGGTCTGGATGATGTCTAGAGACTAGAGGCAGGGTGATGGGCTACAGGCTAAGGCCTGGATGATGTTCTAGAGGCAGGGTGATGGGCTACAGGCTAAGGCCTGGATGATGTTCTAGAGGCACGGTGATGGGCTACAGGCTAAGGCCTGGATGATGTTCTAGAGGCAGAGTGATGGGCTACAGGCTAAGGCCTAGATGATGTCTAGAGACTAGAGGCAGGGTGATGGGCTACAGGCTAAGGCCTGGATGATCTAGAGGCAGGGTGATGGGCTACAGGCTAAGGCCTGGATGATGTCCAAGAAGCTAGTCAGGGTGATGGGCTACAGGCTAAGGCCTAGATGATGTCTAGAGGCAGGGTGATGGGCTACAGGCTAAGGCCTGGATGATGTCTAGAGACTAGAGGCAGGGTGATGGGCTACAGGCTAAGGCCTGGATGATCTAGAGGCAGGGTGATGGGCTACAGGCTAATGCCTGGATGATGTTCAAGAAGCTAGGCAGGGTGATGGGCTACAGGCTAAGGCCTAGATGATGTCTAGAGGCAGGGTGATGGGCTACAGGCTAAGGCCTGGATGATGTCTAGAGACTAGAGGCAGGGTGATGGGCTACAGGCTAAGGCCTGGATGATGTCCTAGAGGCGAGTCAGGGTGATGGGCTACAGGCTAAGGCCTGGATGATGTCTAGAGGCAGGGTGATGGGCTACAGGCCAAGGCCTGGATGATGTTCTAGAGGTAGGGTGATGGGCTACAGGCTAAGGTCTAGATGATGTCTAAGAGACTAGAGGTAGGGTGATGGGCTACAGGCTAAGGCCTGGATGATGTTCTAGAGGCAGGGTGATGGGCTACAGGCTAAGGCCTGGATGATGTCTATAGACTAGAGGCAGGGTGATGGGCTACAGGCTAAGGCCTGGATGATGTCTAGAGACTAGAGGCAGGGTGATGGGCTACAGGCTAAGGCCTGGATGATGTTAGAGACTAGAGGCAGGGTGATGGGCTACAGGCTAAGGCCTAGATGATGTCTAGAGACTATAGCAGGGTGATGGGCTACAGGCTAAGGCTTAGATGATGTTTAGAGACTAGAGGCAGGGTGATGGGCTACAGGCTAAGGCCTGGATGATGTTCAATAGGCAGGGTGATGGGCTACAGGCTAAGGCCTGGATGATGTTCTAGAGTAGGGTGATGGGCTACAGGCTAAGGCCTGGATGATGTCTAGAGACTAGAGGCAGGGTGATGGCTACAGGCTAAGCCTAGATGATGTTTAGAGACTAGAGGCAGGGTGATGGGCTACAGGCTAAGGCCTGGATGATCATAGGCAGGGTGATGGGCTACAGGCTAAGGCCTGGATGATGTTCTAGAGGCAGGGTGATGGGCTACAGGCGAGGGCCTGGATGATGTTCTAGAGGCAGGGTGATAGGCAACAGGCTAAGGCCTGGATGATGTCTAGAGACTAGAGGCAGGGTGATGGGTACAGGCTAAGGCCTAGATGATGTCTAGAGACTAGAGGCAGGGTGATCGGCTACAGTCTAAGGCCTGGATGATGTTCTAGAGGCAGGGTGATGGGCTACAGGCTAAGGCCTGGATGATGTCTAGAGACTAGAGGCAGGGTGATGGGCTACAGGCTAAGGCCTGGATGATGTCCTAGAGGCTAGTCAGGGTGATGGGCTACAGGCTAAGGCCTGGATGATGTTCTATAGGTAGGGTGATGGGCTACAGGCTAAGGTCTAGATGATGTCTAAGAGACTAGAGGTAGGGTGATGAGCTACAGGCTAAGGCCTGGATGATGTTCTAGGGGCAGGGTGATGGGCTACAGGCTAAGGTCTGGATGATGTCTATAGACTAGAGGCAGGGTGATGGGCTACAGGCTAAGGCCTGGATGATGTCTAGACTAGAGGCAGGGTGATGGGCTACAGGCTAAGGCCTGGATGATGTTCAATAGGCAGGGTGATGGGCTACAGGCGAGGGCCTGGATGATGTTCTAGAGGCAGGGTGATGGGCTACAGGCTAAGGCCTGGATGATGTTCTAGAGGTAGGGTGATGGGCTACAGGCTAAGGCCTGGATGATGTCTAGAGACTAGAGGCAGGGTGATGGGCTACAGGCTAAGGCCTGGATGATGTCTAGAGACTAGAGGCAGGGTGATGGGCTACAGGCTAAGGCCTGGATGATGTTCTAGAGGCAGGGTGATTTGCTACAGGTAGGCCTAGATGATGTCTAGAGACTATAGGCAGGGTGATGGGCTACAGGCTAAGGCTTAGATGATGTTTAGAGACTAGAGGCAGGGTGATGGGCTACAGGCTAAGGCCTGGATGATGTTCAATAGGCAGGGTGATGGGCTACAGGCTAAGGCCTGGATGATGTTCTAGAGGTAGGGTGATGGGCTACAGGCTAAGGCCTGGATGATGTCTAGACTAGAGGCAGGGTGATGGGCTACAGGCTAAGGCCTAGATGATGTTTAGAGACTAGAGGCAGGGTGATGGGCTACAGGCTAAGGCCTGGATGATCAATAGGCAGGGTGATGGGCTACAGGCTAAGGCCTGGATGATGTTCTAGAGGCAGGGTGATGGGCTACAGGCGAGGGCCTGGATGATGTTCTAGAGGCAGGGTGATAGGCAACAGGCTAAGGCCTGGATGATGTCTAGAGACTAGAGGCAGGGTGATGGGTTACAGGCTAAGGCCTAGATGATGTCTAGAGACTAGAGGCAGGGTGATCGGCTACAGTCTAAGGCCTGGATGATGTTCTAGAGGCAGGGTGATGGGCTACAGGCTAAGGCCTGGATGATGTCTAGAGGCAGGGTGATGGGCTACAGGCTAAGGCCTGGATGATGTCCTAGAGGCTAGTCAGGGTGATGGGCTACAGGCTAAGGCCTGGATGATGTTCTATAGGTAGGGTGATGGGCTACAGGCTAAGGTCTAGATGATGTCTAAGAGACTAGAGGTAGGGTGATGAGCTACAGGCTAAGGCCTGGATGATGTTCTAGGGGCAGGGTGATGGGCTACAGGCTAAGGTCTGGATGATGTCTATAGACTAGAGGCAGGGTGATGGGCTACAGGCTAAGGCCTGGATGATGTCTAGACTAGAGGCAGGGTGATGGGCTACAGGCTAAGGCCTGGATGATGTTCAATAGGCAGGGTGATGGGCTACAGGCGAGGGCCTGGATGATGTTCTAGAGGCAGGGTGATGGGCTACAGGCTAAGGCCTGGATGATGTTCTAGAGGTAGGGTGATGGGCTACAGGCTAAGGCCTGGATGATGTCTAGAGACTAGAGGCAGGGTGATGGGCTACAGGCTAAGGCCTGGATGATGTCTAGAGACTAGAGGCAGGGTGATGGGCTACAGGCTAAGGCCTGGATGATGTTCTAGAGGCAGGGTGATTTGCTACAGGTAAGGCCTAGATGATGTCTAGAGACTATAGGCAGGGTGATGGGCTACAGGCTAAGGCTTAGATGATGTTTAGAGACTAGAGGCAGGGTGATGGGCTACAGGCTAAGGCCTGGATGATGTTCAATAGGCAGGGTGATGGGCTACAGGCTAAGGCCTGGATGATGTTCTAGAGGTAGGGTGATGGGCTACAGGCTAAGGCCTGGATGATGTCTAGAGACTAGAGGCAGGGTGATGGGCTACAGGCTAAGGCCTAGATGATGTTTAGAGACTAGAGGCAGGTGATGGGCTACAGGCTAAGGCCTGGATGATCAATAGGCAGGGTGATGGGCTACAGGCTAAGGCCTGGATGATGTTCTAGAGGCAGGGTGATGGGCTACAGGCGAGGGCCTGGATGATGTTCTAGAGGCAGGGTGATAGGCAACAGGCTAAGGCCTGGATGATGTCTAGAGACTAGAGGCAGGGTGATGGGCTACAGGCTAAGGCCTAGATGATGTCTAGAGACTAGAGGCAGGGTGATCGGCTACAGTCTAAGGCCTGGATGATGTTCTAGAGGCAGGGTGATGGGCTACAGGCTAAGGCCTGGATGATGTCTAGAGGCAGGGTGATGGGCTACAGGCTAAGGCCTGGATGATGTCCTAGAGGCTAGTCAGGGTGATGGGCTACAGGCTAAGGCCTGGATGATGTTCTATAGGTAGGTGATGGGCTACAGGCTAAGGTCTAGATGATGTCTAAGAGACTAGAGGTAGGGTGATGAGCTACAGGCTAAGGCCTGGATGATGTTCTAGAGGCAGGGTGATGGGCTACAGGCTAAGGTCTGGATGATGTCTATAGACTAGAGGCAGGGTGATGGGCTACAGGCTAAGGCCTGGATGATGTCTAGACTAGAGGCAGGGTGATGGGCTACAGGCTAAGGCCTGGATGATGTTCAATAGGCAGGGTGATGGGCTACAGGCGAGGGCCTGGATGATGTTCTAGAGGCAGGGTGATGGGCTACAGGCTAAGGCCTGGATGATGTTCTAGAGGTAGGGTGATGGGCTACAGGCTAAGGCCTGGATGATGTCTAGAGACTAGAGGCAGGGTGATGGGCTACAGGCTAAGGCCTGGATGATGTTCTAGAGGCAGGGTGATGGGCTACAGGCGAGGGCCTGGATGATCTAGAGGCAGGGTGATAGGCTACAGGCTAAGGCCTGGATGATGTCCTAGAGGCTAGTCAGGGTGATGGGCTACAGGCTAAGGCCTGGATGATGTTCTATAGGTAGGGTGATGGGCTACAGGCTAAGGTCTAGATGATGTCTAAGAGACTAGAGGTAGGGTGATGAGCTACAGGCTAAGGCCTGGATGATGTTCTAGAGGCAGGGTGATGGGCTACAGGCTAAGGCCTGGATGATGTCTATAGACTAGAGGCAGGGTGATGGGCTACAGGCTAAGGCCTGGATGATGTCAAGAGACTAGAGGCAGGGTGATGGGCTACAGGCTAAGGCCTGGATGATGTTCAATAGGCAGGGTGATGGGCTACAGGCTAAGGCCTGGATGATGTTCTAGAGGTAGGGTGATGGGCTACAGGCTAAGGCCTGGATGATGTCTAGAGACTAGAGGCAGGGTGATGGGCTACAGGCTAAGGCCTAGATGATGTTTAGAGACTAGAGGCAGGGTGATGGGCTACAGGCTAAGGCCTGGATGATGTTCTAGAGGCAGGGTGATGGGCTACAGGCTAAGGCCTGGATGATGTCTATAGACTAGAGGCAGGGTGATGGGCTACAGGCTAAGGCCTGGATGATGATCTAGAGGCAGAGTGATGGGCTACAGGCTAAGGCCTGGGTGATGTTCTAGAGGTAGGGTGATGGCTACAGGCTAAGGCCTGGATGATGTTCTAGAGGCAGGGTGATAGGCAACAGGCTAAGGCCTAGATGATGTCTAGAGACTAGAGGCAGGGTGATGGGCTACAGGATAAGGCCTGGATGATGTTCTAGAGGCAGGGTGATGGGCTACAGGCTAAGGCCTAGATGATGTCTAGAGACTAGAGGCAGGGTGATGGGCTACAGGCTAAGGCCTGGATGATGTTCTAGAGGTAGGGTGATGGGCCACAAGAAGGGCCTGGTGATGGTCCACAAGAAGGGCCTGGTGATCCACAAGAAGGGCCTGGTGATGGTCCACAGGCTAGGATCTGGGATGATGGTTCACAGGCTAGGTTAAATGGCGAAGTTCTGGATTATGTCCTAGTGGCAAGAGTCAGGTTGATGGGCTACAGGCGTAGGCCTGGACAATGGGCCACGTTCGAGGGCATGGTTAATGGGCACAAGGAGGACCTTGGTGATGTCCACATGTTAGGATCTGGGTTATGGTCAACAGGCTAAATAGTGATGGGCCACAAGGAGGGCCTTGATGATGGTCCACAGGCTAGGGTAAATTGCGATGTCCTGGATGATGTCCTAGAGGCTAGAGTCATGGTGTTGGGCTACAGATGAGGGCCTGGAGGTTGGCTATAGGCGAGGGTCTGGACGGTGGGTCATAGGCGAGGGCCTGGACGATGGGCTACAGGCGAGGGTCTGGACAATAGGCTTTAGGCGAGAGGCCTGGCTTATAGGCTACAAGGAGGGTCATGGTGATGGTCTACAGGCTAGGGTCTGAGTGAGGGTCCATAGACTAGAGTAAATGGCGAAGTCTTGGTTGATGTCCTAGACGCTAGTCAGGGTGATGGGCAGCATCCTAGGGCCTGGACGATGGGATACAGGCGAGGGGCTATTGGCGAGGGTCTGGACGGTGGGCTATAGGCGAGGGTCTGGCCGATGGGGTATAGGCGAGGAAATAGTTGATGGGCAACAAGAAGGGTCTGGTGATGGACAACAAGAATGGTCTGGTGATGGTCCTCAAGAAGGGCATTGTGATGGTCCTCAAGATGGGCCTGGTGATGGTCCACAAGAAGGGCCTGGTGATGGTCCACAAGAAGGGCCTGGTGATAATCCACAGGTTAGGATTTGGGGGTGATAGTCCATAGGCTAAACGGTGATGGTCCATAGGCTAGGGTAAATGGCGATTACTGTGGACTAACCGGGTCCATAGGTTAGGGTAGGTTCTGGATGATGCCCAAGAGGCTAGAGTCAGGGTGATGGGCTACAGGCTAAGGCCTGGATGATATCCTAGAGGCTAGTCAGGGTGATGGGCTACAGGCTAAGGCCTGGATGAAGTTCTAGGGCTAGAGTCAGGGTGATGGGCTACAGGCTAAGGCCTGGATGAAGTTCTTGAGGCTAGAGTCAGGGTGATGGGCTACAGGCTAAGGCCTGGATGATGTCTAGAGGCAGGGTGATGGGCTACAGGCTAAGGCCTGGATGATCTAGAGGCTAGTCAGGGTGACGAGCTACAGGCTAAGGCCTGGATGATATCCTGGAGGCTAGAGTCAGGGTGATGGGCTACAGGCTAAGACCTGGATGATGGCTAGAGGTAGGGTGATGGGCTACAGGCTGAGGCCTGGATGATGTCCTGGAGGCTAGAGTGAGAGTGATGGGCTACAGACTAAGGCCTGGATGATGTCCAAGAGGCTAGGCAGTGTGATAGGCTACAGGCTAAGGCCTGGATGATACCCTAGAGGCTAGTCAGGGTGATGGGCTGCAGGCTAAGGCCTGGATGATGTCTAGAGACTAGAGGCAGGGTGATGGGCTACAGGCTAAGGCCTCGATGATGTCCAAGAGGCTAGCCAGGGTGATGGGCTACAGTCTAAGGCCTGGATGATATCCTAGAGGCTAGTCAGGGTGATGGGCTACAGGCACAGGCAAAGGTCTGGATGATATCCTAGAGACTAGAGTTAGTGTGATGGGCTACAGGTTAAGGCCTGGATGATGTCCTAGAGGCTAGAGTCAGGGTGATGGGCTACAGGTGAGGTCCTGGACGATGGATGGTCTATAGGCGAGAGCCTGGATGATGGGCTACAGGCTAGGGGTCTTGACGATGGGCTATAGGCGAGGGCCTAGTTAATGGGCCACAAGAAGAGCCTGATGATGGTCCACAGGCTAGGATCTGGGGTGATGGTTCTCAGGCTAGGTTAAATGGCGAAGATTATGTCCTAGAAGCAAAGAGTTAGGTTGATGGGCTACAGGCGAAGGCCTTGACGATGGGATACAGGTGAGGGCCTGGACGATGGGCCATGTTCGAGGGCATGATTAATGGGCACAAAGAGGACCTTGGTGATGGTCGACAGGCTAGGATCTGGGTGATGGTCGACAGGCTAAATAGTGATGGGCCACAGGGATGGGTGAGGGAGAAGGGCACTCAGGGAAAAGTCCTGAGTGATGTGCCTCGGCCATGGGACCTCGCTGCTTAGTGGACAGCGCTCGGGGATCGTTCTCCTAAGGGTCCGGGTTCGATTCCCGTCCGAAGTAGAAATATAGGTGGGCTGCTGTCGAGGGTCGAGGTGATGGGCCCAGAATCGAGGAATCTGAGTGATGGGTTAGAGGTGAAAGCCTTTATTTGTGGTTTAGATGTGAAATCTTTCGTGATGGGCTAAGGCAATTTCCTAGGATGATGGGACATGATGATAGGCGAGGAGTCTGGATGATGGACTGAGGCGAGGGGTCTGGATGATGGATTGAGGTCTGAGCGAGAGGCGAGTAACTTGACGGTTTAGAGGCGAAAAACTTTGTAATGTGCTAAATGAAAGGGTCTGGGTGGAGCCACAAGCAATGGCATGGGATGGACTCCAGGCGAGGATTTGTGATGGGCCTTAGGTGAGAGCCACGGAAATGGGCCAGGGTGTATTGGTGATGGGCTGCACGCAAGAGCCTTGGTGATAGGCCACAGGCGAGGAGCTCGTTTATGGGCTAGGCCACAGGCGAGGGGCTCGTTTATGGGCAATACGCGAGAACGTGAATGATAGGCAACACGCAAGGTCCTGCGTGATGGGTAGGACCTCCATTACCCCTACACAGGTAGGGGTAATGGATTTGTGTCGACATAATAAATACACTAGAGCCAAGGGAACGCATGATGGACTAGAGCAAAGAGAAAGCATGAGGGACTAGAGCCAAGGGAAAGCATGATGGACTAGAGCCAAGGGAAAGCATGATGGACTAAAGCGAAGGGAAAACATGACGGACTAGAGCCAAGGGAAAGCATGACGGACTAGAGCCAAGGGAAAACATGGACTAGAGCCAAAGGAAAGCATGATGGACTAGAGCCAAGGGAAAGGAATGGACTAGAGTCAAGGGAAAGCATGATGGACTAGAGATAAGAGAAAGCATGATGGACTAGAGGGAAGGGAAAGCGTGATGGACTAGAGGCAATAGAAAGCATTATGGACTAGAGGCAAAGGAAAGCATTATGGACTAGAAAGGAGGAAATGGGTGATGGACTGCCAGCTAAAATCTAGAGTGGTGGACTATTAAGTGAGGGAATGAGTGATGGACTAGAAACTAGGGTAATAGTCGAGATACTAGGGTCTGGTGTGATAGACTAAAGGCGAGGGTCTGGGTGATAGGCTAGAAGCGAGTATCAGGATGATGGGACTTAGGCAAAGGTTTGTGGT
Organism: Procambarus virginalis; assembly: GCA_020271785.1. Taxonomy (NCBI): domain Eukaryota; kingdom Metazoa; phylum Arthropoda; class Malacostraca; order Decapoda; family Cambaridae; genus Procambarus; species Procambarus virginalis. Next base: position 16,955,770 of record WNGS01005997.1, on the reverse strand, counting down.
GATGGGACTCAGGCGAAGGCTTGGGATGATGGGACTCCGGCGAAGGCTTGGGATGATGGGACTCCGGCGAAGGCTTGGTGTGATGAGACAAAGGCAAAGGCTTGGTGTGATGAGACAAAGGCGAAGGTTTGGTGAGATGAGATAAAGGTGAAGGCTTGGTGTGATGAGACTCTGGCAAAGTCTTGATGAGATGAGATAAAGGCGAAGGCTTGGTGTGATGAGACAAAGGCAAAGGCTTGGTGAGATGAGATAAAGGTGAAGGCTTGGTGTGATGAGACTGGCAAAGTCTTGATGAGATGAGATAAAGGCGAAGGCTTGGTGTGATGAGACAAAGGCGAAGGCTTGGTGTGATGAGACTGGCAAAGTCTTGATGAGATGAAATAAAGGCGAAGGCTTGGTGTGATGAGATAAAGGCAAAGGCTTGGTGTGATAAGACTCTGGCAAAGTCTTGATGAGATGAAATAAAGGCGAAGGCTTGGTGTGATGAGATAAAGGCGAAGGCTTGGTGTGATAAGACTCTGGCAAAGTCTTGATGTGATGAGATAAAGGCGAAGGCTTGGTGTGATGAGATAAAGGCGAAGGCTTGGTGTGATAAGACTCTGGCAAAGTCTTGATGTGATGAGATAAAGGCGAAGGCTTGGTGTGATGAGATAAAGGCGAAGGCTTGGTGTGATAAGACTGGCAAAGTCTTGATGTGATGAGATAAAGGCGAAGGCTTGGTGTGATGAGATAAAGACGAAGGCTTGGTGTGATAAGACTCTGGCAAAGTCTTGATGTGATGAGATAAAGGCGAAGGCTTGGTGTGATGAGATAAAGGCGAAGGCTTGGAGTGATGAGACAAAGACGAAGGCTTGGAGTGATGAGACAAAAGCGAAGGCTTGGAGTGATGAGACAAAGACGAAGGCTTGGAGTGATGAGACAAAGGCGAAGGCTTGGTGTGATGAGACAAAAGCGAAGGCTTGGTGTGATGAGACAAAAGCGAAGGCTTGGTGTGATGAGACAAAAACGAAGGCTTGGTGTGATGAGATTTAGGCGAAGGCTTGGTGTGATGAGATTCAGGCGAAGGCTTGGTGTGATGAGACTTGTGAAGGTTTGGTTTGATGAGATTCAGGCGAAGGTTTGGTTTGATGAGATTCAGGCGAAGGTTTGGTTTGATGAGATTCAGGCGAAGGTTTGGTGTGATGAGATTCAGGCGAAGGCTTGGTGTGATGAGATTCAGGCGAAGGTTTGGTTTGATGAGATTCAGGCGAGGGCTTGGTGTGATGAGATTTAGGCGAAGGCTTAGTGTGATGGGACTCTGGTAAAGGTTTGGTGTGATTAGATTCAGGCGAAGGGTCTGTGTTATAGGCTACAGGCAAGGGCTTGGGCTATGAGTCACAGGCGAGGGCTTGGGTTATGTGTCACAGGCGAGGACTTGGGTGATGGTTCACAGGCGAAGGCCTTGGTCATAGGTCTGAGTTAAGAGCCCGTGTGGTAGGCTAGAAGCGAGTGTCATGGTGATGGGAAGCCAGAGAATGGATGTTGGACTGGAAGCAAGGGTTGGGGATTGTAAGTGAAAGTACGGGTTATGGTCTGCAAGTGTGTAGGTGGTGGAGTATAAGCAAGTGCCACGATGATGGTCTGAAGGCAAGGGTCTGAGTTATGAAATAGAATCAAGAACATAAATGATGGTCTAAAAGCAGGCCTGGTAGGTGAACTAAAAATGACGGTCAAGAACAGAGGGTCTGTCTTGGGTGAATGGATCACAGGCGAAGGCCTTGGTCATAGGTCTGAGTTAAGAGCCCGTGTGGTAGGCTAGAAGCGAGTGTCATGGTGATGGGAAGCCAGAGAATGGATGTTGGACTGGAAGCAAGGGTTGGGAATTATAAGTGAAAGTACGGGTTATGATCTGCAAGTGTTTAGGTGGTGGAGTATAAGCAAGTGCCACGATGATGGTCTGAAGGCGAGGGTCTGAGTTATGGAATAGAATCAAGAGCATGAATGATGGTCTAAAAGCGGGTCTGGTAGGTGAACTAAGTGACGGTCAAGAACAGAGGGTCTGTTTGATGGAGTAGAACCGAGGGATCTGCGAGATGGACTAGAACTCCAATTCCTGGTTAATCATTTAAACTTGCCATGGTGTCTTTTCAGTCAGTTAATCTATCTACAGTATCTGGTTTGTCAACCCAGCCAGCGCTTACTATTCAGCTGAGTCAAATAGTTAATGCACTGCTGTTGCCGTAGTCAACAATCTGGCAATGCAGTCTAGTTCACGATGCGTCTGTGTTCATCCTATCCTCTTTGTTTTGTCCCTGCCACTCCTTGTGGGTGGTCGTCAATATATCACCATCAGCTTGCTGTTGGTGAGCGATTTTTGGTGGTAACCTAGCTACCACTGAAAATCCCAAAGTACCTCTACAAGATATTTTTATTTCTTTTATAAAGAAATTTAAATTGAATGTAGGTTCGTGGTTTAGGGTTCCACGCAACAAAGGTTTGTGTCCTTACTGAAGATTTCACATTAGTGATTTCTTCATGTAGGATACCCTTTGGACGAATACCCCTGGTCCGGCTCGTAGTCGTAGACCTCATCGTGGTGAGCCGGTGAACATAGAATAGCATGACTCCTCACTTTAAAAGTTATTGGGACTGATCTTTACAGTAATTGGTGAATATATTAAAAAAATACAGCTCATTTATTACAATAATAAGTATTTTTTTATTCCACTAATTTGTAGAAGCAACATTTTATTTATCAGTTATCAAGTACAGTAGTTCTATATCAGATTAAACTAATTTTCATCTCAAATACTTAAATAGGAAGTTAATGCTATTCTATGGCCAACATGCGACTTGTTTATTGACATTTTAGTACTGGAATGAAGGTGAATGGCATACCAGTTTCTTATTAACTACAACATTTCACAATTTAAAAAATAATTTGTTTTAATAGTACCAGAACAAACATTTAATGAGTTAGTACACTTTGATAAATATCAAAAATGTAAATTATTGTTTCTGATCAATAGTGTAGATAACCTCAATTCTTGTCCACTTCATGACCATAGCCCAGTATAAAAATGTTTGTATTTTGATTGTGTTCAATTATAAAATAAGTTTTACTCGTCTTTGAAGTTTTTCTACCCGTTTTTCTAATACTAACAATTTATCTTAATTTCACACATCTTCAATCACCATTACATTATACATATACGAATATCAATGCGAGATCTAAGATGAAGTGACACAATAACTGGTATTTTGTTAATAATGGTACAAGTTATATCTGATACCAGAGTCGACACTACCCCTGATGCAAGCCTTAGTTAATAATAGTTTGGGCGTTACAGCAGAGGTGACGTTCATGTACAGCACCCGAAGATACTTAACGAAATTCTACTATGGGATCATAACTATGGGTTGTGGTAATCTTTATAATCTACAATTTGACTACGGTAGGTTCTGTAGAATTATAAAACTGCCCGAACGAATATATTACAAATTGTTTCATTGCAGGCAAATACATACTTCCGAAGTGTATGACTCATATTCTAACTCGATTACATACCTTTGGCATAACAGATTGATTGGTGGGCAGGGAAAACATTTTTACATTTTTCGTGCACTAGACCGTTGGTTCACCCAGCTGTAAATATTTTTGTTCAATGGTCCATTTTTGTACATTCGACTAGTAGTTTTTATAAGAATTATCATTTTGAGAGGATAGGTAGTCATAATAATTGTTCCTATTTTCCAGCTTAAGATAGGTAAAATTTATAAATCTGAAAAATATGTGTGTCATGTTTATTGTTATATTTCACTGAAATATCTCTGCTGAATATTTCAGTTTTAAGATCGGATCAAACTAATTGAATGCAACTGCAGCACATGTATTAGTATCAAACGTAAAGTTGTTTCAGCAATAGGTCTTTCATATCTTTAGCCCTTAATACTTTATGTGACGGCTATCTCTCGTTTTATTTTCATGTGTACATCTATTTATGTACAATTTATGGTACGATAAAGATTTCGATGATAAATTTGTGCATTCTCACTTAACACAATTGCGGGCAACTTTTACAGCTAACGAAGGATTTGCATGAAAATTTAGGTTTTAAGGTGAACAGTCAATCTTGAAATATAACTAGTTGAGAAATTGCATAAATTTGAGTTAACATAATTAGTCACGCAATGGCTACATTAGTAGTAGGAAAAGCTGGTGATAATGAAATTACATTAGCTACATTTTAGAATGTACAATACCACGTGAGCATTTCAAGCCAATTTGTATACGATACAGTGCAAGCACTTTCTGTAAGCAAACACTATGAAAGTTTCATACTTTTTTTTTCCTCATGACCACTACAACAGTTTTTTTTAAGTATAATAATCAGAGTTCAACCCTTGTAACTAAAGGAAATTTGCTTTAATTAAAAATAATTAATAAAACAAATTTGGGTTCCAAGTTACAAGATTGTAGTCTATAATACTGAAAATAGTACTTTGCCAATGAACATTTCAGTTTGTTCATGTGGCCATTGTTTGTTTTAGATTCAGTTACTCTGAAACAAAAGTTCCAAGTAACGGTGAATACCAGAATTATCCTCACTAATAAATAAGACATAATTGAATTCCTCAGATTAGGCAAAATTGTAATTAATTTTTGTCAATAAAGATGTTAATAATAATAATAATAGTAGCCCGGCTATGGTGAGCCTGTTGTTGACTTTTAGTATATATCGCCACTAGAATTTGGATAACTTAAGGCAAGTCGTAGAATATGCATAGTCGGTATGAAACTCGAAAGGTCTAGAAAACTTCGAAATTTGCTAAAATAACTGGTGCCAGTTAAAGGATTCATGTTAAAAAGAAAGAGGCCACCAACACAAAGAGATGAGAACTAGGGAAAATATGGTTCAACCTTGCAAAATTAAAGAGCACTAGACGAGGTGGAAAGATATAACCTATATCGCAAAGAGAAGGTGAATAGGTGAAACCTGGAAAAAACAGATGTATTAGAGACACGTAAGAAAGTACTCTTTCAGTGAGGGGTGGTAAGCAAGTGGAATGAAATAAGTGGAAGTCAGTAATATATATTTAAGAACATACGGTATATCATTGAACAATCTTTTAAAAGAAAATTAAAAGGTAGAGTCCAAGAGTTACATGTAACTTTTCCCCAGTGAGTTAAGTAAGCATAATTAGGCAAGCACACAAAACAGGGTCATATCTCTCCCACTCAGTACGGTACATGAGGCGTCGCCCACTGCTGCTACACCCTCCGGCAAGCACGCCCATGCTTAAGTCCACTCACGCCGTCCCACACACCCATCCCCAGATATATAGCATTGTACGCTCACGTCTAGTCCCCCTCGAACGTCCACCCCCACACGCCCAAGCTCGTACGTCCGCCCTCGGATGTCAACTCCCACACGCCCAAGCTTGTATTTCTGCTACCGCATGCCCACTCTTACAGGCTCATGCACACACTCCCACGCCCGTGTACACTTCTCTGGCCACCTTGACTCACCTCTGAGCACTTGACCCCTACCCATGTCCGGGTGCTGATCTGAAGACAGGACCCCCATGAATTTGACAATGTTAAAGAATCGGGGCCTTCATGAATTTGTCATATAAGTGTGGAAAAGAATTGACTATCTTTATACCATACCAGATTAGTGGTTCTAGGAGACCTGACTAAGGTTTGGTACTAGACCAACCAAGGGGTTCTTCCTAGGAGACCAGACAAGAGGCTGGTTCTAGGATGTCAGACAAGGTGTTGTTTCCAGGAGACTAGACAGTGATGGTTCTACGTGAGCAGACAAGTGTTGGTGCCAAGTGACCATATAAAAAGTGCTAGGGTAAAATAAAAACTGAATGGTAGATCATGCAAAGTGTTGAAGCTAGAAGACCAAGAAGGTTATTTGGGAATTGGGAGATCAAAAAAATGCTAGGAGACGAAAATAATTACACGATAAAAGGAATATGTATATAACATGGATCAGTGGATGATAAGCTGCTAGGATGTTAGGAATGGGTATGAGAAGACCAAAATGTACTGGGAGTACAAGTGGTAGCCAAAAGAAGACCAATGAATAAGTACTTAAAAGATATAAGGGCTATCAACACTAGAAAAACAATGGTACAGGGTACGTAGCTAAGGGATGATACAAGAGAATCAAGGGGGATAGGGCTAAGAAATAATTTTAAATGGAGATCTACAGACTGGCACTATTAGAGCAAGGTGGCACTGGTAGAGTGATGTAGAAATATTAAACTAAGGTGGCAGTGTAGAAATAATAAACCAAGGTAGCACAGGGGTAAGTGTACCCCGGTAAGTGGTTGGATTGGTGGTAGTGGGAGATGAATGGTAATCCTATTTGTCAACTGTGCTTACATTACTGTACGTACAAGGATTGAGCTGGGTGGAAGAGCACCCAGTTGTTGTTAATTACACTACGCTAAGAAAAACTATAAAAAATTGGCAATTCTTAAAATAAAAGATCCTGATAAATAATGATCAGGTGATCACTTCCAACCACAGCTGTTATGAAGAAATTTGCAACATTAAATTATTGTGGCTACTATACAAAAATTCTACACCCCAAAAAATTATTCCATCATAAATCTTCAGAGGGTATCGTTTGCAACGATACCATGTCTGGCAATGCCAGAAATATTGAAGCAGCTACACATTTTCGCTTTTGAGATATCGTAAAGGTATCAGCAACCCCCCCCCCCCCCCACCATTTCCTTGATTTAAACTGCAAAAATGTGTGTGAGTACTATAGGCTCACCATAGCCCGTGCTACTAGGAACTTTTGTTCCTAATAGCTAAATCTAAAACAACAGCAACATGCAAAAATGTGTCAATAGGGGGGTTGCTGCACAGCCCAAAAGGAATCTGCCTTACCATACAAAAGTAGGTTTCATGCTGATACGCAGTCCAGATAATGCATAAAAGCAAAATTACTTGTTGCATCACTTTAACTGTACATAGTGAAGTAATGCATGATGATGCCAAACATGGTATTGAATTAAGTGTTACCAGCAGCGATGGGCTCAAGTTGCATAGATAACAGAATAACGGTTTTTGAGATAGGAATTTATGTAAAAAGCGTGAGCCACGCCTCTCCTTCATAAGCTTTAGAAATCATTTTCTAATTACACAAGTTCTTAGATTTCTTAAAATCTTTGTGAGTATGGGAAGAGGCTAGGTAAAGATATTAGAACGCTATACACGTCAGATCATGAAGTATAACTTACAGCAAGGATACGGAATCTTCGAAGGAAGTTATTTTTATACAGTTTAGCTGGACAAACCCATCAGATGAAACTCGCGTACCCTTCACAAGCCATGGGCTTCTTCCTTCCAGACAGTTAGAACAGTGGCCGTCAGTGACTAAATGAAGAGGGCGTGATGGTTTATTTTGTATTTTTTCTTATCTTGAAATGAACGAATTCACATATCCTGTACTCGCATACCCCCGGACTTACCCGTATCTAGAATTACGAAACTGAATAATCTTTTTAAACCAGATGACCCAAGCTCATACCCAAGTTAACCTCACAGTTGTGCATTTGTCTTGCCCATACCAACACCGCCCTGGCCGGGGCATGAACTCTTGACACTGGAGGCCAAGGTCAGTGCTCTAACTACTAGGCTAGTGGCAGGTACGATATAAATAAATTTGACTTTTAGTTGATGATGTGCTTCCAGTAAGAAAATATGCACGAAGTGTCTAGTTGGTATAACCCAGGAAGGCAAAGAGGTGTTTCAATATTGTGTTGAAGGATACTAGAAGATATAAACCTCACATCTTCATGTCCCCTTAAAATGCCAAGGTTATGTTTCAGCTAGGTATTTATACTGGACGAAAAACATTGGTTAAAATCCCTTGCTATAGTAATCACGAATAATCTTACTTTAATAAATATTTTTTGTTGGTTAGCGAAATTTAGTGAAACAAATAAAATTAGCGTATTTAGCTAGGGACCCGAATTTGTGGTAGACAACGTTCCCTATACACGGTCTTAAGTATTTAAATGGGGTTATCTTATAACTTTACTTTTCTGTCTGCTGCAGGCGTCTTATTATGTGAACAAATCCTATCAGGTAACTATACAGTTTGTATTCATATTTAGTATTCTTCCCGCGACGAATACAAATTAGAAATTGTAACTTGAAAAAAAATACGGTTATGAACCTGTTCAATCCTGTGTTAACCGTAAAAGAATTTGATTGTGAAGTAAAGGCTCCTAGCATTGTACTGCCTAAAATTAAAGATCACGTGTTGCTTGTAAAAGAGAACACGCTAATAACTGGAGACAACAGTCACTACGTTTATACTGATTTAAAGACAAAATCCACAAAAGTCTTCATGATCTCGATTCTTGTTAGTGGAAAATGTTTATAAGTTTGTGACTAGCATATATTGGCAGTCCATCATGCTGTACAAAATAGTATGATGATTATATACGTTGTGCTTAGATGTATCATCGGTTGGTTCGTTTAGCCTAGACTTTGCTCAATATTAAATGCGCACAGGGTGGTTTGAACAAATATTATATTTTCTCTGGGAATATAGCACTGTGTTTCCTGACTGCTTGATGTTGCATTGTAGTTTTCAACTTTGGTAATGTATGGACATATTGTATTTTTAAGGTCATTGTTATGTTTTCGTTATTATGCAAGCACTAAAAAAATGATTTTAGATTTTATTCCACAACATAGGGATTACAACAAAATTATACTGTATTATACTATACGTTAACATCGCAGCAGGAAAAAAACACACACTATCTGGGCAAGGCTGAAGTTAGTTGTTTCATTTACTATGCATCCCATACTCAGAACTCCTAAGTTCGTTTAGCTAAGCAAGCAACAATTTTACGAAACTAGTTACACCATTTGTATACATGTCAATAGTCTTTTATATCACAAGTGATTACAGAAGTTGGCCCATAAAAGCCCCTATGCAGAACAATTTACGTCTGTGGTGAGCTAGTTACTAATACTCCACACTCCTATCTAATTGCTGGCAAGTTTACAGCCATGTGCAGGCCCTACTTATAGTAAGCAAGCTTTGGATATACAGTATGGCTAGAATTTCTGGCAGTACATCGTTTTTAATGAAGTGCTTATACATTTCTTGAACATAACTTTGTCGAACTGCTTATTCAAAATTTGCATTTTATCAAGTTTAAATAGTATTGCATACTAGAATATGCTGAGTAGTTAGGCCAAATTTGGGTTAGGTTCTGTTAACAATTATTGGTATTTGCAATACGTGAATGAAGCATTTAGAGAGATGCGATTCGAGCAGAGGACCTGAAAGAAGTACTGATCGAAAAAAATTGTTACGTCATCAGTTGAGTCGTGTCTAAAGTGTTTTTCTTCCATAAAGGGAGTTTGGTGGGTGGAAGCTCGAGCAGTTGGCCATATATAGCATACTATGAATATGGCATACAATCATATCAACTCACAAACAACCACGATTTTCTATGCGTAGGTCGATGGGTTAGGTTCGCGCGTTTACTACGACGGTTTTTGTCTGTTGTGGCTGCTCAAGAGAACGGGCTGAACTCATAAAGGCACTTGTAGTGTAGCCTAACCCCAGCAGTAGCAACGTCTAGATGTTTGCTAACTATTGGATGATTCATAGATGTGTGGCTCTTCCTGCATAATAAAAGATGATAATGGAACAACTGGTGTGAATTTCATTTTGTATCAAGTCTACTAGATTTTATTGCAGTTTAAATATTACTTCTCTCAGACTACTTAAATGCAATCCAAGATGGTAATCAATTCCCTCTTTAATAAAGAGTCCAACGACTTGGGCTGGATGTTAGAGCGACGGTCTCGCTTCGTGCATGTTGGCGTTCAATCTCCGACCGTCCAAGTGGTTGGGCACCAATCCTTTTCCCCCTCCCCGTCCTATCCCAACTCCTTGTCCTGTTCTGATCAAGTGTGGTGACAAGGCTGTCGGGTTTCTGATGTTTGACAGCAACAAGGTAGATAGATGTATATGCTGTATAAGATCAATCTAAATAAACGCCTTGAATTGCAGTCATGCGAGAACAAGTCGGCAAGTCGGATACATCTGAAATCCCGGTTTAAAACGGTCTCTGCACATGTGTAGTAACGTGTTCTGGATCTAGGTCAACGTCGCCTCAAATCGAAACTAAACAAGCTAATCTTACTTAATTGATTACATAAATCAATAGCCCTATGGGAAGACTTTAAAGTGAAAAACTTATGCTTATCCTTCATAATAACGTATAGTACAATTATTGGAGTTTCCTTGTCACTCCAAGACTCAACAAATACCCGCACGAGAAAGAGTTTAGTTCCTTCACCTCGACCTCTGTGGAGTGTCGGCAACCATTTGTTTACACTGCAGTATAGGGCGGAGGTCGCTCTGGGACCGGCTTGGCTCGCCCGCTAACACCACCAAACACCTCTCATCAGGAAAGCTGATTTACGAGAAGGTGTGTGGGCGTTTTACCGCTAAATCAGGTTAAACGAGATATACCCGAGTCTTGGATGGGAAACAAAATATGTATTGCGCTCATATTTTTTCCTATATGCCCTGGAAGTCTGCAGTTGATACTCGTTCATGTCACTATTTGTCTCAATAATTTTGATGAAATTTAAATGTACTTTGTGTGATTTGTATACTATAAAATATTAACGCGTATTTAGTCTGACATCCACATTAACTTTTTTATTTTTTGCTATAATAAGCTAACTACAACTGTAAATAGTTGTATTTACAGTTGTACAGTTTACAACAGTAAACTGCTGATGCGAATGTTATAGAGTTCATCAATGCTGTAACGGCTTAGCTCATTACATGACTGTAACATTTAATGCAATATTCACAATTGATACGTTGTGCACTGTATGTGACAGAATTTAAGCGCTTGTGTGTATATATGTATATGCGTTTCCCCAAAAAATGAAATGGTAAATAATCTAGAAATATTATCGGGGTTTATTAAATAAATATATATATCTTTGTAGGGATCATCACTACTTCGCCAAAGGCATTTATGTTTTCCAACCATACCGGTGGCAAACACGGGTCGTAAATAGAGATCAGGAATCAAGAGGTTGCCGGACAACCATATGGGAAAAACATAGTGTGCAGACTAGCAGGCTTTTACATACTGAAGAACATGGTTGACAGCTCGTATGCTCTAAGAATTGATTGAAGTCATCTTTAATCTTACCGTCGTTCTGTATTTATAGATCCTCAAATGGCTTGTTACGGAAGAAATGAAATTCGAGCTATCTCAAAACAAGTCTCGTCGAGCTACCGCAGAGCAAAGCGATGCTCGAGCCATCCCAAAAAACTAGTCTCAAGCTATCGCAATACAAAACGAGCCTTAAGCTATCACAAAACAAAACGATACTCTAACTATTGCAATACAAAACGAGCCTCAATCACAAAGCAAAACTGTACTGGAGCTATCGCAAAATAAATCGCATCTCGAAGTTCTCTCAAAGCAAAACAAATGATAAGCTACCAACTGCACTGTTCTAATAACACGTTGAAATCTAATCCAGGGCCTGTTTTGTTCTCCGTCTTAACCGGTTCAGTCAGAGAGAGAGAGAGAGAGGGACAGGGTGTGAGTGAGTGAGTGATTATCTGTCTGTCTGTCTATGTCTGTTTTCTCTTTTATTGTTTAAACTAAGATATAGGTTTTTTAACAATGACTGCCTATTATAAGCAGAATTGTAATAATGTTCCTTTCATTCTTTTTCTCTCACCTTAACAGTGCTCATGCTTAAATAATCTAAATGTGGATTTGTTATTGAGGAAGTAATATTTAATTCATTAATATAAAACATAACAATTGTTTTCGTGTGAAGCTCCCACTGTATGCTTGCTAAACTAAACTAAAGTGTAGCAGAGGGATCACATTACAAGAGACCGTCACTTAGATATCAAGATTAATGAGGGACCATGATATCTTGTCACCGCGACTTGATCATCATCTCAGCATCTATTGCATTCAACATCGTTTATAAGTCCACATTGATATCACATATTTACTTTTAAGTTTGCTGCTGCTGCGTTTGTGTCTTCTGTAGCCATATACATTGGTTATTTTTGTTGATTGTTTCCTGTTGCTCCATTTTCTCAGGAGACTTGAGGGAGCGAGGGGAAGGTTCGGGATATTGAGGTCGATCAGTCAGCAAGTGATTTAGCGATTCTGTCACTCACAAATACAAGCAGAACACGAAAGAAAGAGTTAATATCAATCTAATAGTAGTTTAGATGATTTTTAAAGATGAAATAATTATTTAAATCTAAGATGGATTACTTTTGCGAATATTAGATATTTTGAGGAGACAAATTAACTATTTAATAATAGCATAATTGTGATATAAGATTAGAAGGCAATGCAATTACAAGGCTGGATTGCTCACATATGTTAAGTTGTATTACAGAGGAAACTGTAACATATGTTTAAGTTAAAGTTAAGTTATTTTTAAGTTAAAGTTAAGTTATGTTTAAGTTAAATATATGTTAAGTTGACTACAGAGGAAACTGTCTGGCTCGTGTGAAGCAGCCACTGTTTATAAGTTTGCCAAAGTTATGGCAAACTTTATCATAGTTGTCCAGCCAACGCTTGAAACAATCCAGTGATCCTACGTCTATTTTATTACCCAGTAATGTGCTTTATTAATCAACAACCTTAATTTCCAAACCACTATTTATCCAGGTCTTTTCCGAATCTATATTTAATCAATGTGAATGAATTGTTTTGTGTGTAATTTATTTAGCACTTCATTAATTTGTATACTTTAATAATGCACCCGCTTAATCCTCGCCCTTATAAATTATGTAATTTAAGTTTTATTAATCTCTTCATAATGGAGATTCTAAAGTACTGTTCCCATAACTAAACTGCATAATCTATTTACAGTCTAACGAAATCAGTGAAGTAATTATCAAAATGAAACACTAAAGCCTGATGGCTATGCAACACTTTCTTTATCACGGAAGTAAAGTGGTCCTCAATATCATTATTATAAGAGACTCTTGTTGAGTCAGTTGACTTTATAAGCCTATTGTGGGGTCACTTTCTTTTCTTTATTAAATATTATACAATATAAAGATCATATATATATAGTTTACAAGGAAAATACTACATTTATATATAGTTTATATAATTCTCAGAAAATAAATTTTTCATATCATCACAGAGAATGAGCCGTAAACCCAAAATGTTATACTTGATCCTGGCTCACAAGAACCTCAATACTTTGTCCACTGAGTAACCGTACTTGACCTTATTCACTATAACCGTCGCTATGACCTTAAAGAGACTGTTGTAGAGTAACTTGAGCTTACAAAAAATTGACTTGTAAATCAATTGAGTTTGCAATCAACCACGCAAATCTTCCATTCATGTGCTCATGTTTTGCAGTTAGTTTTTTAATTATTAAATTACAATAATAATATTACTTTTATTAATATAATTATTGATATTTGCTTCAATGGTTTCTCTTAGGATTGCCATCTTCACTATGTCGGTGAGTAAAGATGATCAGATATGTGGAAGACTTGCCAAATATGAGGATGGGCAGGCAGTGCAAATGACAGGTTAAAGGCTTTCCAGATTCGTACATGTGACCGGGATCACCAGAAGTACCGTATTTGGAAATGGTTGAGTGCATTAGGATGTAGAAAGAGCAAGATAGATATATTGGGCTGGAAGGTTAGAAGGTTTCGGATGGGTTTTGATGGGGATAATGGGATGAGGGGTGAATTGTAGGAATTAGGAGAGATATTTAAACAAGAGTGTGCGAGAGTGGATAGTTATGAAGGAACTGTAGGAGTGACAAGCACCAGATTAGGCAATATCTTAGACTCCAGTTCAAATCATTATATTTCTTGCAAGATAAATGTCTTCACCGCAAATATCTTGATAGTGCTAAAGTTTATCGACCGAGTCAAAAAAATAGTTCTTTTAACAGCGAGGTCAAATTTTTTTACGCTACTAGATCAATCGAATGGGACTGGTTGGTGGCTGCCAGCAAGTGTGAACACATGTTTGAGGCAGTCATGAATCGGACAAGATGTAATATAACGCTCCAGTTCAGGCCGTGCACATTGTCTGACTTCCCTCTTCGTGTTGAAACTTTAGGCAGTTTTTTCAGCATTAGTTGCACGGATAACCCCCACGTCAGTGAGTGGTTATCTTGAGATGATTTGAGGTTATCCGCGGCCCGGTCCTCGACCAGGCTTTCTTTTTGTTACCCCCAGGAAGCAGCCTGTAGCAGCTATCTAACTCCCAGACATCTATTTACTGCTAGGTAACAGGGGCATCAGGGTGAAAAAACTATGTTCACTTGTTTCCGCCTCCACCGTGGATCAAATCCGGAACCTCCGGACTACGAATCCGAAGCCCTGTCTACTCAGCTGTCAGGCCCCTGTTAGCTAACCGACTACGGGAAAAGTGAGGTCTAGCCTACTAGCCTTTTTTCATCAATTTCGTGACGTTCATATGGCTCATTTGCATATTCAACTTGTTTTTTAAATCTTTTAGTTTTACAATTTCTAAATTTGAACATAGCTTTTTTGTGAACTTTTTCTATCCCTCTTAGGATTTTGTATGTCGATATCATATCACCTTTTTTAGTAAGGGGAGATTTTGTTTTTATTAGGGATGTTGCATATCTCTGAATGTCTTCTACTTTAATTGTTTTTCTCCTTCGAAGATTCAATAGAGTCTGTAAAAACAATAGAGCGGATCTCTAATATTACAGTTATCATTCAGAAAGTTTCCTTAATTTGCCAGTTTTGTATATATTATAAACAAATATTGTGCAAATCCTCGCCCCTGACGTTAGGTTAGGAGTTAATTACAATTCCCATTTTTTTCCTGTTATGGAAAATTATCTCTCCTGTATCCGATAATGCTCCTGGGGTCTCCTTACTCCGGCTCCTACCTCAATAACTTTACACTTTCCATGGTTGAATTCAAATAGCCACTTCTCAGATTATATCTGAAGCCCTTGCAAGGGAAAACTGACTGGGCACCATTTCTTAAGTGATCGCGACTGTTCACCCAACAGTAACTGAGGACTTGGTTGTAAACCAGATCGTAGGGTAAAGTACCCGAAAACTAGTAGGGAAAGGAAGGCTTAAAATTAGCTATAGGAAGGGAGGCTCTGAACCTGTTAAAATGAGTCGGAAATAGTTTACTCGTGTTACTCGGTAGACAGAATATTGAATTGCAACCGGGAAATCATGGATGTGCATGGGGGAACAGAATATTGAAGTTCTTGCGAGGCAAGATCAAGTATAACATTTGGGGTTTACGGTTCATGCTTGGTAACGATATGGAGAATTAGGTTACTGAGAATGATTTAAAATGTGTATAAATGTAGTATTTTTCCTTGTAAATTGATGTAAATATGATTTTTATATTGTATATTTTTAATAAAGAAAAAAAACTACTCCTGTAAGCATGTTAAAGGAAGACAACGTGTAGAGGGTGTAGAGGAGCACTCTGGCCAGCGATAACCCATGACTGACTGGCTGGCAAGCCGCCCTAGCCTTATACGCCGGCGGGGCAGCGCGGCCGCTCCTCTACCAACCACCCCCAAATATGGTATGAATTACAACCCGCTCAAGGTTGTTGCACTCAAACGTGTTTATTTACTCTTTACTCTTTACTCTGAATATCATGTGAAATAATTATCAAAAGAAGCCTGAATATCTTATGAATATTCATGGTATTTACCCTTACATTTATTCCCCGAGTGTAACGCTGGGTATGTCTACTAGTTTGTTCACCTTACAATTTTGTGTGGAACGGCGTCACATCTGGTCCACCGTCCACGTTTAAACGTTCACGTTGTCCTTAATGCATGGTGAAATTATTCTCCAATTAAAGAGGAATTTATAGTATTTTTTGTTTTTGCTGGCTGCGAACAAAATAAACTTAGTTAAAACGGCTGGACATGGAACCTCAGTTTATGCAGAGCTGCGTTTTTGCATTGGTGCGTAAATTGTTAAACAAATTCATAGTCACAGAGCCGAAAAAGGTACGAGCTGCTCCCCCCCCCCGGCTTCCTTGTGTAATATGACATCACTGCCCATATATACACGCCTAATATAACTTCAGATTACAGGTATGTCGTCTTATCGGCCATGGCAGTCATCAATTATAGTTACTGAAATTGCTGAGCACATTGCTAGAAGAAGATGTTCTATACGTTAGAAACAAATAAGATACAAGGATGGACATTATGGAGGACCACAACTGCTCCATATTAGGAATGCTCCAAGACCAGAGTAGCCTAACATTCTGAACATCTTCGCCTCTTTTTTTTAATCACTTTTACACATTTATTATTATGGTCTAAAACCTTCCGACTAAGACTTAAGTGGGCGTCCATTTTACCACAAAACTTATCTAGAAAAGGATTGAACTGGCATAAAGTCAAGTTTTCCAGTATCATTGTGCAAAGCTAAAGTGCTGCTAGATATTATCAGTTCTGAATGAGGTTATAATAGGCTTACGGCGCCGATATAATGCAATGCATATAGCATACCCAATTATATTTTAAAAGGTAAAAACACTTATGAAAACCAAAGAGAACGCAGATAGAGAAACTATTGTGGAAATAAAATGACAAGAATAGAAGAGCACATACAAATGGAAATAATTCGTTGTGAAGATGCTGCGAAGTTACGCTCCAGTGGATGCTGAAGCTTGCTTGCTTGGCCAGTCACCCCGCCCTGCCTCGCCCACCACTTTTTTTTGTTATCTCTGTATCGGGGACATCCCGCGCCTTTACCGTGTATCTATGATGCTAATCTCACAACCATGCCAGTTATCTCTCAACTACGCCAGTTATTTCACAACCATGGCATATGCACCTCATTTTACTACAATGACATGTACCTCATTTTATCATGGCATGTATCCCACTCTGTCGTGATATGTATACCTCCACTTTCTACCATGATATGAACCTCTCTATACCTTGGTACGTTTCTATCATGAAATGTCTCATTCTTTATTGATTTATTACATTCAGTACTACTATGACACGTATCTCACTTTTATCATAATGGGCCGACGTGTATCATTCAACCATTCTTGCTATGGCATGCATCTAATTCTACTATGACAATTATCTTTACATGGGCCAAAGCCATCGTTGTTATGGTGGTATGAGTAATTGGAATCATTCTCACTATATTGTGATATGTATCTGTCATGACATGTACATTACTTCTATTACACGTGTCCTCACTCTAAAATGACATTCACTCCATGATGTGTCTCACTTCCACTATGGCATCTCTCTTACGCCATCATCTCTCACTCCGCCCTCTCATCTTAACCTGTTTTGAGAGTATTTTGAACTGAAGCCTCTTTAATAGAAAGTTGAATTTACATATTCGTACATAGAAACATTGATGGTAACCATGGTATATATGTGTGCCTCAGCCTACAGTTTAGACCTATTGTCTTGTGTATGACCCTCTGTCCTGTGTGACAGTGAATACCAGCATTATCCTCACTCTAATAAGACCTAAATGAATTCCTCAGATTAGGCAAAATTATAATGAATTTTTGTCAATAGAGATATTAACAATATAATCCTTGCTGTCTTCGTTATGGCCGTCCTCAGTGTATAATGTATGTAATGTATATGGTAATGTGTATATAGGTAATGTATATAGTGTATAGTGTATAAGGTAATGTATTGTACTATAAGTTTTTTTATCCCGGCTTCTTACTCTTCACGGCTGTTGAGTGCTGCAGTGGTTCAGACCTGCTTCCTCCGTGCACAATAGTCTCTACTCTCAATCCATTCATTTGTCTACATAACAGAAACATACGCATACATATATAGCAACCCAGCACCCACAAAGACGCAATAATCGAATATACGATTTATATATACCTAAATATACCTAATATATGCCTAAGCATATTTGAACAAATCATTCCTTCGTTTGCTTCCATTGGATGCATACACCGAGAGGCGTGGGGCTTGTTGCATTTAGGCTCTGGGCCTTACTCTGGAAAGGTGATTCTTACTCTGGAGAGACGTGTCCCTATTCTCAGTGCATGTCTAGAGTTTATTAAGTTCTGAGCTATGTTCAGGATTAAAGTTCCCGGGGTTGATAGGCCTTAAGCCCAACACCACAACTCTAATTATGTGTTCCTTTCATATCCTTTTAGACCACATTTGTTTTCAAACTTCTGTTATTAATCTCACTTAAACTAACATTACTCGTCATTTCACTTAACCATATCCTCTCATGTTACACTAGACTAACTTCACTCCTCAAATTACCTTACCGCGCTGGGTGGCATCAATCAGAGACTCGCATTTTCAACACCTCGGTAAAAACTTGTAAGGTCAACTTATGGTGGTAAACACACGGGCTGCTGGTGCTGCCGCCTTACAGCCCCACCTTCACCCATCCTGGCAGAGGTCGACCTCCCGGGTGAAGGTCGAGCAGGTGGCCGGCCTGCCTTCTACCCCCCACACTGGACGCCTCACTCACTTCCCTTATGCACCTCTTGTTTTTATTGAATTAATATATGTACCTATCGTATACTTACGCATACACAAATTTGCACACTCTGGTGGCTTCTCCGAGACCCAAGTACAGGGTAATGATCAAGCAATTTACTTAGGGGTACATTTCCTCTTTAATTTTCAACTTCATTTCAACTATAATATATTGTAATAATTTACTAGAGTGATCTTACGAAATATATTCATTCCAGAAATCTTCTCAATAACTTAAATGTTTGCGATTCATTACAAATTTTGCAGTCGTCTCATTTCCAAATATATATTTTCATTTTTTTATTTTTTGCAGTCGTCTCATTTCTTTAGGTCTGGATCTTCTGGTGAGTGCAAACCAAAAGAATGTGTTTTGCAGACGATGAGTCGCAATAACGTGGCTGAAGACATGATAACCAAACCCCACATCAGAAAGTGAAGAAACGACGACGTTTCGGTCCGTCCTGGACCATTATCAAGCCGGGTGAGCCTGATTATGGTCAAGGACTAGCTGAAACTTCGTCTTTTCTTCACTTTCTGTTGTGTGGAATGTGTTTTGTTTCCCGTAGTTGGCGGCTTGTTCCCATGGCGGCTTCAGTCCTAGCTGTTATTGCATTCTACTTCAAAATTCCTTTCAAAACTATTATCGAGTCTTTCGTAGCTCTCTTGATACAAGTAATACAATTCTAAGAGGAAGTTACACATACCTTTAAGCCCATTTGACTAGTCTTTTCAGGAATGCGAACTTTTCTCAACATCTCACTTTTTCAAAATACTAATTCTATCCACTGCCCCCACCTCTGAATAATTTTAAAGTTAACTCTAATCTTTTGGCACGGAAATCAGTGGGAAATTAAGGTGTAGAAGGCTTGCAGGGTGAGGAGAGAGGGTGATATGCGCTTCCTGAAGGGGTGGACGAGTCGACAACACTCTGGGAGATCCCGCTCACCTCCTCCCGGCAGGGCACCACTCCATCAGTGAATCACCCACTGATGGCCTGCTAAACCCGGCTTTATATGACAGCCTACTACCCCCCTTCTGTCTGCCTACCGGACCTGCATGTCTTCCTGTCCGTCTTTGCACGATGAAACTTATTTAAAAGTGAGTTTCGACGTCTGTTATGGGTTAATCTAGTATGGTGATGCTTATTTTGTTCATAGTTTCCTTTGTACATTTTTCATTAAAGTTATTTTTTATTCAGTTAAACTTCAATTACTGGAATTCAATAAACTGGAATTTACTTTGTCAAGCTTATAACAAAATTCCCGTATACATTTTAATTTAAAAGCTAAATACTATTCATTAGATTAATTTGTTGTAGATTTTGAACACAAGTTTGTAGTATTTACCTTTACAAATGATATATGCATTGATATATTGTTATTATCAAGGCCCTGTGACTATCTGTGTGAGGTTAAATATATATAAACGTCTTCATTAGATCTGTTCCTACGAGCCAAAGAGTTGATTAAATGTTTACAGAACAAGGCAGAAAGTACGAATACAGAAGAACTCATGGCAATGAAATGAAAAAGAAGTGCAATTAATTCAATGATGAACACATTATGAAGCTTTTTTTCTTTATTAAATAATACACAATATTAAGATTACATTTACATCAATTTACAAGGGAAAATACTACATTTATATATAATTTATATAATTCTCAGTGAACCAATTTTTCATATCATCACAGCATGAGCCGTAAACCCCAAATGTTATACATGATCATGCCTCGCAAGAATATCAATATTTTGTCTACTGAGTAACCCTCCTGTCTGCCTGTCCCCACACAGTAACCCTCCTGCCTGCTTGTCCACACAAAAAATATAACAAGAGAGTAACATAATTATTGTATTCTTAATTTTCTTGAAATTTATGTCAATATGAAACATTAAAAACCTCATTAAATCCACTCTAATGCTTGGTGCACATAAAGCTTTAAGAGTGTCTCTAATCCAGTTTACGAGAACAACTTTCTGCTTACAGAAATAAAATATACGCATATTATTCTCAATTTCAGTACATTGGTCACACCTATTGTTGTCCCTAATGCCCAACATCAACAACCTATCATTTGTAGGGAGGGTCTCATGAATATAGCCAATCAATAGTTCACGTTGTTTTGGGGCAATAAATTTAATATGAAGGTTTGCCCATATTACTCGCCAGTTAAAGAGTGGATATGCCTCCTCTACTCTAGGAACTATATGTGGAAGCTCATCATCATACACCTGTTTACTGGTCATTAAAAATCATTCAACATTATAAATCCGCTGAGAACATCAATTGCACAAGAATAAAAGTGAGGTAAAATAAAGGCAAGATCAGTTTACTCTAGCATATGTATAAAGTAGCCACAGGGTTACATCAGGGTCCAAGCCATCCTTATAACGTCAAAAGACTTTAAATCTGCCGTAGTAACCCTAAATAATAATTGTTTCTATATAATAACATTCATTTTGTATAGACACAACATCTAAAATTCTAAATAATACACGCATTGGTAATATCCATTTTACTGAGGAAAAAATATTTTGATAGCTGATAACAAAAATCTCACAGCTGTACAGTGCGACTGATTGCATAAACGATCTATCAATCTCATTTTTTGCATTTATTGACCGAACTGTTTGAGCACATGTAGTGTTTATATTTGAGAAGCAAAAGACAATTATTTAGAGGTTAAACAGATCATTGTCGTATCTCATCACCTTGAACAGTCACATTCTTTATACTGATTTCCATGAAACTTAATCACCATTTAAGCGCCTCTCGGTAACCTCTGTCAATTTGTAGCATTCCATGTTTTTGCACTGAGCGACAGGTTCTTCTCATGCCTTCACAAATTTAAGATCAGCAGGAATCAGAATGGCTTTTGAAAAAAATTATCATCATTATGATGGCAGAAAATTAAAATAATACAATTAAATTAAGCATTGTCAATCCGATGTTGGCATCTTTGTCTCTCTCTGGCACCAACCAATTAATTAAAAGAAAAATCGATCACGTTGAGGTCCAATATTGATTTAAAATTCAGATGCAGGTAAGACGGTTTATGTTCTTTGACATGCACATATCACTGATAATCATCTGTTTTGTGGACAAGATTTGCAATGAATTTAACTATTTATGTAGATTAAAAATACCTGAAACTTTCAATGCGTTGCCATTTCTTGTGTCAATGCACACCATTCTGCGTTGATAAAATAATATGGTTGTGAATATCGAACCATATTGCATACTGAAGACGAGTGTTGAGATTGCCAAACTAATTTTGTCGGAATGTAGAGAATGGCAAGAACATTGCCTACGGTAAGGCTTGTGTAGAACACGTGCGGTGATGATCCTCGAGTGGCTGCTGGCGGCCCGCCGATCATTAGCGCCTCCATTATCCTCTTTTCACGCTGTCTTGTAACCCCATTTCCGTCTTGTCGGCAAGTCGCCCATTTATCAACCCCCTTGAAGGGCTTGAGTGGTGGCATGCATTACCTCCAAGTTTGGAGAAACACATGAATGTGTTAACCTGGAGGAAGCTTACCGTTACTAGCGTGGGTAGTTGGTAGGAGGCACCCGCGCAGCCTACCTCACTGTTGCCACAATTTTCACTTCAATTTACCAGTCGGCTATATCATCCATTTTCGTCGTTATCATTAACAGAGTTTCGAAGAGACGCACAAACCTCTCTATATGTATAATCAATTAGTAAAACTTTGAACTCTGGCACAAGGTGTTTTGATTTGTGAATTTTGATATGTATTTTAAGCACCATTAAGGTTAGGGTGGTAGCGATGGTGTGGCAGTAATGCAGGAGCGGGAGGGTGAGCTGCAGACGACCAGCCAGGCGCTGCGTACATTGACTGGTCACTGCTGGGTTCACTGCCTCTATACCTCCCTCCTCTCACACACACACCAGTGTTACAGTGTCTAGTGAGTGTAAAGTAAAGTATCGCGCGCTTGAACACCAGTATAATGCTATGCGGTGAAGTGTACGTTACACTCGGCAACTCTGAACAAGTGTACCGCGGCAACTTTTGACTGTCCTAACTTTTTTTTATAGTGAAGTGACGCTCATGTTGATATGCACAAGTGACGCTAATACTGTGGTAGTGCACAATAAATAGTTGGAGTAGTAAATGTTGTGATATTATCAGCGCCGTGTTTAAGCCCATACATCACGACTTCTGACATATATTGTAGGGTGAGTATTGACTCAGTCTCACACATGTTCGCTAATTTTGTATGTCGCTAGTACTTATCACGCGTACTGTTTCGGTGATTAAGTATCCAACAATATTTTTGTCATTGAGATAAATAATATTTATGTTTAAACGGTAAATGCTTGGTACCTAACCTACCCTCCTTTCCCTTATCCTCGAATCATTCTCAAGTGCTCTATGGTACATGTTGTTGCTTTAGATTTTGCTACTCTGGATTAAAATTTACAAGTAGCACGGGCTATGGTGAGCCCGTAGTAGACTTACCTGGCACAGGAGCGGGGCAAGTAGCACGGGCAATGATGAGCCCGTAGTGGACTTACCTGGCACAGGAGCGGGGCAGTAACTGTCCCTCTCTCTATATGGTATACTGGCTTAGCGCTTAACTAAAGTGGTGTCTAGTGTGGAGAAGGGAGCCTCTCCAACCATCTGATCCTTAGCCCTATCGAATGGTTTTTCTTGACCCGTGAAGCAGGGAACTGGGTATGATCAGTGCCATCCACTGCAATAAACCGCGCTTAACTGGCATGGGAATATGACTATTTTTAAAACATTTTATAATTTGCATGCAAAGATTTATAATAAAATAGTTCGCCAGCAGATTTTATGAGTTGCCTAACCTAGGCCAGAATAACCCAATCGAACGGAATCCAACCTTATCTAACCGAACCTGGCAACGATGTATGCAAGTTTTATACATGGGCGCCTAACAGCTGGGTGGACAGCGCTTCGGATTCGTAGTCCTGAGGTTCCGGGTTCGATCCCCGGTGGAGGCTGAGACAAATGGTCAAAATGTTTTTTTCACCCTGATGCCCCTGTTACCTAGCAATAAATAGGTACCTGGGGGTTAGAAAACTACGGGAAGCAGCAACGGGCTGCTTCCTGGGGATGTGCAACAAAAAGGAGGCCTGGTTGAGGACCGGGTCGCGGGAACGCTAAGCCCCGAAATCATCTCAAGATAACCTCAAGATAGGGAAAACGAGCTACATGCGAAACGCTTGTGTACGATTTGACCGAACCATTTACTTTGCATGTTTATTTATGTTGTAGATATAAGTTATTTTTATGATTAATAAGCTTAGGAATGAGGTTATTTTTGGGTGAGATTCCATAAACGTCTTCAGTGTTCAGCAGTACAAAAACTATAGAGAAATATCCTTTGTAAATGATGTCACGATGACACGTGGTAATGTTTACATGTAAGAATGAGTCTACGGAGGGTACCTCCAGATTTTGTTTATAATGTCTTCTTAAAATTAATAGTTATTAAGAAGTTATATTCATTATTAATGGTTATAATCATTATTGATTATAGTTACGTCATATCAGAATATTTATCGAACTATATTATAAAATGGGCCAAAATATGTATATATTCGTCAGACTGGAAGGATCACCTTAATTATTAATATATATTTGATGAAGCGTGCCTTTATGCATGCACTGATATGTGTATATACAGTACAGTTTGAATAACGCGTGGGCAGAATATATTTATTGGATAAACTAAGACTTTAATATACTGCTGCTGCTCTTAGGACAGTGTTCGTTGGCTTTGACATATTAGACATATTTTTGGAATGGAATATTTACAAGCTTGCGTTTAGACATTTACATATCTAAGGCATGGTTTAGGAACACAATTAATTTTAATATTGATCAAAGTGTTTTGTAAGACTAGGCCTAGACTTATATTATCGCAGGGGCCTGACAGCTGAGTAGACAGTGCTTCAGATTCGTAGTCCTGAGGTTCCGGGTTCGATCCCCGGTGGAGGCGGAAACAAATGGGCAGAGTTTCTTTCACCCCTGATGCTCCTGTTACCTAGCAGTAAATAGGGACCTGGGAGTTAGACAGCTGCTACGGGCTGCTTCCTGAGGGTGTGTAACAAAAAGGAGGCCTGGTCGAGGACCGGGCCACGGAGACGCTAAGCCCCGAAATCATCCTAAGATAACCTCCACTGCTGCTTGCTTAACACATTGAATCAGAATTATCTAATTATTCGTTGGTTTATGGCGTCAGCATACACCTGTTTCACAGCTCGGTTCCCTTTGCCTGGAGCTAGGCTACTTCAGCCAACACCCAGATACCGGCTTCAGATACAAAGCAGAACCAGTGTGTGTGAACTCGCCTACTTGTGCTTGCAAGGGGTGAGCTTTGGTTTCTTGTGCCCGCTTCTCAACTGGTGTGCGGGATTCTGAGTCTATTGGCAAAGCCGTCTTAATAAATAGCATTGTAGGCCCTGGGCAAAGCAATGCACTAGGGCCCATTGCCCAGGATGATGGGAAATGGGGACCCCCCTGCACAGGTGATGGACGCTGATGTAAGTACCGTTAAAACGTCTGAGAGGGCAATTCAGGTAATAGAAATATTCTTCATTAACGCGCGCACTCTATGTTTGCCTGATATTGAAGTGGTGGTTGCCGAGTCGCGAGCAGATTTAATTAAAAGACTGAATAAATAAGAACACAAGAATCTTGATAAATCTGTGATGGCTCTACACTTTAACTATTAACGGCCTTTTTAGTATTTAGTATGTTCTTAACTATATATCAACGAAGTATTTGGAACCCGGGTGCACATTCAAGCTGTCATTAAACCCAATAGCCTACATTGTGATAGATCTGCTAATAATTGTAACCATACACACACTACGGAACGTTTTGTACCAATACCCACTGGGAGGGTAGTAAATCATCAAGGAAAGCGGGAAGTCAGTGTGACTATAGCACTTACTAAGGGATAAGAGTGCCAAGCCACTTGGATCATAAGGATCAGATGCAGACCCTGTAAGAGGCAAGTCCGTCCCGGTACTGACGAGTCTGAAGTATACCAGTGAGATGTGACGAAGCCATTGGTGGGTCAGCTTCAGTATGTTGAGCGTAGTTCACTAATGACTTTCATGACCATTTTTCTTCTCGACATGTATGTAGTACCGGTATTAAACGAGGGGGAGGGGACTATAGGGGTAGTTTCCTTAGCTGGAGTTTTTCACGGTGGTATCTTGTCGGAAAATTATAATAGAGGCCAAATGCATGTTTTGTTGGATTGTTTGGAGGACTGGACGCTTCTGTAATATATATACTTTAGGCTTGTATCACGGTCCCCTCCCAAGGTTGAACTATACTGACCTTCCCCAGGATGCAACCCCCACAACAGTTGCCTAACTCCCTGGTACCTGTTTACTGCTAGAACAAATCCATTAGGTGAAAGGAAAGATGCCTAATCATTTCTGGCCCTACTGGAATCCCCGATTGAGAGTCGAGAACGAAGTCAACTGCACTACGAGACCCTATCTACTTAGTCCTAAACATTAGCTTGGTACTAAAACTAATCTCTCACTGAATATTCGCCGACTAAACATGCAGTTTACCTAAACACATTTCTCTATTTGAATAGACATTATCACACGACTTGATAACGGTCCAGGACGGACGAAACGTCGTCGCTTCTCCATTTTCTGAGTGTGGTTGGTCATCATATCTCCAGCCACGTTATTGTGACTCGTCGTCTGCATATATACATGTATATATATTAAAATTTACTAAATAATTATTGTTCCTTACTACGTCAAGTAAATTAATTATTTTTTGTAAGCTGATAAAATTCTGATCGTAAAATTATTGCAATAAATTATTCTCCTGTTTGATAATTAGTTTTGAAGTCGAAAGTTTTGATTCGTTTGTTATTTATTTTATGTAAATAAATAATAGCAACGTTAACCACAATATCAGCGTTTCACATTTACCGTAACTTTTCAATTGAAAATTGAACATAATAAAATGAACGGCTTCAACACATAGTGAACGAACTTTGTTGAATCGTCTTGTGTATGATTTGATTATTGGCAGCCACAATAACGAGGCTGAAAATTAGACACACAACCCACACATCTGAAAATAGATGAAGGGATGACGTTTCGGTCTGTCCCCCATCAAAAATGCGATTGTCGCAAGTTTTAATAAAATCTAAGGATCCCCTGGCCGCATCTCCGCTTTCTTTGTCTCTGCCGGTTGGTCATCACAGAAAATGGCGGCGCCGAGGTCAGTGATCAGCGGGACTAGCGAAGAGTTCCCCGCATTCCTCAGTTAATAGCATTCATTAAATTAATGTGGTTTTGGGTGTTAGCAAGGAATTGAAATGATATTTACAGAGGCTGCGAAGCGAGATGTTAAAGTTGAATACATTTTTTTTTACGGATATAGCAATTACTTTTAAGTTAAAATATTAGTAATGATATAAAGAAAAATGTTCCCTGGCTATTACATTGCAGAGCTATTCTGTTTATAAGACCACTAATCACCGAGAGCGTTTCGAGCAAATACAACTATTATCACCAATCGTTGAAAGTTGAGTATGTTTCTTATCACCTAATGCCACGGTTTACCTAATAGTAAATAGGTACCCGGGAGTTAGACAACTGTTGTGACGTTGCATCCTGGCGAAGGTCAGTAACTCGACCTTGAGGGGGACCCCCGATATAAGCCTAATATATATGTTTATTAATTTATATAATGTACATATATTTATAATTGCATTCAGGCTGATTGTCCCCGACAGAATAAATCATAATTATTTTCTGGTACATTTATTCTTGTTTATAGGTCAGGAAAGATTGTATGTATATATCTTATTAGATGTTAAGTGCAATGTTCTAGTTTTTATTAAATGGGCATTATTAGTCTATAATGGGAGATTTTATTTCTAGTAGTAAACAAGATTACTTCCATCTTACCCATCAATCAACCAACGTCAATTATGTTACCCTTGCAAAATGTACCATAAATTTGTATAACCTATTTCAAAACAGTATCTATCCAGGTCATTTCTTAGTGTAAATTAAACCAGTATCCGTTGTTTCACGGTCTGTTTCGTGTTTATATATTTAACACTCCACTAATATCCTTCTTGGTGTATTGTTTCATCCATTTGTGTGCCTCGATTATGTCCATTGTTCCTTGGCGTTCCACAAAATGTATATTTAGCTTGATTTGCCAATCTCAGCATTACTGAGCTGTCATCTGGTAACTCTGTTAACATTCGTTGACTCAGAACCCTAGATTGGTAAGCCTTAAAATGCATTTGTCAATCGTTTGCCTTTTTATAACTCAAAATCCGACAGCGATTTTGAGTTTTCTGAATTTAGTAATGTTGTTGTAGTTTATAGTTTACAAAAGACCATACTAGATGAAACCGAAGAAGGCCCCTTGGCATCTACGTGGTAGTTTATTTATTTTCAATCACGAACACGTGCATATTTGTTTTATTCTAAAACATTTCAGTGGCCTAAAATCTATTATATTACCCGGCTGTGTACTTTAAATCTACAATTGTATTTCTAATCCAACACTTATCTAATAAAAAAGTCCTTTGGCCTTATAATTCCAAGTTTACTAGTCCAGTTTATTTAACGATTTGATTTCACGGTTATCATACCACTGCCTTCTACACGGCCCCTCTTTCACTTATTATGGCCATCCAACCGCCCACCCGGCCCTTCCTCCTATTATAAGTGACACTCGCATCCACCTTTAATTGATGGCCTCTCACCCACCTCTCCGGATGCCTTTCTCGCCAATTTACTTTCTCATGATGGCCCTTTCACCTATATACCATCGAGCTTCATTCCATCTTTCTACCTACCTTCCAGATGACTCTCAGACCTACCTACCTACCTTCCAGATGGCACTCAGACCTACCTACCTTCCAGATGGCTCGACGACCTACCTACCTACCTTCCAGATGGCTCTCAGACCTACCTACCTACCTTCCAGATGGCTCTCAGACCTACCCACCTACTTACCTTCCCGCTTGTTTTCTGAACAACAATTGACAAATAATTGGTCATCTTTGCAATTGAACTAATATAATATTGTCATATAGTGTCTAATACACGCAGACAATAAACCATCTCTCCTAAACTTGGCTTAATATACGAAACCTAATAAAAACCGCTCAAGTTAACGTAATTTAAGAATATGTATAAAACGATTCTATTTGTATATACAAAATCTAACTTACCAGTGAACTCTGGGAAATTTTCATATCATAGCAGCGTTTAGTCGTATTTATCTTTATCGAAACAGTTCCATCTCGGTAGATACGAACCTTGAGGACGGGTTGAAACATATCTGAGCCTTGTGGCAGGCAGACTTGCTTACGACTTAATTATTGATAATTGGTAGTCCACGTTGCAGATGCTGTAGATACCGACCACAGGAAATGTCTGACTCTGGCAGCTGTAATGTGATTTATCTCTCTCGTTCTTCCTCTCTGCGCACTGGTGCCCAAACCCTCGCTTGTCTTCAACATATCATTAATTAATTTCATTAAAAAATATTTTTCGTATATTGTAAACAACATTGCAGAATGACGTCTACGTCAATACCTTCAGAAAGGTACTTATGGTGGGGTTAGGCTGGCGATGATGCGTCCAGCTTACCATAATATACAAACCAGTTCGGGCAGCCAGCCAACAGGTCTTACGGTCTTCCTAACCAAAAACCCGACCCACGAGGTCGTAGTGATCACTGATGATATACATCTTCGCCAGACTTTAATTGCCTCTAACCCTGTTCTTATGGTACCAGCCGGAGATGGATGTAACTGAAGATTTTACTATTTTTAGTATATTTCCGAAGATAAATTTTCTATCACGGAATATTTTGATGAGATGTGGCTTCCTGAGGGCCGGGATATATCTTGATATTCGTAATATGTTCAATTACGAAACCTTATTCGTGGCAGCTTAGTCTGCATTTGTTAAAAAGGTTATGAGCACGAAACTCTGAGAGATTATTCTCGACCCAATCTTATTATTGTTATAGACAATCTCGTAGCTCATAATTGATTAAATATAAGCAAACTATGGCCGCCATGATGAATGCTGTACTGGTTTCGTAAATGGACATGTAAATGCTTGATGTATCCTAGACCTGTACTGCAGATACTAAGAGTCATATGAAACTAGTTTTTTTTTGCGCTGAAATTAGATAATTGATATTATTGCAATATTTTATTTTCATTCTTGACTGGAAGTCGAGCCCGTGAAGATTCAGGTAAATTTTCATGCTCGTGCTCCGTGAAGATTCTGATAATCTTGTTGTGCCTCGTGAAGACACTGATATTCACACCACAACCATGCAGACACCAATATTTTCACGATAGGTGTAGGAAGGCAACAGACCAGATACAAGGTAACATTTGGGAAATGAATTCTTCAAGAATCGGTGAGAGAGTTGGGAGCACCTGGATATCAACCTGGGAGTGATATCACACCAGACCTGTCCCCTGAAGTCCATATCGAGAGGATAACATCAGAGGCATATGCTGGCTGGCAAATAAAAGAACGGCCTTTAGAAACTTGTATAAAGAATCTTTCAGAACTTTGTATACCACATATGTCAGACCAATCTTGGGTATGTGGCTCCAGCATGGAGTCCATATATAGTTAAGCATAAGACTAAACTGGAAAAAGTTCAGAGGTTTGCCACCAGACTAGTACCCGAACTGAGGGGTATGAGCTACGAGGAGAGACTACGGGAAAAAACCTCCATCGCTGGAAGACACAAGAGCTAGAGGAGACATGATCACTACATACAAGCATAAAAGATTCTCAGAGGAATTGATAGGATTGATAAAGACAGACTATTTAACGCCAGGGGCACACGCACTAGGGGACCAGGTGGAATTTAGTGCCCAAATCAGTCATAAAGATATTAGAAAGATTTTTTTAGTGGCAGAGTAGTTAATAAATGAATGCATTAAAAAGTGATGTGGTGAAGGCAGACTCCATACACAGTTTTAAAAGTAGATATGATAGTGCCCAATAGGCTCGGGAACCTGTCCACTTGTCGATTGGGGACTGGCTGCCAGCGACATTGCTAGCTGGCCGCACATGGCTTTGTTCCTTGGAAAGCTTAAGACTCTGAGCATCCAAGAGCTTAAATCATCGCGATTTTGAGAGGCAGAACACATCAATACTCAAGACCAAGTGATTATCTTGTTTGGAAGGAAACAGTACCGATTTCGTCTACAATTGATGGACATACTACATTGTTGATTATCTGTTGCCCAGCTGACTGGTATTCTGTGCAAACCAGTACGCAGGCGACCCAAACTCTCGTACAGCACTCGCCGCCCGTGATCGATTTTTTTTAGTTTTATGTGTGAGAACCGTACCACTGACCAAGTCACTTAGAGCCCTGAAAGGGGAGACGATACCCTACGGGCATTGCCATAAGGGGCACCATAGAAGGTGCACTTAGCCTAACAGGGAAAGGTAGAGCAAGCAGCACAATATGGAGTTAGGTGTCCCTGGTTCTACCTGCAGGAATCATTTTACGACCTCCGTTGGAGGGG
>WNGS01005997.1:16891701-16905130 GCA_020271785.1 Procambarus virginalis | reverse complement strand
ACTTGAATACTGAGTATTTTTGGTACCAAAATGATAATTTCGTGTTAAATCAGTTACTGTAACCTTTCTCTTTAGCTAATATTGGATGTTTGAAGAATATAAACAATACTATGGTTTTATTGACTGTGTCTTCCTTTAATAATTTAAAAAATAGCCAACTCCTTCTTATTTTACTTTGAAATTTGAGGAGGAATGATAAAAAATTAGATCAGTGATGACTATGGCTGGCAAGATAATGAGTCAGACGCAGATGATGAGTCACAGTAATGTGGCTGAAGATACGATGACCAAACCACACATCAGAAGATGGAGAAACGACAATGTTTCGGTCCGTCCTGGACCATTATCAAGTCATACTGGTCTGTCCTGGACCATTACCAAGTCATACTGGTCTGTCCTGGACCATTACCAAGTCATACTGGTCCATCCTGGACCATTACCAAGTCATACTGGTCCATCCTGGACCATTACCACGTCATACTGGTCTGTCCTGGACCATTACCAAGTCATACTGGTCCGTCCTGGACCATTACCAAGTCATACTGGTCCATCCTGGACCATTACCAAGTCATACTGGTCCATCCTGGACCATTACCAAGTCATACTGGTCCATCCTGGACCATTATCACACACAACTTGATAATAGTCCAGGATGGACCAAAACGTTGACATTTCTCCATCTTCTGATGTATGGTTTGGTTATTGGTCATTAGTCATCTTTATCATCACTACCCTATTTCCTAATTTATGGCGCAGACAAAATTACAATAATGTAAAGAGTTAAAATATGTTTACATAAGTGGCACCTGGCCTTTCATATACAGTATATTGTATAGTATGTAATATTGCATACAGTATAGTATTACAATACTGAAAGCTCCTAATTCTCAAGTTCTGAAAAATATTTCCGCTGCTGACTCCATCTCCTTTCTACCAAAACAATTCCACAGTTCAGTACACTGCTGAACAATCCAGCTGGATAATGCTTTTTATTTATCTTCTCGTGCACCAATTTCTTGAGCCACCGCTGATAGTCTTCAAGTATTTAGAAATCAGGTATGTCATACAAGGAGTATTGCCTAATAATATGGAAAATGAAGGGAAGTATAATATAGATCCTAATTATTCTTCCATGGGACATAATAGACTATATAATACCACAGTTCTAGGAATTATGAATCAAGTGAAATAATATACTTACAGCATTGATGCTCATGTTGGCCTGTGCTTTCTCCCCGAGGCGAGACCGCCAGGGTGAGTGTGGGGCAAGAAGAGAGCCTGGCACAGCCTCCTGCAGCTGGGCACACACCAGCTTTAAGTCACCCAAAAGAGTAACACTTCCTGTCACACTATTATGAAATTCTTCGGCACATACATCCACCTGCAAATATCATATGATACGCTGTACTGTACATTATTCTCTATTCACATACATTGTGCAATGAACTGACCTAAATTATCAGATTAGTTGTTTGGATACTTATTTCAACATTGTCAGGAGTGTAATGACAGAAAATA
Organism: Procambarus virginalis; assembly: GCA_020271785.1. Taxonomy (NCBI): domain Eukaryota; kingdom Metazoa; phylum Arthropoda; class Malacostraca; order Decapoda; family Cambaridae; genus Procambarus; species Procambarus virginalis. Next base: position 16,903,612 of record WNGS01005997.1, on the reverse strand, counting down.
CAATGTTCTTTTTACAATTTATGTAAATTTATTTAGAAGGAATCTTACAATAAGCCCATTGATGAGCACATAAGGAAGCATAAATAGGGAAAGGAGTTGCCTTACCAATACAATAACATTGGAGCTTTGAGGAAAGAGATACTGGAGGTAACCAACCAGCAGGACTGCATACTAGGTGCAGTGATAGTGGGGACCATGAAGATAGTTGCTCAGACTGATTTTTCTTCAGTGATACACCTCCTAGCATATTGATGACCTTGCAGTGAGTTTGAAACGTTTCCTGTGGTGGTGTAGTATGTCACCCTGCCTGAATCCCTGTAGCCTCTTTCAGTAACCAGTAACACCTGGTCTGGTCCAACTGCATTTGTTATTCCTCGGACATCAATCTGGTTCCAGTTTGTAGACCTGGAACCTTTTGTTAAGTTCTTCACACACTACTTAGTCATTCTCCATGAGTGCACTTCCCTGTCCCCATTATCTGATCACATGATCTCCTGTTGCCATTTTCCTCAGCAGCTCTATAGTGCAGAGGTTTAAAAAATCCTTATGGAATCCATATGGAATCTTCTAAATGACAGTATGAAGCAGCTTGATATTCTCTGCAGAGGTTTATTGCCTTGCAAAGTGTGTCTTCTCTTATTGTGACTATTCTTGTTTGTGTCTTTTTTTTCCACATGCCTACACTAATGTAATGTACTTTATATGTGTATTTATGCCTAATATCATTGTTTCTTAAATGGCAGCCTTGATAGATTCTCTTCAATATGGGTTTGGCATAAACCTCTTTAGCTTTCCTTTTTGTAAGCTTTTTGCTTATCACGTGTTGCATTGGCATGTAATTATTTTTTAGATTTCTTGTTTGGTGCATTTCAATGTTTCCTTCTTTCTTGAAAGTTAAGCGTAAGATAGCCTTCTTGTTTACTTTGGCTACAGGTAATAGGGTTAGCAAGCTGCATCCTTGCCAAAGTTGAAAGGTTTATAGTATTTCATTGGTCATGGAGAAAACATTGTCCATTTTAATTCCAAAACCTAATTTTTTTTCCCAAAAATTAAACAGGTGATTTTTGGTGTGGTCCTATCATCATTAAATATGGCTTCTGTCTGAAGGGAATCATTATTCATTCACATGTGACTTCTTTGAAGCATTATTTACCATTTTTACATGTACCTCTTCAGATAAGCTATTCTTAAAATCTATGGATTCTGCTTTGTTATACTATACTGCAAACATTTACCAAAACTAAGTCAGCCTTTTGTATGCTTGTGCTCATGATCTTTGGAAGTTTCATACTAAGTTAACTTTTTGTATTTTATAACAAGACAATTTTAGCACATATTGTATATAGCTTCCGGAAGTGGTTCTGAACAGGTTGTTTGTTCAGAAATGCATGCATGCATGCTGGTTGGTATGCATGTACATGCATGTATGTATGCAAGTATGCATTAACATACATACAGTACATATATATATAATTTAAAAAGAAGTGGAATGATCTGCTCTGAAAAAAAGTTTTCTAAAATTTAAAGCCTGGTTTTCTAACATGATACTCTATATTGCATACCTAAAGTGAAACAAAATGAGACAAACTTTGAGTAATTCTTCCGAGTACTGTACATTGCACGCACATGGATAAATTTGACATCTGGTGCGAATCGAGGAGGGCGACCAAAGTGAAGAATCCAATTCAACCTTGCACCAAGAAGCAAAATTACATCAGCTTCTAGTAATGCTCTGGATCTGGCAGGAGAGATGCACTGAGGATGGTCATCTGGTACAACTCCTTTTCCTGTTGGTGAAATTGATAGTTACAGCACTTCTTAATCTGTAAGGAAGGTGTTGTATCTAATAGCCAGAAGCAAGCAAATTAATGCATTATATCACATATACTGTAGTACTGTACTGAAAATACCATACTAAATGAGGATGATGTATTAAATATTAAAATATTTCTATCAACTGAATTGAAAACCAAATTCAATCTTAATCTTACAAAAACAGTGATATTTGTTTCATACCCATGGGTGTCGGTAAAAAAGGTAAACCCGTTTTTTCTATGAAATTCTTCACTTGCTTTTCTGCACATGCATAGGCAGCTCCCTTTCCTACCACCACTAAAGGACGCTGTGCGCGGGCAAGCAGTGCAACTGCCTCTGAGACAGTGTCAGGAGAGGCTAGAGACATGGGAGGTGTAGGACATCTGGGAACCAAATGCATCATTAATTTAAGAGAGGACTTGCTTAATGGGATATTTATTAAATTAATGCAGAGTGAGAATAGCTGCCTTTAAATTATTTTCATAATCCTGCAATATTTTTAGATTAAATATTTTATACTACTTAAAAGCCTAACTAAAAGGCTGATGATAAGAATTACTGTACTGTACTGTGTATCATTAGTAATACAACTACTGTATACTGTTTTCAGAACAATTTTCAAGCAGTTATTGGATCTTTGGTACTCAACAGTTGAACTCCTATTTGCCAGCAAGAAAGACATCCAGTTCTTCAAATAAATTGACCAAATCTAAACAAGTAAATTCATTAAAGTACTGACTGCTTCTCTATTAACTGAGTCATGTTTATTTGAAAAAGGTAACAAAATACAGTATTGACAATGCAGTAAGCAGCAGCACAAATAAACACCCGGATGTGTATCTTCTTTGGTAAATTTTTTTATAATAAATTTAATTAAAACAAAAACATACTACTTTAGATAACCATAATCTGTGCATCTTCTGTTACACAAAGCAAGTTAAGGTAGTGCAAAATAAGTATATAATGAATAGGTATATTAATCATAAAATGACATCTGAATACAAAAGTGAAAACAGATATAGGAACATGCAAAGGTAAGGCTGAAGAACAATTATTTTTATATTTCTGTACAGTCAATACTAAGACACATGCAAAGATTGCTGTGATTGGAAAATGGAGCTACACGGCAAGTCAGGATATGCTCATCATAGAAGCTCTTAATAAGTTTGTGCAACATAGTGTATTCAAATAAATATCCTACCTCGGGAGGTGCACAATTTGTTTTTCATTAACTGTAGAAGCCAAGAGATTTCCTGGGAAATCAAGGTATGCGGCACCAGGTCGGCCATATGTTGCACACTTAATAGCTTTAGAGACATGATACGGTACAGTATCAATTCGTGGAGGCCGAGCAGTGTATTTGCAATATAGGCGACAGGATTCAACCTTAGAAACATTAACAAAATATTCTGATTATTGCTCAATATTTACAAGAAATATTCTGATTATTACTGAATACTAACAACAGGACATATGCATATGATTATTGAATATTCTTATCTTAAGCACCCATCTTTGGTTAAAATGATGTTAAACTAATTTTTAATATTTGTATTTCTTATTGTAAGGGAAGCTATTGAGGAAGTTGACACAAATATCTTCCATACATATTTTATATAGCTAACATTATAACACTAACCAACCTGAGGACATTCCTGAAAGGCTCCTAAGCCTTCCTGATCTTCATCACTGGAACCCCCAATCACCAGTACTGGCCAACAGTTATTTTGAGCATTGGCCAACCCACCAATTGTGTGCAGCAAACCAGGACCTGACACAACCAAGCATGCCCCAGGCTTACCAGTCAAGTAACCTGTTGACAAAAATTAACCTTCTAGCCAAAATGTAAATGTAAGGTAAGACTATGCAGGGACACTTAAAAAAATATTTCTGTTGTTTCTCTACCAGAATGTCCTGCTTGAATTCATGAATCCTGTTTATCAACCAAAATTCTTACCTTAAGAAGTAACCTAATGCAACAGCTCAGAAATTATGTATGATTAGCTCAAAAATTATGTATTATGTATTATAAAAAAAATTAATGATAGCTATAACTACTTATTCATTTTCACGAATCAATTATTATGTGTCACTTGGAAAATTTAAATGTTGTACTGTAAAATCAAAGAGTTTTCTATTATGTATGAGACCAGAAGTTTTGCGTTATTATGCAACTTGCTTGAAATCTATCACATCTGTGTGGATGGACCTGGCAATAAGAAAGTATTTGCACCATTTTAACAAAATCCCAAATAATTCCTAACTTGTCCCACATTCTGTAATTAAAGGTGAGGTACAGTTTTGTAGTCAAATATGTTGGAAAGCTATGGAATTATGGCTACCGGATAATTGTGTTTGACTGTACCAAAATAAATAAATGTTACCAGAAGTGTGAAATAAGGAAATACAGTACTATACTGACATGACATTATTAATATCATTACAATGGTACGTGTAGTAATCTAAATGTTGAGCAATGAATATTTTACATGATATACCAAATAAACATAAGCACAGCACTTAAAAAGTAAATTACATTTCCAGAACCACTTCAATGTAAATAAAGTACTTTAATAATTACAACTGAATAATGTTTCCAAGGATTTAACAAATTTATCATTAAAATTATCCTAAATATGCACTGTCCATTGTGCTTACCTATAATTTTATCTATACAGTACTGTATTATAATTTCATATGCAAGAAGTGGGTTTTCAGTAAGGAATGAATAAAATGTTCTGTAATGTTAATGTAAATTACTACATAAAATAATTTATATAAGTATTTGAAATTTCTAATGCTCTATACATACAGGATATTGGTATGAAAAATACAAATGTTCAAAGTTCAACTCCTTACCTATAGCTTGGGCAGCATAGCATGCTGCTTGTTCATTTCGCATACCAATATACTTAATCCCTGCTTGTTGAGCGGCCACTGCAACCTCCACAATAGGAATACCAACTACCTGTAAAAGTAACATAAATGCTGTACTGTACGTGTACAGCAATGACAAAAAAAATGCTTTCAGCATGCAAAAAGGTCCTTTTTTAAGTATGATATTCTGCTGCTTCCAGAGGTAATGGTACAATGCTCCCATCCTGCATGCATAGAAGGTATGTCACCAGTAAATTCAGGTAATATGCATGATTTATGCCACAGGGCCTATAGCATCCTTGCAATGTCATATAAAGTGATTGGAAAGCACTGAAGACAGTCTATCCAGCACTAAAATAACACACGTTCTTGAACACCCTTAATTTAATTTGCCTACATTCAATTTTGACCATCTTATATACACCATATTTCAGTTTTTGCCCCAATGAACTTATCCCTAACATTTCTATGATTTTTCATATTGTGTCCTGTATTCTTCTTACACACAGCAAATTATTATTACAGTATTCATGAATTATGAAGCAAAACATGTCGTTAAAAATTAATTACAGTACAGTAATGATGGAATTTATCACATGACAAAAATATTTAATGAGAACATTGAACATTTCTTGTAATCAACATTCTGCATACTTACCCCAAACATATATTCAATGCCCTGGCGAACCAATGAATCCACCAACACGTGAACACCATCAATTTCTTCCCCAGACATCTTTTCATTTACTTTCTTATTATTTCCTGAAATAAATGTTTAATTAAACAAAATAAAAAATATATACAGTATACTGCATATTATAACAAACAAACATACAGTACTGTATATAGAGAGATAATGTATACAGAGTATGCATCATGTAGTTACATTCTTTACATAAAAATATACAGGAACATACTTACCTAAATACAAAGACATCAACACATGAGAACATTAAAGTTTTAGCAATATTGTATTGGGCAATCTTGCTTGAATGGATCACAGAAGTCCAGAAAGAACTGGTTAATGTACAAAGACGTGGTGAAAAAAAAATGAAAGTCGTGGCCTAGTTGTGTGGAGTGTGTGTCTGGGAACACCCAGTGCATAGGTTCGAATCCTCATCACGGTTCCTACGGATTTTCTCATTGATGCATCACGTTAGTGTGATAATCTCTGTGTAAAGACTTGGTGGACCAGAATACTGTGGTACCTACTTCACCAAGCTGTCTTGATAGACTGGCTCAACTCGGCAACAAAATACCCATAATTTACATCTCAAAGTTTTACTATTCTCCTAGTTTTAGTAATAAGTATTGAACTAATGCAAAATAAGAGCACCAAGTATAATGAAATCCACCCTTTGTCCAGCACCCCAGTGGTTTACCTGACCTAACTGTCCTGCTATTACCAATCCACCCCCAAATATAAGGCTCCCAATAATTGTTCTCAATTAACCCATGAGCCAGGACCGATATCTGGCCTCATGGAGGCAAGTGGAGCACATGGGGATCAAAGATCAGCCCACAGTTGGAACAAGAAATCACCACCAGTGGGCATGCAGCCCCGGAACCAGAGAACACGCGGCTCAGGAACTGGCAAACATCCTCACAGAGAAGTAAAACATTTACAGTAAATAGCAGAAACTGGCAAAACATTCAGTGCACTGGACTCCTTTGTGAAATGGAACAGATCTAGTTTCAATTAGACAACTTAAGCAAAGTTATGCTATACTGTACTTACACTTTTATCAACATTTGACACTGTAAATTATTTTCAGTATAATTCAAATGAACTATACTGAACTAACAAATTGAACTCACTGAAAATTATTAGCTTACTACTGTGAAAGGAATATGTCATGAAAGTGAATTTATAAGCAATCAAGCATGAACAAAAATAAATGCCCACAAAATGTCAGCAAAAGATAACAATTATAAAATTATTAAACGATATATTTACAGACTTTCTGGTGAACACACTCTTACCACTGTGACAGCCTTCAAGCTTTTATCTGTGATGATCAGGTTTATGCTGCTATCTCTTAGGAAGATAATACTAGTATACCAAGATAAGACTATAAACATTATTCGTTGAGAACTAATCGAGCTAAAATAGAACATTTGAACTGCTCAAATCTTCTAAACATTACTGATTTATCTAATCATATATATATGTTCAGCATTGCACATAGTTAATGACTGCCTACGTTATATTGTTTTTAAACTGTGACGACTTAGAATTCAAATACTGTATTTTCATTAATATTACTGTTAGGTATTGATGTTAGATGTTATCTTTATTCAAATCCAGAAGCTTTATTCATAACTAATTTATATCAGTCATTACATTTCTGGCTGAACTAATAATTATACACTTGTAAAAACTTAAATTTATAGACAGAAATTGAATAATATAGCTCACATCTAGAGGGGGGGGGCAAGATATGTTGAAAAAACATATAGCATCAAATTTGAAGGATGAACCTTATGTAGACTGTATATACAGTACATATCAGATTACAGTTTGATTAATGATTTTTGTTTCATTAATACATACATTTACATTTACAATTTTTCAACATAAATTTAAAGAACAGTAATTTGCTAACCCTTTTAATTACAAGAAATCCACAGTACATAGTCATAGAATTAATACAGTGTGTTGAGTATAATGAAATATCCCTTCTGAGCAGTTCCCCCATTACCCAAAATTCCATCAACAATGGACTGGAAAAAAACTGTCTGCCAACACATTCATCTGCCAGAATATTGACAACTTGGAGGACAACATCCATAAGTTAGAATCCAGAAGTGAAGCTACTATCTGTACTAGAATTTAGCAGCAGAGAGACAGAGAGCAAGATGAGCCATCCCTGTTCACACAGTGGACCACCAAAACAGACTGAATGAATCCAGACAGCAGAAATACACAGGAGAGATGCAGAAAGGACACTGTTGAAACAGAAGCACCCTCAGACCCAACCGGGAACATACTATGCAGTCTGAGAGACAGCACACTGTTTTCATGTGTGCTGACCACACATGAAAACAGCATATTGCCTTCAGCTAAATCCTGCACAGGAAAAATATCTTATAGGCAAAGTTCAGAAAACTACCTGAGATATACAGCAATAATAATAATTTTTATATAAACTATATAAAGAACATAACACTGTTGTTGCTTATTGGGTATCTGCTACATAAATGTGCATATTTCATATTTCAATATGCACAGCATTTTGAGCATAAGTTAAAATAATTCAGTTAAATTATTGGCAAGTGTAACAGGTAAATATTTAATACTAAAAAATTAAGCTAACATATATGACTTATTCAAGAAATTAAAGAAATTATATATTTAGACGGCACTTATGAAAGGCATAAGCATACACTATTTAATATTCAGAATTTACAATAGATTTAACAGCAAAAACACAAAAATTTCATATTTTGGATGAGGAAATGTTAGTAAAATTTGTTACATGTTAATTAGATAAGATATTTCCTAGTTTCTTTTTCAAACTGATTGAGAGAAGTACAGTTTTTAATCTCATTTTGGAGGTTATTCCACAATTTGGGATTCTTCATCTGCATAGCATTTCTGATTGAGTCGAGTCTCACCCAAAGAATAACCAACATGTTTCTTGTGCGGTGGCTATTGGCTCTGTTACAGCCCCTCTAGGAAGCAGTTGAGATCAGGATTAGTACAGGTATTACAGTTCAGTGTTTTATAGATGTAGAAAACAGTTGAGTGTGTGTTAGGAGATTTTAATATTTAACATATTTAAGGTTTGCTGTAAGAGTGCCGAGTGGTGTCTGGGATTGGAGCTTCCTATTACTCTGATTGATGATTTATGTTGAGTAATAATGGGTTGTAGGTACATTTAGGTTCTAGATCTTCAAGCACAGATAATGTAGGCAAGATGGCTAAATGAGTAAATAATAAAAGTTAGCATAGGATTAATGACTTAGTAGCCATATTAATACCATAGGACCTACCTTTTCTATTACCACAACAAACTCTCTATGAAGTTAGTCTTTGCTAGTGGTGGGAAGGTTTATCCCCATTCACCCTCTGTGAGCAATAATCAATGAAATGCACACAAACCAAGAAAACAGATAATGATTTTTAATATTTTTTAAATTTTGTCCAGTTGTTGGTTTAGGCACCGTGACAGCAGAGGTGCTCCTATTGTGGAGCAGAGGTGCTCTACAAGAATAGGGGCAGAGGTGCTCTACAAGAATAGGAGCAGAGGTGCTCTACAATAGGAGCAGAGGTGCTCTACAATAGGAGCAGAGGTGCTCTACAAGAATAGGAGCAGAGGTGCTCATATTTATTCCAGTGCACCCTCTAAGGGTAAATCACAAATTCCATATGGCTACCCTTGCGCAATACTAATAGAGCGTCGCATTTTGACGTACACTCTACATACGGCCAAAAATTATCGTACTAGAAAATAGAAATGACTCGGGGAATTGACGTACTGTCCCGTTTTGTTCTGGGTCCTCTGGTAGGATAGGAAAGGGCACTTTCGTACGACAGTTTCTTGACGTAGGGAAACCTTAGGAGCACGGGCTGAAATAAACATCGCCTGTTAGTGGAAACGAAAGCACTTTGCGGCTAATAAACACACTGAAAACAGACAAATGTTTTCTCACCAGCGACTGATGTTATGGGAGATACGCCGCCAGCTCGTTTGGAAAAAGTTCCGCACATGAATAAATTGCTGGTCTCTTTTGGCTTAGTGTTACCCGAGTTTGGCCTCGTAAGGGTATTAAATGTGGTCTTGGCCGTCAGAGAACGGGCCCCCGTGCCCAAGACACGAGCAATACCCAACACTTGAAGGGCGCTCTCTTTACAGGCAAAATTAAACATGGTTTCAAATATACCTCAACACGGCTTAATGATTAGTGTTGTGAGCTTGATGAATCTTAATTTAATAAAAGGTTTGCTTCTGAAGTCCTGGATTGTTGTTCCTATTCAAGATGGTTTGATACTCTTCACTGATAACAAATATATGCTTATTATTATTGGGTTAGGGGGCAGCTACAGCACAGGAGCAGGGGTGCCAGAGCTGAACAGCTGAAAGTGGACTGAAATCAGCCAATATATAATAAAAAGTAGTCCAATTTATTTTAGCAATTCATGCACTTTTCAGAATAAATAGACCAGTTTATTTTAATAGTATCCCCAAAAGCAACAAGAAGCTAAATATATACGCCAATTATACCCCAATATGGCACCCGTGCAGAGAGGCCAATGTATCCCGTCATGCCAGACTTGCAACCTTACCTCAGCAACAGGCATCAGTACGCACCTAGTTGTGCCCACTTAGCTGTGCTTGCGGGGGATGAGCTTCGGCTCTTTTATTCCGCCTCTCAACCATCACCCAACTGTTAGAAAGATTCCTGTCGAGCCTTTTGCGTTCTGTCATATCTAGATTTTATCTTTAAACTGAGTATGGAGTCTGCTTCCACCATATATCACTTGGCAAGTGCAATGCATTCTATTCCCCTAACTATTCTGACACTGAAAAAATTCTTTCTAGTGTCTCTGTGGCTCATTTGGGTACTAGGTTTCCTCCTGTGTTCCCTTGTTTGTGTATCCCCCGTGCTAAATAATTTGTCTTTGACTACCCTGTCAATTCCCCTAAAGATATTGTAGGTGGTAATCATGTCTCCATTAACTTCTATCTTCTAGTGACGTGAGGTTTAATTCCAGTAGTCTCTCCTCGTAGCACATGCCCCTCAGATCGGGAACTAGTCTGGTGGTGTATCTCTGAACTTTCTTGAACTTCGTCTTATGCTTGACTAGGTACAGACTCCACCAGTATGTTTCTGTGAATGATGCTACTTCTCCCACACTGCCAATTAACACTGGCGTTCCACAGGAAAGTATGCTTGGTCCCCTCTTCTTTCTCATTTGCATTAACCTGCTAAATGCCACGCAACACCTGACGCCAAATATATCTGCTGTTGATACAACCTTCTAAATGCAGCGCTAACTGACACGGGTTGAAAGTCCTATACCTCCGTACCTCGTTCTACCTAGGTAACACTTATTTGCTCATCTATATCCATATCTCAGCTATGATACTTGCGCCTGTGGATCTACACCTTAAAACTACCTATGAGCCCTAATTACTCAACATAAATCAGCAATTAAAACAGTAGCAAACGCAAATCATAGACAACACCCTTACTGAAACCTATAATAATAATACAGATAATAATTTTATTAGTACAATTCACGTAAGAACAAATTGCAGTGGTACTTGAATTATATTTGGAGGTACAGAAGTTGTATATTAAATGAAGCCCAAGAAATTGGGCGTTTATATTAAATATAGCAACTTTCGTAGGGAATAATACAGAAGGGATGAGAGAATAATGCGGGAAGGATGAGGGGCTAATGAGGGTTATTGAAGGTGAAATGCAGGTGGGGCGAGGGGGGGGGTTGATTGCGGGAGAGGTGGAAAGGTAATGCGGGTTGGGTGAGGGGGTAATGCGGATAGGGAGAGGAGGGGGGTTAATGCTGGTGGGGTGAAGAAATAATGCTGATGGGGTGAAGAGGTAATGCGGGAGTACTATTGATGAGGTCAGGGGAGGGGGGGTTAAAGCGGGTGAGGTGAAGAGGTAATGCAGATGGGGTAAGGGAGTAATGAGGGTGGGAAAAATGCGGAATGAGTGGGGGTGGGGCTTGGATTAGGTGTTATAGGATTTGAGGTGGGGGGGGGGTATTCGCATGGAATGAGAGGGTTATGCAGGTGGAGATGCCTGGGTTGAGATGTTAGGATGGGTGGGTTGATGAAGATGTGTAGTCACGATGTCTGGGGGGGGGGTTAGAAATAGCCTAAGCTACTCTATTCCCCCCCCCCCTTTAGGATGTATTTTCTTGTCTCAATAAATATACTTGAACTTGAAATCACGATGTCGATCTGCTAAAATGCATAGGCCAATTTTAGCCTCACCTGAAAATTTCAGTATCCAATTTTCATTACAAAAACTCTTCACCAACTGAACCTGTCAAATATACGTTCATTATCCTAACTTATATATTAGTTAAAATAAATACTCCTATTACAAAATAGCCTATGCTGGGCGCCATTGTTTTATTTCCCGCCAAAACAGCCTTCCCCGGTGTGCTTGACTTATCGCCCAAAATATATTTCCCACCAAACATGTTATTATATATGTGTGTGGGAGGTGTGTTTGGATTGGG
>WNGS01005997.1:16850651-16890857 GCA_020271785.1 Procambarus virginalis | reverse complement strand
TAGTGTCTAATGTAGCCAGTGGCATTAGCCGAGGACAGCCAGGGATACAATATGTGCCTCGCTAGTTTGACCTGTGACTATTTCATCACCGCAATAAAATTCCCGAAGAGACTTGCTATAGAGAGTATTCGATTTTATTTGTTAGAATATTATTTTAAAATAAATCTAGCTATACCACCTTTGCTTTCCAAGAATTTCCTTACTTATTTCCAGTCATTCCTCTCGTATGATCGCATCAAAGACCAAGATAACTAATCTTGATAAATATGTAACTTAAGTGGGTCTAGTTCTTCATCAATTTTATATTGTTTTGTGGGTGTAGAAAGTAGTACAGTGGCGGCAACTTTACACTTGGGGAGGGTCAATAGTTCGATACAAGTCTAAGGTATATATATATATTCACAAGTTCCCCAACTAAAAGAATTATTATAATTTGCTGGTGTGTGGTGGTGCTGAAACTTCTACCATCGTGAAAGTATGTAACAGGGTAATGATGTACAACTGAACTGTGAGTGAGGAGTGTTCGAGAACCACTCAAGTACAACTCACTCCCTCATTCATCATCCAACATTGTGCTTCCTTCACACAGTTAAAGAGTGCGCTCCACTCGTAAAGTCCTCATTGATTTAAAATAAATTTTAGTGTCGCATTCTACTCAATCATCTTGGCTGTCAGTTATCATCATTGGTCATCATTCTATCTTCCTTGTTTGCACCTAGTTTACCAAAATAACACACGTTTATTCAGTTCTTTCTAAATGTGGCAGTTGATACCACACTCTCCTCCATGTTCCTTCCTATGTAGCTTACTAAATCTACCAAATCTTGCTATTCACAGCCAAGTGGTTTCATATGCAACTACATAGATATGTAAAAACAAAACAAACATGCCTTCATTCCTAAATCTTCAAACATATTCACTGACCAATATTTTCATTCATCTTTTAAATCTGGAACATTACTCTTACCTGACCCACATTCAGTTTCCGGTAAAATAACAATACCAGTAATTTGGTACTTTTCATTTACAGTACAGTATATATGAATACCGTCACTGTTCAATTTTTATTATGTTTATACATTTAATTCTAGTGATGCTTTCGAAATGTTCTACCCTGCACATATGCAAGTGAAAAACCTTTGCTCTTGGCTTTTGGGACCTTGTAAAGCAATGAGTTTCTTATCATAGAATACGTATACTTATTTAAAATTTCAGCAATCCTTCTTATCACATTTTTAGAAAGTAATTATGAAAAGAAGGCACCAAGCTGAGAAGACTATGGAGCACCGTCTGTGTCACGGGATATTCAAGATGATAAATATCACAGAGGCTACCAATATAATAACAAAAGACAATAAGGCGAAGGATAAGTAATCCAGAGAAAGCTCAGGAAGGAAAAAAGTGATCATCCTGAATCAGAACATTCTACAAGTATGTCTTACCTGTATTGACCCACTTACATGACTGTAAGTGGGGTAAAATAGGTACGTAGCTTACATGGCTTTAAGCTGTATTACCCCACTTACATGACTGTAAGTGGGGTAATACAGGTACGCAGCTTACATGGCTGTAAGCTGCATTACCCCACTTACATGGCTATAAGTGGGGTAATACAGTTCAGACAAAAAAAAGAACGGGGCATTGCTCAATTAACTGCTCATGAGTTGAGCGAGTGTGACCACCAAGCACCATAGCCAGAGCTGTTTCCCATCCTCTATTATGGTGGTCGTTGGAAGGCCAAGCAGAAAGGTCCTTTTAAGAGACCACAATTTGTTACCTGTGATGCCAGCCCAACAACACTGCCAACAGTTGTGTTATGTACACACATCTTTAGAAAGCACAGCCCTAGTAAGCATTTATCTTTATCAGCATTAGAGACAAGAACCATAATACCAGATATTAATTTAATCAGAACTTTACATCATGACCAAATTCACTGTAAATTGTCTGAGTATAGTATGGTTAATTTCATCAAAAATACTAGAATAATCACTTCTATTTCATACCACAGGCATACACTCTGGTATCACATTCCCATTTCATTGCTAAAAACATCTTGCTTCGACTCGGCACACTGCGTTTATATTCGATACACCCAAGTGCAAATATATCATATTTTTATAAGGCTAATATATTTATTTTTGAACATTCCACTATACACAGTATATCTATAGCCTCAAGTCTTCCTTGTAGCTCCCCTTAGCAAGCCAGAAATATCCCCAAGGTCAGCATAGTCTTCCTGACAGATGCCAAATTAATATCATAAAATCTTCTTTACTGTTTTCATCAGTTAATATTATGTATAAAATAATAAATAATACTTTTAATGGACATGGAAATAAAACAATACAAAACTAATGTTTGGCATTTTATTTTCTATGGTGTGCTTTTGTCTTAACATTTCTGCATCATAATAATAAAGAGAACACCTAAGACAAATTTAACATCACCTACATGCAGTATAAACATATTGCTAAAATCCTTTTGTTTTTAATAACGGTTTATAAATAAATGTTTGAGAGCCATCATATAGCAAGCTTCTTCAGACTACAGGATCTTTTTAACACAAATATTGTGTGCTGAAATTCTTTGTATCTTTAAAGTCTTCCTTTCAACGGATCTGAAAAATCTAGAGGAGTAAGGCTAATCTCAACAGACCATTAAACAGGCCCATGGCTACCCCACATTTGGATTAAGTAGACTAAGAACTATTAATCCTTTTCAGTCATATGTTGTCATACTTATCAACATACAGTATATATGGCATTTCACTAGCCCTTTGGAGGGTAAACAAACCCTGATGGCCTGTTGTTAAAGAAGTAAAGGATTAAATGAGGCTAGAATTTTGACATAGTTCTCGTAAGCAATTAATAAAAGGTACCACCAAGCTGGAAAGCCTGTTTACCACAGTTTGTGTCGTGAGATATTCCAAAGGTTCTAAATATCACTCAGGATGTCAATACTAGAGCAAAAAGACACAAGTTGAGCAAAGTCAAAGGTATTGGATTCACCAAGGATCCTGTCAAGGGAAAAATGACTACAGTGAGGAAGAAAGTCAATCATTTGAAGAGCTAGCCATATTTCATGTCTCCAGACATTTGAAACACCTATATTGCAAAATTAAACACTTCCTTCTCAAAATACTTTATCTTACCTGTTTTTTCTTCTTTTCCTTGGTCTCTGAATTTACTTTAAAATTGTCTTAAACAAATCTTCCTGTTATTCACTAGATTCTTGATAAGAAATTACTGCACCATAAATAGCACCATTACTCTCAGCACTTCTACACACATAAACCATGCAAGGAAATTAATGCAATATAATTACAAGAATCCACTCGATTTAACAACCTACATGAGATTATACTCACTAAATCAGGATGACCACTAAACCAGAGGTTGTTAAATGTTGGAGTAATTTTTGGGTTCCCAAAATACATTTTCCTTTGTGGAAATTATATAACTGGCACAAGCCCACAAACACACTCATCTGCCCATCTCACCAACCCAACACTCGTCTCTTCCTCCCTCCAGCCGACCCACCCACATAGCACACACTGTTTTCCTCCCACACAGGTACTCATCCTCCCCATACACAACTGCAGAGAATACTTGCATATTCCCACAGTTACTGCTGGAAAATACTAGTACATTCCTTATCACTCCAGGGGAAAAATAAGGTACATTCCCACAATTACTTTAGGGTAACTTTGTTGCATTCCTACATGCCACAAAAACTATGGAAACCACTAGCCCAGTAAAGGCAAAATTAACAAACAAATCCACAAGGGCCGTGACGAGGATTCGAACCTGCGTCCGGGAGCATCCCAGATGCTGCCTTAATCGACTGATATACGACATGGTCAAAAGAGTTGAAACCGAAGTTCTACTGAACTTATTAGATCTGGAACTTGCTGAATTTGTTCATTTGATGCATCACGCTATTGTGATTTCTGTGTGTAAAGGCAAAATTGTTTATACAAACCCAATAACAGCTACCTTTTTACCCAGTGGTAAGTTCAGTAAATTCAATATCAACCATTAACCCTCTTTACTGGACATTCACTCAGTAAATTAGGATCCAGATATTGGTCTCAAAATTGGTTGTTAAGTCCACTGGGGATGCAAAATCAAAGACCTTTAAATTGAGTGGATACTTGTATGAGTAATTATCAAAATAAAACTCCAAGCTAGATGGCTATTTTGCATTGCATGATTAAAATGAGATTTCAAATAAACAAGCCAGTTCAATAGTTTGCCCTCGGGGAAAAATCAGAAATAATTATATTAATTGTCCTTTTCCTATGATGTTTTACTCTCATTATTCCAACAAATAAGAATTCACTTCAGTTAAACTTCATACAGATGAGACACAAGGACAGTGAATGATAAATGCAAGATAATAAAGTTAAGATGTTCACAATATGATGCTGAAAGGGAAAAATGTAGGACGATCTTTCAGGAAAACAGTGTAAACATTATGGGAGAAAATGAAGCTATTAGAAGTAAGATTTGGTGCTGTAGACAACTGCTGAAGTGTGAAAAGCTTGTTTATCTCTGATGCAATACATTGCATTGTGAATGATCAAGGAAAGAAGGAATTATCAGGGGAAAGCACCAAGCCAATACGACTATATAGCACTTGGAAGGGGTCAGGATAAGGATTTGGAATGGGACGGGGGGAAGGAATGGTGTCCAACCACCTGGGTGGTCGGGGATTGAACGCCAACCTGCAAGAAGCGAGACCGTCGCTCTACCGTCCAGCCCAATCGAATGATCAAGTAATTGTTATATTTTTTATTATCTAAAACCTTCTTTTGCTTTTCACTTTTTTTAAGGGAGGAGAAAGTAGCTAATGCGCCTCTACCCCTTGAGTGTGAGACATGGGAAAGGCATAATGATACTGTAGGTAATGGTGATAATTTCAAGATGCTTGTACAACACTAAGACTTAGTAAGAAAGATTTTGGTCGTTTCAGAGGCAAGTTGAAATATAAATATTCCACTTTCTTATACCTTTTTAATCCACTTGTTATACTGAAAATTTTGCAATCTATTCATTCACAGAATGAGGTACAGTATGCAAATAATTTATCATATCTGCTGTGTTTCATTTCACATTCTCACCCATTGTACCAATCCAAGAAAAGGATTGTGCATGACATTACAATCAGGAAGAACATTATCCATACTCGAAATCCAGCATCCTTCCGCATAGCTTCACGAACCTTGTGAAGAAAAGGAAATTTATTATTTAGCAACATAATATAGGCTAACTCCAAGCCTTTGAATAAACAAAATTCAAAATACTTTATAATTATCGCCATTGCTTCATTTGCCACTTAAAATGATGAAAATACAACTGCCAGGAAAGAATGAAAGAAATATTAAGATAAAATGAGTTTAAAGCTAGACTTCACATCTTTGTAGTCAGTATTATGCAAGCACTGTCAGGTAAGCTCTCCAACATTAAGGATGGGACATCCAATCTACCGTACTGTCTCCCGCACAATTATTACAAAATTCTACATATCAAGGATACCCTAGGTGTTATTGGTATATGTATGAAAACACAGAAAAATTGTTTTGTCAAACATGGTTCATTGTGAATACAATAGCTTTCCTTTTAAAACACCTTTCACAGTTATTATACCACAAAAGCGACTTAATATATATATACAGTACTCTAAATTATGAATATAAAATATATATATATATACAGTACATATACAGTACATATACAGTATAATGTGTCAGACAAAATTAAATTTAAACTTCTTTACTCACTGCTCATTACCAGAACGAACATTTTCAGTCGATGCCATTATAGTTTCCTGGTTCTCCTCAATTGGTGAGCTTGGAGATCAACATTTCCGAGAAGAGGTCTTGCATTTGGCTCAGCTCAACCCCTGCAAATATTATATAGGCTTACTCCCCTTTGTCAATCCTCTTATACATTTTTTTTAATATACAAGAGTTATTACATTCTTGTACAGCCACTAGTACGCATAGCGTTTCAGGCAAGTCCTTAATCCTAAGTTCCTGGAATACGACCCTCGTGAAGAATCGTTTTTACAACCAGTACCTATTTTACCGTTGAGTAAAATGGCTACAGTTAAGAGGCTACAGAGACTACAGTTAAGGATTTGTGCCCAGTAAATCTTCCCCGGCCAGGATACGAACCCAAGACAAAGCACTCACGAAATGCCAGGCGAGCGTCTTAACCACTACACCACGAAGACTAAAATGTGTGAAAAGCTATTACTCTTTTCACATATAGTACCAAGTAACAGATATCAATTACTTATAAACACATGCTAACCACCCATTTGAAAAAAAAATTAAACTGCACTTGCAGTACAACTTATCATATCCAGAAATGTTGGGACCAAGACACTTGCTAAATATAGTTTTCATTACAGTATTACACTACCAGAAACTTTTTGTTCTTTACCGGTAAAGAACAAACATATTACCAGTATTTTAAATAATTACTTACCCTAACAGTGTATATTGTTTAGTGCCTAACAAAGTAACAGGGCATGATATTGTATATTAGGTACAGTGTAGTATTACTTAATGTGTGTACAGTACCTTAATCAGTTGCGCTAGCCCTCAAAATGGTGGCTCATATCCTTAAACAGTAAACCTATCTTGCTTTTGTTTTATGTTTATTTACTCTTTCAAGTACCACACACACAAATCTATAAATAACCAGACATATTATATAGCATAAAATCTGCAATATTATTTACTGAAAAATGTAAACCATATATGTATCAAAAATTCCTGTGAGACTCTGATACAACTGCTTGCAATTGCAAGCACGTGCATATTCCCTCTCGTACCTGTCGGGTGATCTGACGTACTTCTTCGTGGTTTGACATCACTTCTTTGTAAAGGTGAGCATTTTCTTCTTCCAGCATCTGCCTTTCTTCAGCACTCAGATCCCCGCTCATTCTCTCCATTTCTTCCTCAAACAAGGAAGTTGAAGATCGAGTTTTCTCAAGATCTGTTGTTCCACTACCCACTGTTTTGTTTTCAGTTGTTTGTACTTCTTTTTTGCCATTATGTTCAAGGCTCTCACAATTAAAGTGGTCTGTGCTTTGGCTATCAGTTGAATGACTCCAAGACTCTGCAAGAAAGAAGCATATTCATCATCATGTGTATATGAAGCCCAAGACTCTTCAACCTTCTTCCATCAAGAATAACAAACATTGTTGTGACAATGACAAATGCCTTCCATAGGAAGCTGGACAAGTTTTAGACAAGAGTTGTTCAGTTATACAGTTATCACAACCTATGGAAAATCAGAATGAGTAGAAGCTTGGTATGTTAGGTCAAGGCATGTTGGTATCAGAATGCCACTTGGGAAATCACCAAGCAGTCCCTCCCAGAAATACAGCAGTCACTTCTTTACTGCAATATTCTCAGAGAAACATTTCAGTATGCTGTGGAAGTTAACAACATTTACAAGCTTTTGTATTACTACCACATGGCCCTATGTGCTTATTTATAATGGTTTCACTAATTTAGATGTTTTACCAAATGGATTCTATTGGTAAAAAGATCTTAGCACTCTCCAAGTCAGTAATTTCTCCAGCTTTGAATGGAGCTGTTAGTGTGCAACAATATTCCACTCTAGAGAGCACTAATGTCTTAAAAATTATCATCAGTGGCATTGCATCTCTTGTTAGGAGAAGGTTCTTATTATCCAATTTGTCCTTTTTCTTGCAGTTGAGAGCAACTTTATTGTGTTTTTTAAAGTAAGATCTTCTGAAATTACTCCTAAATCTTTTACATTGCTCTTTCTTTCAAAAAGTGTGGTCTGGCTGTGTCTTTTGTCAGTTTTAAGGCCATGTCATAGTAGTCTAGCAGGTGCATCTGATCCCTGATCATCGGTGCCCTAAAATCAACAACAACATAGTGGCTAGCAATTGTGAGAGGAAAAAGTGCCCTGTTCTGAACCCATGTTACCCAGGGTTCTGTAGACACTGTGATTCCATGCTTTCTGTGATCTTACTTCTTAGCACTCTTTCAAAGATTTTATGAGGTGCAATGTTAGGTCAATTAGTCTTTGTACACATTTTTGCATCAGCTTTAATACATCCTTTGTGAAGTGGCGTGGTCGCTGCTGTTTTATGTACCAAACCCGTAATTGGTACCAGTAAGGTAGTCTTACCACAGTTTAAGGATTGTACATCTACTTAACATTAAAAGAAAAATGAAATATAATATATTCCCTTACATTTGAAAATCAAAAAGTAATTTTCTAACTTTCGTACAACATATGAACTAAGTCACAAAAACGCGAACATTTTAATTTTTATTCTAGCCATTTCATAATAGATGCTTTTAATGTTTCAATATGTTATTGGAGTATATTTGAAGCATTCCTGACATTCAGTGGTTTCATGTACTCAATGGCAAGGGTTTCATCCTTTTTTTTTAAGTAATCAGATACCAACAACCAGCTTGCAATTGGGAGATTTTATTATTCACATTTGTACTGTATTAGACTAGGGTAAAGTAAAATTTAATTTGGATTCTAAATAAGGTCGGTTCTAAATAAAACGTTTTTCAGAGTGAACAGGACATTCAGTAACATAAATAATAGTTGAATCCTTCTCCCTTCCATGTGGTTTCTTGCGTGACAACCAAAATTACACAATTAGTTTACCGTGCAATGATAGGTTTGTGAAACTACTACTGTACTGTAATATGAAAAAACCAAGCAGAGTATCTTTACCAGGATGTGAACCTTTGCAGGTATCCTGACTAAGCTCTTTCCTTCCAAGCTGAGCCAGCTGTGGGGTCCTGTGCGAGTCATCCGAGCCACTGCTAGGCTGTTTTTTAGACCCAACTGGTCGCTGCACACGGAACAAGTTGTCCTGAAGAAAAATGCATTCTAATTATTCCTTATTGGACATAAGCATATGCAAACATGTACACAACACAGATCATTTAAATATATAATCATTGTGCTTCATTATACAGTCATTTTGTAATTTCACAATCGTGCTACAGTATTTAGATATGCCTATTTTGTAAAATTCACCTATCTGTTCATTTGTTACAGAAGCATCATCCCCTTATGCAGTAAGATAGCTCATTAAAAACTACTACAGAATACATTAACTTCCCAAAACACTGCAGAATACATTAACTTCTCCACTGGGAAGAAGGGCAGGACTTTAAAGGACTGTAAAGAACTTTATGAAGGCCTTCATAAAGCATTCATCTGTCACCTGCCAGAAGCCAGAACCACAATCTGGCTTATTCTATAAGTCAATAAGGGCAGGTGATCAACCACAAATCTGGGAAAATCTATTAGAAATCATAGGTGCACTAAACAAGTACCTCCTCGAAAGAAACTATGGCACTCCTAAATAAACAAGGCAAACAACTGTTGCTACGGGTTTAGTACCCCAAGTGATGTGGCTAACTGCCACCGGGTGGCAGCTCACATCCCTGGTCTAGTTGATTTTTTATGCTGCCCGTACATATAATTCTCGATTCTAAACGTGTCATAGCTCTTTATACTCATGCTTTCTGTCCTTTGAGTGTCAGTAACTGCTTTTCCGTCTTCCCTAATTTCTTTAAATATTGCTGGGAAGTAAATAATGTTGATGGGAGTGGGGAAAAGAAAATTTGCCTTTTTTTATTATTTAAGCTTTTGCAGCCTGTCTACAGTGGTTAATGGGGATGCCGATCCCATGCATTTTTTCCTGAGAATGTTTATAAGTGTCTAGTCATACAACCAACATGTCTCACTTGTGTAAGTAATCATTGATTTATATTTATATTATAAGCATCAAAATGCTTGTATACAATTGCTTTACTGAAGGGGCACAGAAAATGAAGATGGCATAAAATTGTAAACAATGCATTATTTGTAAATCTTCAAATCAGAGCTAAAACCAAAACCCACAGTGAATCAGGACATAAGAACTAGTGGTGTGCTGAACAGGAATATTTATAACAATGTTAAATTTGTATGTTTTTTGCATTTAAATGTTTGCATGTGATTGCTCTACTGTATGGCCCAAAGAAAAGAAGACTGTATAATAAATTGTCTGTGAATTAACAAATTGTACCTTGGCCATTAAGTGTGGCAGGTCATGTTCCACTTGCTATATGCTGGATGCAAATGTTTATCCTTTTGTTTGTGTAGTGTTTATCGCATATACTGTACAATACTCTAGGCCTATAGGGAAAATAAGATATGTTCTTATTTTAATTTTTTTAAATACTGTATCGAACTTACTTTTTCTTTTTCCTTTTTTCTTCTTTGCTCTTTCATATGTTTGAAAGTGGAATTTGTTTCTTGGAATTTTAACCTCAATATGGCCAGTATATTTTCTTGACATTCACGAGCATCTTTGGACCCGAGCTTTTCACCCTGGAGCTCAATATTCAGACTATGGATGTTGTCATCAATGATACGCAGATTTGTGGTCACCACCTGTGGAGTATCATAAGATTATACCAGTACCCCGTATAACAATATCTATGTATCAAGCTTTATATAAAAGTTATTATGCTAAAACTCAAAGTTGACAGTGTTTTGGAATTAGGTTCAGTAATAAGCAAAGGAAGCAAAATACATCTCATAATTTGTCAAAACTGAATACTCAATTAAAACTTAAAACTCAATTTAACTACAAGCTTTACCTAAAAATATTTTGATGTTCATGTGACTAATAAAAAACTGTACTGTACCAGTACAGTATACAAAAAATTGCATGCATCTGTTGCAAAAATGTAAGTGCATTACATATTCATACCAGTATTTGCTCAATGTTAATCTGAATTAAGTAAGATTTTAAAAACAAATATTAAAACTATAACAATTAATACAATTACTGTTCTATCAAAATTAACCCCATAATAAATAAGATTTACTTTTTGTGCAACTTACAAACAAATTATAATTCTGTACATACTTTTTCCATGAAACTACGTTCATAATCTGACATAGTTTGATCCTGGTCCTGAAGGTACTTTTTTTTATGATCTTTGAGTAAGTTACGATGACTTGCAATGTTGCTCATCACATCCCTCGCTCTGGAATAAAACTGTGAAGAATGTGTTGGAGCAGGCGGAAATATCTTGGTTTGAGGCAAAGTCACTCCCATCGCCTTGTTGCGGGTCCGGATTGTCTTCACACATGATTTGAAGAGTGTGGTTAGATCCAAGCTAGCTGCTGTCTCCACCGTCATCTGATATTACACAAAACTTTCATTAAAGACAACTGTATATGATAAATTAGGAAGCACACCAAATATTGTTTACTAAATCAACAGTGATGTAAAAAATATAATTCTCTAAGCTGTACAAGGGCCAAATTCTCAACAACTCCTGGCTACTACAGGTGGGGATGGCACCAAACTCTCACCCTGCACAAATGACAAATCATTGACATTGACACCTGGTGACTCCAAACAATATTTACCTGAATTTACCTGAAGGCCACTAACACACTAATAGCTTCAGCAAGGACAGAAGCCAGGGACTTGTCAAAGGTCCCACATTTGTGTTGATTTTTTGAAGCTGGATTTTAAAATTCAACAAGGTTATGGCATTTATGGTTTC
Source organism: Procambarus virginalis (assembly GCA_020271785.1). Lineage (NCBI taxonomy): Eukaryota > Metazoa > Arthropoda > Malacostraca > Decapoda > Cambaridae > Procambarus > Procambarus virginalis. The sequence goes on along the minus strand of WNGS01005997.1, from coordinate 16,879,264 downwards.
AGAGGGTAGGCGATTCTATGGGTTTATAACTCTATGGGTAAAAAAATCTTGTTTTCCGTCCTACACTGTCTTGTTGAGCTTCATATACACTAGTTAGTATAATATATAAGATAATTATTAGCTTTATGTTAACAAATTGTAAGCCTCTCTTGACTAATAAGAAAATTCTCAAGCTGATTGGAAAATTTACAAAGATTTGCATCTGCTAAACATTGATGTGCTGTTTTTTTATTATTACAGTTGCTGCTGCTACTGATTTTGCAGCTACAACAGTACAGGAGTTATACGAGCCCTGCCATTCCCTCATCTTGAAATCAGAAAATAACGCTTCTGACTATGCACAGCCTGACAACAACAAAATCATTTGGCTATGCATTGTAACAGATAACTAGTGTGGCAAAATCCCGAAGACACCCCTGGATACACTGGCAGGCAAGAGCTAGGCCCTCACCATGCAGAGGACCAACCGGAAATCTAGGTCTATCGACCAACACCCTGCTACTCCACATGATAAAATACATAAAGTGTGCTCCTCGACATTACCAAGTCTAATAGAAATCCAAGCACAGTTGGGTACAGAAAAAATTATACAAATTTTACTCGATAGAGGCGCATTCATTCTCATCCCACAATCGAGAATTCCGGGTTAAAATCCAGGGCTAGACAGAAATGGTTGGGAGCGTTTCCTATCACCTAATGTACTGTTCACCTGGGAAGGGTCAGTTTCAGTAATTCGACCCTGGGGGGGGAGGGACCTCGATATAAGCTTAATATATACTATATGTACATACTGGCTGCCTGTCCCCCGGCACAATGAATTATTATAATTATAATAAAGAACCAGGTGCCCACAACATCTCGAGTGCACATAAGAAGCCTACCCTCGGTGCCCCTCGTCCAAGTCAATGCCAGATCCTTCCCCCGCCCAAAACTCATACTGGAAAAGAAGTGCAAATCTATAACCTTCCTAATGACTCCCATATGATGTGCTGGACATATCATATGTCCAAGCAGTTGAAGGATGCCTTATAACCTAACGGGCACAATTTTAACAGGCTTTCCATCGACCCACATGTGTTACATGAGCTAGATGGCCACCCAGCATCGAGAATAAACCAGGAGCCCTATATATTTAATATATTTGTAAACTGATTTCTTAAAAATGAGTCACCTTAAGCTCGCTGGTTTGTGATGACAGATCAGCTGATTGCGATTCATACTCAAAATTATATACTTTAGTAAGTTTGTTATATTTTAATAGGTAAATTAGTTATAGCACTCAAACTTTAATACAGATGTATATTACATATTTTTGTATTTTTAACTAAAAGATAATTCAAGTTTTTAAAGCAAATCGCGATACACGTATACGAACGATCATACCAACAGTAACTGTTGAAGCTTTTGTGGTTCAAGTTCTTATATTCATCTAATTTTAAATATTACAAACAAATTTTATTTAATAATTTAGATTTAATAGTTTAGGTTAAAAATATTCCTATATATTTATTATTTTCAAATATAAGAGTAGAAAATCAAGACTTTTAATACTTTAGAACCTTTCTGGTAGATTGGTCAGCCTGACAGAGACACAAGTGTCAACATGGCAAACCAAGAAGTCGACGAGCTCTTCGAGGTTAAGACCTCATTTTACATTGGGAACTATCAGCATTGTATTAATGAAGCCCAGAAATTGCAGGTAGAGTATTTTTCTCTTGTTGGGTTACGTATACAATAAATGTAATGCATCTATCGCGGCTTTTGAATGATGTGCCGGACTGTCGATGGTCTCGAACCCTGTACCTACTTGATATATTTATTTACATTATCGTAGAGTGAATTTAGTAAAACTCTTATTTGTACATACAATAGATTCATATTAGTACAGTGTATACCTACAATTAAAAGTAGCCGCATAGACTAGGCAATCGCTAAAGAAGGCTGGCCTCAGGCCAAGCTGCAATAGAACTATAGAAATCATCTATGGGTATTCTATACATAGAAGTTTATTAAATGTAAATGGAATAGAAGTTTATTCTCTTAAGTTAGAGAAGGTAGAATGTAACTATGCTAGTTACCTACAATCACCTATAATCATCTCAAGATAGCTAAATGTGGAAGTTGGAGTGGTTCTCCTGATGTTGTCTAAGGCTGAGGGAGTTTATAAATGTCTAGGTTTACCTGTGCTGTGTACTACCCAGTGAACAGAACCCATTCCTTTGGACTGGCTGTTGGACTATAAAAGTTTTTGCTTTCCCCTTCAAATTATGGGTGACATCAGATGCATCAATCTTATACATTTTTGGTCAAAGGTAGTAGGCATTTTATTTGGGTTGTAACTCGAGGTACATCTTTGAAGGATTATATCTGATTACACTAAACATTCATGGAATTTTGTTTATATTTTTTAGTAATTACTGTATAATTTTTTTAAATATGATTTAACAATTGTTCAGAATTAATTATTCAGGAGAGGTTATTAATATTGCATAATAAAGAAACAAATATTTATGATGCTAAGAAAGTTTTTTGCTTCCAGCCAAGTACACCAGAACTACGTCAAGATCGAGACGTATTTCTTTACCGTGCATTGATAGGTCAGCGCAAGTATGGCGTAGTCCAGAGTGAAATTAAACCATCAGCACCAGCTCCTCTTCAGGCACTCAAGCTTTTAGCACGTTATCTGCAGTCCCCAGATAACAGGTCGGTAACAAATTGGGTGAAAACTGAGTGGGTCCAAAGGGACATTTTCCTCTTTCCAAATACAGTACAGTAGTCTTAAAATATAAATATATATACTGATATATATATATATATATATATATATAATTACTCAAGTAAGTAATTATCAAAAGAAGGCACCATACCAGGAAGGCTATGTAGCACCAATTTTAATTACTCTAAGTTGCATTGACATAACTTAGCGCTGTTGTAATGGGTGACATCAAAGGCTATTATTGTGCAAGTTTGAATAAATAGAATGGCAAGGGCAATGCTTTTGGTCTAAAGGTTAAATGGCTCTTAGCCTATGAAAAGAACTGCTTGCCCAGTTCATTATTCAATAATTCATTATAGTGGATACATTTTTACCATGCTCTTTCCATTGCAAAAAATCCATTTTGTTTGAACTTTGCTACTATATTTTGTCATTTACAATACTTATCACAAAATTTTTAGTGGTTATTTTAACGGCAAATTTTATAACACATCTTTGTGTATTTTTACATACTCAAGCATATGAACAATGCATTATATATATATATGATGTTGTTTTCCAAACTTAAAATCTATTTTCATCATATGGCAAACTGTCTCTTATCATAAACCTAATTTTGTTATTAAACATTAATATTCCAGTCTTTCCTCGCATAATTTCTTGGTACAGTATTTCCACTCGCTGTCAATAACATGACCAAAAATTTTGTTGCACACAGAACTGAACAGTATTATTTTGAAATTCTCCACACCTATAATAACAATGATCAAATTCCTAGAAAGTGGGGTATAGGAGTATTAAGAATACATAGAGAAATCACAATAACGTGATATATCGAGGAACAAATTCACAAGGGCCTTGATGAGGATTTGAACCTATGTGGTGGATGTTCCCAGACGTGCTCTAGTCAACTGTACCAAGACATGGTATAAGAATTTCAACCTGGAGTGCTACTGCACTCCCGAGGCTTCCACTGAAGCTTAATCAAAGTTTCACACAATTCTTATACTGTCGTGGTACGGTTGACTAGAGCGTGTCTGGGAACATCCAGCGCGTAGGTTCAAATCCTCAGAAAGGCCCTTGTGAATTTGAGTATTAAGGATAATTTGTGTAGATAATAGCATGGAATGTATTGTTAACTTTGTGAAACTTTACATTACTTTGCATTTATTCTCGCTATAATGTGTGTTAATTCTAATACCTTGACAGGGCAACAATTGTAAATGAACTTGAATCACAACTAAGTGGAAATGTTGATCTGACCAACACAGCCTTACTTGTGGTAGCAGCAACTGTCTACTGCCATGAAGAGAATTATGAAGCAGCACTCAGAGTTCTTAATCAGTCAGATGCACTTGAATGGTAAATACAGTACTGTACTTAATATTCTTTGTTAGTAAAAATTTTAGATCTCTTAATACTTCTGAATCTATAAGATACAAAGCAGTTGATACATTTTTGTAAATTCTCTTATGTAAATCACTTGGTTAAACACTCAAAATTATCATTGTTCTATTCCTCAGTCGAGCCCTGATGGTTCAAACCTTCTTGAAAATGGAACGTCTGGATGCTGCTCGCAAAGAACTGAAAACATTACAAGAAAAGGATGATGATGCTACTCTGACCCAAATGGCCCAAGCCTGGACCCACATAGCCACAGTTAGTATGCAGTGTTTTTATTTATTACCACAAATCACATATTTATAGGGATAGAGATCACATACTTAACTTGCCCATTGATGACCACTTGCCCAGAGTAAAATTTAAAAATTAAGCCATATTAATGCACTTCTAAATTAAAGTTTTAAGAGTAAACCACAATGTTATTCACTAGAAACGTCAACTGGTCGATATGGTTTCCATTGGATTCTCCTTGCATTAAGAAACAATACAATACAACCTAAATCTCAACATATATATGGGATCCACCCCAATTCGTTACAGTGAGGGATTCATTGCAACTGGAGATGCCTCCAGGATGCATTTCCTGTGACCTATGGGCTAATTTTTAACTCCAACTTATAATATAATAGATAACTACCAAATAAACATGTCTGTAAAAAATTGAACCACATCTGACTCATTTCTCGTGTAAAAAGAGAAATCTCGTTTTCAAAGTTAACATGGCCTCAAAAACTCGTTTACTAAAGATAACATGGCCATGGGTGAACCAAAAAAATGTCAACTATAAATGAATACAACTCTAAAAATTTGGTTTTAAATATCCTCATTAGCATTCTAAATGCTCCAACTGTTTCTTGTAATATTGAGTCCATCTCAAAAATTTATCAAAAATGTAATTGCAGCAATAATTAGTTACCATTCATACCCTAATATTTCCTATGTTATATGGGCTAATTTCACTGAGCAAAATTTTAATTTCAATGTGTCATATGAAGGACAACTACCATGAAAACCTGTATTTAAAGAGATTAAACTACGTCTTATCTAGCATAGCATAACTACATTATTATCTAGTATACTTCACACACCCTAGCCTTGGATTATTTTTCCTTTGAAAATGAGGTTTCACGTTTGCAAATGAAAACTTGAGAATCTCAAAATTAAAATGAGTTACAGAATTTGATTTTATATATGCTCAATGGCTTTCCCTATGCCCCTTACCATTTCTTGCTTGGTGTGCCAATCTACGAAGACCATTAAAGAGTGATTGGACCCATATTAAGAGTTGCCTTTTGCCCAATGAACAAAATTCCAAAAGCACCCAACAAAAAATGTGTGATGGGAGCCAAATTAAGTATGACCATTCATACCTTATATTTGCCATGCTTTATAAGCTGATTTCACAGAAAGAAATTATATAATTGCTACCTGTCATTTGAAGGGCAACAACCAAGAGAACCTTTCTGTAGAGAGATGTAACCATATCTAGCATATTTCCCGTGCCCAAACCTCAAAATCTCATTTTCCAAGAAAAATTGGGCCATAGTTTACTGAATGTAAACCTCTGCAACTGCAAAATTAAAACAGAACCATAGAATTTTGTTTTAAATATGCTCAGTGGCTTTCCCTAGGCCCCAACTGTTTCTTGTAATGTTGCCTCCATCTGTGAACTGTCCTAACATCCTAAGGAAATCCTCACATCGCCCACTTCGTTTGTCAAATTGGCCGAGTAAATATGGCATGAAAAGTGTGTGTTCCAACCAGAGATTTGCCGAATGGAGGTGAGTTGTATTGAGGTTTCACTATAAAGTGAAATATTAGTTCAGATTTCTGTATAATTGCCCCTTTTCTATGGCTGTTGATCACAAAGATATTCTTATAGGAAATGATATAGTACAAACAAAATCTATCTTTTGAACTTAAGAAACCATTCCTCTTGTAACGGAGCCGTTTTTACTTAATTACCAAGTTACACAAAGGACAGTTTTGTTATTAGTACAAAATGTAGCATTATAGTTAAATTTGAACCACAGCTATTTGTAAAAAAAAAAAAAATTGATGCTATTAAGAAGGAAGCAATATTTTGTAAGTTCAATTTTGTGTGAAAGTTTTAGGTTGATTAACAAGCAACTAAATCATCATTGTAATAACAGTAAACATGATATTGATTGCTAATGTTTGTTTGTGATGAATTACTGGACATAAAAATCTAATTCACTGTGTTGCTATATAGTTCATGATTAAGTGCAGCCTCTTGATTGCAGTTTAATGAAACTTGATTTGCAAGTTTGTTTGTGACGTACAGTATTTGAATGTTTACAGTGCATAATACAATGTGCGGTCCATTTATAAAGTCTTCGCTAAGTAAAATGTGATATTTGCATGATGAAAGATTCCCCATCTCCGGTGAGTTGCATTTGATCTCATTCATTATCTTGTACCAACTTGGACTGAACTCTTTAACAACCTTTTACAACAGAAGTCTGTCCACTTTCAGAGCTTATCTAGGATCTCCTGCAGCAGCCTAAAATTCTCCTTGAGCTTTACTTGCCTCATTAGCTTTGGATTATCTTTAAACATTGATATTTAGTAACTTGCCCCCTTCATGTCTTGATTATCATGAGTTACATGTGATTTGGATTTGCTTCAACAGGGTGGAGAGAAGCTCCAGGATGCCTACTACATCTTCCAGGAGATGATGGACAAGAACAGTAGTACAGCTGTTCTTCTCAATGGCCAGGCAGTGTGTTTCCTTGGACAGGGTAAATATGAAGAAGCAGAGGGAGCTTTGCAGGAAGCCTTGGATAAAGATCCTAATAATCCAGATACCCTAATTAATCTGATGGTTCTTGCTCATCACACTGCTAAGCCTGAAGAGGTGAGGCTTTTTAACTATTACATTGGTCTCGATATTTATAAGGATGTTCTGTATTTGGTTATAGAGCAATGGCTGTCGACAGAAAAGGTGATCCTTGTATGGCGTTTTGCCCGATTTAATATTGTTTATTTGGTAAGTTTATATAAAGTATACTATATCTTAAATGTTACTTAAATCATGGTGTTTAATTTTTCTCTCTCCAGTACCCAAGTTGATGGTAATAGGAAATTTGACTAGACACGGTTATTAATTTCACATCCTTCCCAGAAAACTAATTTAACAATAATTACTGTATCGGTGAAATGCCTGTATTACAGTATTGGCACAGTATTAGATACAGTATGGTAATGTATTTGATTTGTTGTGCTTTTTAATATTTTTTCAGCATATTGCTTTGTGAATCATAATGAAATATGATTCAAATTTAATATTTGGTTAATTTAGGTATTCATTTTGCAATTTTGGGTCATTTATCCAGCAAATTGTTCATATCTTGGATGTGATGGATATCCAGTTCAGTTATTGATTTGGCAGAAAACAGATCAGAGACTATACAGAGGAACTGTAATAGAACAAAACATTTGATATGTTGGAAAGAATTTGCTTCTGGAAATCTTGATTATTAGATTGGATGTTCAAATAACTTTCGTCTCAAACTGTACTTACTTACATTTTAAAATATATATACAGTATATACCCTCTCTGTATTTGTTTTCAGTAAAAGATATTATATTTTCATATTCAAATGCATTGCTTATCAATTTTGTATGTTTAATCTTTTGCAGTAAAAAAACATTAACACTTAACTATATATATATATATATAAATATAAAAACTAAAAACCTTGATTTATGGAAACCTTTTAAAGTTTTTGATGGATCCTGTCCCAGTTAGTCCCTCTATGGAGGTTCCACTATATAAAGAAGTAAATTATTCTCAGATCTTAACAGTACTACTTGTACGTCTTTGCAGCTGCCTTAAAAAAATTTGTGTTGTATTCTTGAGTGAAGAGATGTAGTACAGCACTGTACAGAGCAGGCCCCCCCTCACTATTTATGGGATACATTCATTTAAAATAACTTGGGAATGCTAACCATATTTTGAAAATAGGATGATCATAATACAGTCTAACCAGCCATTAAATTCAAATTGTGGTAGGTGCTTAAATATACTAATAATAAAATTGCAAAATATATATACAGTACATATTTTTTTTAAATAAAATATATTTATTTTTAATATAAAAAGTACAGCATAGATAAACTTAGCCATGCTTGGCTTGTTTGCTAGCAGCTCGCTGTGAAAGAATTAATCTTTTATATGACATTTAATTACCATCAATGGTTCTAGTTATTGCACTAGGTTTTGCAGTCCAACCCGTATTTTTACTTGTTACCAAAACATCCACACATACTAAACACCCAACTTCCACACTTGGAAAAGAAAGGAAGCCACTTCCTTTTTCACATGTGGGTTGGATATTTAATTTTCAGCCATATTATTGTGACTTGCTCTCTGCTTAACAAATACTTCAACAAAAGGGAAGCTTATGCTTTCATATTTCTTCGTATCACAAAAAGATAAGACATGCTAGAAGAAAAATGTTACATTACCTTGTTTACTTTCAGGTTGCTAGCCGATATTTAGCACAGCTGAGAGACGAGCACAAGTGTCACAAGTTTGTACAAGACATAGTGGCCAAAGAGGAGGAGTTTAATCGTTAGTTAAACAATATGCTGCTTAATATTATAATTCATTTGAAATTTGTTTGCAAATGGAGTCCTTTGGGGGGTTATTTTTATTTGGCTAAACATATTAGGATTTCTGTGACTTGAAAAAATCACATGATTATCAAATTTAAAGTTCTGGTTCAACATTCCACAATTAGGGATATTCATTTGGAGGGAGGGAATTATCAGGAGAAAGTGCCAAGCCATTAAAACTACTATATAGCACTTGGAAGGGGTCAGGATAAGGATTTGGGATGGGACGGGATATTCATTTGGAGTGAAAGTAAAATGTTTATGTATTAAGTCACACTAAACAAATAAAATCTGCATATTTATCAATTGGACATTTCTATTACCTTGCCAACTCCTTGCTCCACTTAAAATGGTAAAGTGTGACGGTAATGAATTTCCAGACGCCGAGGTTAAATGTTTGAATACCAAATTGACTGCCTCCCATTTCTCACATTGGCTTACTTCCTAAGCCACCAAGCAGGGAAGACTAACTTGCTTATTTTAATGTGTAGCACCATCAGTGTTGCTGGATATTCAGTACCTGCCAGAATCAGATGAATGTCTTATTTTTTACGTTTCCTACTGCTTCCCATACTTGATACAAAGTGTGATGGCTGCATCTTTACTAAAGTTGATGTTTTCTGAACTTCCCAACTTTTTTTTTTAAGATGAAAAATGTTTTGCCTTGTACAGTTTATTTATTTTTTTTTAGTATACAGTTACCAGTACTTTAAATTATATACATGTCCTATGAGTTTAACAATGACAAGTGTCAAGTTTCTCATGTAATGAGGTTTTAGTAATAGCTATGGATCCTTGGATAGATTGGATGTCAAGAATTACTTTAATTACAAAATTTTAGTAAAGTACAATATTATGAAAGTGTGATGTGACCTCGACTGACTTGTGTTTATGGGGCAATATTTGCAACTCGCCATGGTAATTATCAACGAGTACATGATTATTGTTAAGGAATATGTACTATATATACTTTACACAGTATTTGCCATACATTTATCTCAAAAAATAAATAATGACCAGTCCAGTCACTAGCTGATGTTGCCAAATTTAATGCTGAATTTGGTCTAGAAAATTGTTAACCAGGAAAACATACTCTTCTAGTTTGAACATAATAACTTATCCTCCTCAATAGAAAATTGTATTATGTAAGTGGTATGGTGTATTTTTGTAACACCAAGTTACAAGCTTCATAATTGACTAGAAAAAAGTGGAAAATTACTAAGATGACAACTTTGAGTACAGTAGTTTAAACTTGTCAAAAAGTACTAAGCCAACATGGTTATATATCACTATGCAAATCACAGATGGTTCCCAGATATCTAAATATTTCTCAAGATATCTATACAGGTGAAGCATTTACAAAATTAACAACTGTACATCGAAATTATACTTCCACAAGGGCCAAGCTTCTACCATGAAGTGCTCACTAGTTGCTGTGTGTGTGTCCATTACAAAACCAAACTACAGTACAGTACTGTAATATTCGGTGTGTTAACTCTTGTGATGTACAGATAATTGAAAGAAGGGACTTTTGCAGCACACCATGGTTGGTCCTGAAACTTTTCTGCCAATGTGATTATACCAGGGACCAGATTCACGAAGCAGTTACACAAGTACTTACGAATGTGTACATCTTTACTCATTCTTTGACGCCTTTGGTTACATTTATTAAAACAAGCATGAAAACTTTCCAATTAAGTGTTGCTATTGTTATAAACAGCCTCCTGGTGCTTCAGAGCTCATTAACTGTTTAATAATTGTAAACCCAAAGATTGAGAAAAGATGAACAGGTTCGTAAGTGCTTGCGTAACTGCTTCATGAATTTGGCTCCAGTACTGTAACCATGGTAGCGAGGCAGACCATCCAACCTTTAAATGGTTGACTATTTGTGCCAGAATATGGCATCTTCTTCACCAAGCTCTTGGTAAACCCACCTGACCTGGCTACAGCATAAGATTGTACTGTATTCATATTTCATAGTTATTAATTGTACTTACTCCTGGGTCTTTTATTCTAGTAAGCACTCGTTAAATTTTATTATTATTATTCACTTACAATTATGTAGTAATTTACTTGTGGAACAGTTTTTTTCCTTTCAAGGTCATAACCCAATCATAACTGGTAGTGTGCCTTTGCCTCTGATTGCGAGAGAGATTTTGGCATGAAAATGGACAAGTCACCAGAAAATTAAGTCCATGAAGTAGTAAAAAATTAAAGAAAAATGTTGGTAATGGTTCAAAATGAAAAATATTATTAAGCTTAGTAAATAATAACGCTTAATAAAATATTAAGTATGAAAACATAAATGCTAAAGTTGTCATGCTTAATAAATCAAAGCAAAAGTTAGATGAGGCTACTTGTAAGTTGTTTATACAACACCATAGTTTGTAAATTTTGTACAGTGGTTTTGTGCTTAGCATTACTGTAGAGTACTATATATTTTCACTTAGTCTACAGAGTTTAATAAGAACTATTGTGGTCATCTCCATGGTAAGTAAAATTAATAAAATTTGAGGCTATTTTACTTTTAAAATATAGTCTAATTATTTATATGAGAATGAATTGTTGTCCACATCATTTGGGGTCAGAAAAATCAATCTAGTGTCTCTTTAAAACCTGAATTTTTTGGTGAGCTGACTGGAATCCAGTTATTAGTCTGCCTGAACAAGATTACATTGTACTGTACTCGGAAACTTGACTGGTTATAGATGACCTGACAAAATCATCCTTTTTCCATCCTGTGAAATCCATCCAGAGATTTTTTGGGTGTGCTCATCATTCTTTATACACATCACACGACATGCCACAAGGCAGGTCATTGAAATTGAAACAGCTCTCATAGTGACAATTTTTCTACAAACAATAATTTACCTAACCATCTAGATTTGTGTATCCAAATACACAAATATCTGCCTTATTTTCAGTACGAGACATTTTGATACTAAATTCTATTCACAAAAACATTAATTATTAGTTACTCTTACAAATTCACAGTAAAATAAACTCTATATATTCCCAAACAAATACCTTAACTATCACTATACTGTATATGGATTTTAGATTTACTCTTATGTTCTGTTTACACTGCATTCTTTCTCTCGTTTAGAGTTTGGAACGTGTAAGCCAGTCAAACTCTTGCTGCTTACGCTGTGCCATGGGGTTGATCATCACGTTGATGAGGGATGGTTTATGTTCTTCTTGGAGAGCCTTGGTCACTGAAGCTTGCAGCTCGGGGATAGACTTGCAAAAGTAACCAGTATCATTGAAGACGGATGCCATACGTTCATAGTGTGCATTTGGAAGTAGTGAGTTAGGTGGTGTTGCAATGGCGGCATCCATTCCATCACGAATGTCATTAAATAATTCTTCATCCAGTCCACCATAGATACCTAACAGAAATATTCAAAATTACTATTTTTTTTCTATCAATATGAATTAAATGTTCATTTTCGGTAGGTAAATTTTTAGTCTCAATAAAGTTCTCTGATAATTAAAAGTGAGAACTATTTCAGCTTTTTATTCAAAATCAAATAAACAAAACAGTATTCTTACCATTGTTGTTTACAATTATTATAATAATTGGCAGTTTGTAGCGATAAATGGTTTCCAATTCCATGCCACTAAAACCAAAAGCAGAATCCCCTTCCACACATACTATTCGCTTGCCTGGGGCATGGTCTTTTGCCCAGAGGGCTGCAGCAATTGCAAAGCCAAGTCCCACTCCCATCGTACCAAATGTACCTGCATCCAGTCTGTGGCGTGCATGTCTGAAATATATAGTTTGTATGATTAACATTGTGCTACACATTATTACAAACTAACACTAGTGTAGTGCAAGAAGTCAAACTTAAAGAAATCAATACCACCATTTCTCACTTTCATGGGGAAAAAGAGATCATAAAAAATAAGAATTAAGCATCAAATATAACAAATGCCATTTCTGGCAGGAAGCCAGGAGCTCCAAAAGTTTAGCTCAGAGGACCCTCACAAATTTTTCAATACACAATCCCAGTTACTTAAAATCTAAAGTATGAGAGACATAANTGGCAACACGTTTTATCCTTAACACTTTTTTATTTTGTTTTATCTTAACTTTTATCCACTTATCGCGATTTCTTCGCTTCAAGACTTGAGCAAGTAATGTGGGTTGGCTCTTGAGGAAAGGCAGTAATTGGCTCAGAGGGGCTAACCTCGATAAACCTAACAGGCATCTTGTCCTCGACGATGGGAAACAGACACCAAGTTATCATCTTTTCTGTGAAAGATGAAGATACATCCTACGTCGTCCAGAGTGCATCCTACGTCGTCCAGAGTGCATCCTACGTCGCCCAAAGTGCATCCTTCGTCGTCCAAAGTACATCCTACGTCGTCCAAAGTACATCCTACGCGTACTAGTGGAAGGTACTCGAAGGTCGGGTCCCAAGCATGCACAATGAGTACAAAATTTATTGGAGCAAACTTATGGAAGGAAATGCAGAATAGTTCCAGAGAAAAGTAGCACTGTCATCATCATAACCAGAGAACACTGCATGAGCATCAGAGACTCGAGACCTTTCATCCTCCTGCCAATAAAATCTAAGAAATATTTTTGGAATATGTCTAAATGTTCAAGAGGATGTGGAAACGCTCCTCCATAAAGTGCCGGATCAGCTAAGTTGTATGTAATGGATATGTGGACTTGTGGAGCGATGCAAGCAACAGTCATGCCAAGACGCTTGGTTCCTGGCCTGGCGTCCTGCCGTCTACTCCTGACCTCCATTGTGGGAGTAGAACTATCGAAACTGGTTAATAGGTTGAACTACAGGATTCGTTGAAGAGGAAAATGTATATGAAAGAATGGTGTGATTTCAAAAAAATTCTATGTAGTCTGTGAGAAGGAGAAGTGGTCTGTGAGAGGGAGAAGTGGTCTGTGAGAGGGAGAAGTGGTCTGTGAGAGGGAGAAGTGGTCTGTGAGAGGGAGAAGTGGTCTGTGAGAGGGAGAAGTGGTCTGTGAGAGGGAGAAGTGGTCTGTGAGAGGGAGAAGTGGTCTGTGAGAGGGAGAAATATTCTTGGGGAAGTGATGACTGCACGGTGCAAAAAAAAGGTTTAGTTTCGGGAAGGGGGGCGTGGCCTGTGAGAGAATGGGTGTGGTCTCTGTTGAGGTGAAACTCATTCGCGCGAAATTTCAGGTCATTTGTACAACAGGAGATTAATGATGCTAGTGTGTCGAGGGAGTCTCTGTGGGGTATGGATAAGGGGGCCCTGAATTGGCAGAGTTAAAGGGGTGTGTGTGGAGAGGGTGGTGGAGGATTCCACCCAGGTCTCGTCCTACTCTGTCGCCCCTCCACTCCCTCCCTCCCTCTACCCTCTCTCTCTTTCTCCCCTTCCCTTCCTCCGTCATCACTACCACCTCTTGGTTGATCGACAAGTCAAAACAACAGAAATTAATCGACTTCGAGAGGGTTAAGTTTCAAGTTAAAAAAATGCAGAAGGGTTAAAAGGGCATTGTGATGAGGGAGTGAGGAACTGAGAGGGATAGTGAGGATGACAGGGGGGGGGGACGGTGAGGATGTAGTTTGGTGAGAGAAGGGACAGTGAGGAAGGAGGTAGGATTAGTGGGGGAGGGGAAAAGGTCCCTGATTGTGAGTGTGATTGGAGACATCCAATGTAACTCATTTCTCTATACAGTGATGCAGATTATAGTTATTGACTTGGGAATTCCTGCTGGTGTTGATATTGACACAGGTGTTGATATTGGCACAGGTGTTGATATTGACACAGGTGTTGATATTGGTGCTAGTACTATTGGTACTGATGTTAATCGTGTTGTTATTAATACAGTTGTTACTGATACAGGTTTTGTTATTGGTTCTGCTGTTTATACAGGTGGCATTCGTATTTCTGACTCTTACTGGTATGGCTGTTACTGTTAATGGTATGGCTGTTACTGTTAATGGTATGGCTGTTACTGTTAATGGTATGGCTGTTACTGTTAATGGTATGGCTGTTATTGTTAATAGTATGGCTGTTACTGTTAATAGTATGGCTGTTACTGTTAATGGTATGGCTGTTACTGTTAATGGTATGGCTGTTATTGTTATAAGTATGGCTGTTACTGTTAATGGTATGACTGTTACTGTTAATGGTATGGCTGTTACTGTTAATGGTATGGCTGTTACTGTTAATGGTAAGGCTGTTACTGTTAATGGTATGGCTGTTACTGTTAATAGTATGGCTGTTACTGTTAATAGTATGGCTGTTACTGTTAATGGTATGGCTGTTACTGTTAATAGTATGGCTGTTACTGTTAATAGTATGGCTGTTACTGTTAATGGTATGGCTGTTACTGTTAATGGTATGGCTGTTACTGTTAATGGTATGGCTGTTACTGTTAATGGTATGGCTGTTATTGTTAATAGTATGGCTGTTACTGTTAATGGTATGGCTGTTACTGTTAATGGTATGGCTGTTACTGTTAATGGTATGGCTGTTACTGTTAATGGTATGGCTGTTACTGTTAATGGTATGGCTGTTACTGTTAATAGTATGGCTGTTACTGTTAATGGTATGGCTGTTACTGTTAATGGTATGGCTGTTATTGTTAATAGTATGGCTGTTACTGTTAATGGTATGGCTGTTACTGTTAATAGTATGGCTGTTACTGTTAATGGTATGGCTGTTACTGTTAATGGTATGGCTGTTACTGTTAATGGTATGGCTGTTACTGTTAATGGTATGGCTGTTACTGTTAATGGTATGGCTGTTATTGTTAATAGTATGGCTGTTATTGTTAATAGTATGGCTGTTACTGTTAATGGTATGGATGTTACTGTTAATGGTATGGCTGTTACTGTTAATGGTATGGCTGTTATTGGTATAATTGTTACTTGATTTTTATTAAAATTCTAGAACCACTAATGTCAGAGCATTATTGTCGTTAGGTTATCATCCAGTATTGTTTAGCTGCACAATAAACAGACAAGAGTTGATTTATTATTCTAGCTATTTCAATATTCCTTCGTTGGTCTTGTCTTTTATGCCTGGTAAATGTCTTACTTCTTTCTTTACCCGATCTGTACTAATTCTTTCCCTGTTGACCAGACCACACACTAGATGGTGAAGGGACGACGACGTTTCGGTCCGTCCTGGACCCTTCACAATCGACTTGAGAATTGTCCAGGACGGACCGAAACGTCGTCGTCGTCCCTTCACCTTCTAATGTGTGGTCTGGTCAACATACTTCAGCCACGTTATTGTGACTCATCGCCTGCAGCTCTTCCCCCTCTCTGTGTCTCTGTGTCTCCTCCTGCCTCCCTCCCAGCCTGCTTGGACAACGAGCAGTGGTGGCGGTGGAGGGCCCTCCACGTCAGTCCGGCCACCTCCACAAACACTCCACACTTCCTAATAGTGACAGATACAGACTCCACAGCGAGCCGCCCGCTTTGATCCAAGTTCCATTTTCTTATTCGTTATTTGTTGGTCGAGTTGTGGTTGTGGTAATTGATATACTCAATTGTTCATGTGGCGGTCGAATTTTACGTCTTTATCCTTTTATAAAATAGATTTATATAAATTAGATTCTTTATAAAATAGAAAACTGAGGAATGTTTGTTCAATCTCTAGAATCCAGATCGTAGAAGGCATTTGTGTAGAATGGGAATCCCTGCTTATTAATCTTCAATCAACTATGGTGGGATAGCTCTTTATGGTAGTAATTTTGGTTATGGTGGTAGTTATTGCAGCCGTGGTAGTACACAATGCGATGATAATAGTTGTAGTGTTGTGATGGATGTTGTTGACGTTGCCGAGAGGGTTGTGGTGCTGATGTGTTGCGGTGGAGGGGGTTGTGTGGTGCTGCTGTTGGGCAGAGAGGGTTGTGGTGGTGCTGTGTTCACTGGAGGGCGTTGTGGTGTTATGGTTGTGTGTGTGTGTGTGTGGTGCTGGTAGTCTATATGGTGACAGTGTAGGTTCTCGAGCTGGTTCTTGCTTGAATACTTTAGAATGTTGTTATAGCGGAAGTGGGAGCACGAAGTCACTATAAAGTGGTGTTGCTGAATTCCCCCTGCATACAAATGAAGTGTGAGACGCCTACTCACGACGCCACAACACCGCCCTGAGTGGCCAGGACGACATGATGGGCGCCACAATCATTACACGCACCATATGGCCCTGTATGACTAACCATCCTGCGAGATGGGGACTTGTATTACCACTGCTACCTTATTCAATCTTGTGTTGATGATATCCTCAAAATGCATCCGGAGTCTGCCAGTGCAGACTGCTTATCACATGCCTCTGTATGACTAACCATCCTGTGTGATGGTTTTTTTTAGCATCACGAAGTTAGCTTTTTTGACACACTGTACTCCACTTCATATAGTCTAGGGTAGCTGCACTAATGCAGATGTACCTCATGTATTAATAATAAAAAAAAAGTGACCGAGGGAGACTGTGGCTACCAGAGGCCATCTGCACACGCCAGCTGGTCCCAGTAATTATCACTCGAATGAATTTAACGTCGAGCATCCAACTGTTTGATGGCTTACCTCTGGCCAGAGGGAAGATGCCCGTCGTGTTCAACAACATTCACCTCCGTTAGACGACAATCACCCTATACTCCGTCGCTTTCTATGAGTAGGGACTACTCATTCCTAAGAATGTGTTTGGATGAGATAAAACCCACGCTTATGTATGTGTGTATGTTCTTGCGTGTAATTTTTGTATACTCGTGTTCTCTGTGACATGTGTGTATATTCTTGAAACTGTCACGCTGTAAGGAAACGTCGAAATAAAATAGAAAACTGAGGAAATGTTTGTTCAATCTCTAGAATCCAGATCGTAGAAGGCATTTGCGTAGAATGGGAGACATCTCCCCTCACCCGCCTTCCCTCACCCCTCTCTAGCTCTCCTCCCCTCACCTCTCTAGCTCTCTTTCCCGTTCCACTTTTATGTTATCTAACCCACGTATAAGGTATAGAAACCACGTATAAGATATACAACCAACGTATAGGGTATATAGCCCACGTATACGTTCCCAAACTGGCGGTCCGGTGTGTGACACAGGCGAGGACAGAGGTCGTGACCCAAGAGTGATCCATCACGTGACCTGACCCTGGACCGTTCATCTCCACTTCCCTCCTGCTTTAGTTTTCTCTATCCCTCCCTTTCTAACCCATGTTCTTGGACTGGTCGGGGTTCAATCCCCGATGATCCAGGTGGGTTGGGCACCATCCCTTCACTCTATCCTCCTATCCCAGCTCCCTGTCCTCATCCACCCCGGAGCTTTCTCTTGAGTCTTTACCTTCTCCCTCCTCTCCCTTTTGTTAAGTTCATTATGATTGGTATTATCGGTCCTTTGTGAATTGTGCCAGCTAGGAGGAGCTGTTATCATGCCTTCTGCCACCTCGCTCTAGCAACTGGTCCATCGTGTAATCTTATATCGGTACATGCTTATTATTATTTCATATATATATATATATATATATATATATATATATATATATATATATATATATATATATATATATATATGCGAACAAGCCTGAATGGTCCCCAGGATTGGTATGGGTCTGGGATGTGAGTTTTCATTCATATATATATATATATATATATATATATATATATATATATATATATATATATATATATATATATATATATATATATATATATATATATATATATATATATATATATATATATATATATATATATATATGAAATCTCCACATCCCAGAAGTGACTCGAACCCAGATCACCAAAAGCACAATGCAATTGTTGTACATGGTAACTTATCCACTCGACCAACAGCGACCGTACAAAAGACGATGATAGCCGAGGCTATTTGACCACCGTCCCGACGGCACTTTGATGGTAATCTTGGGCATAGTTATTTCATCAAATCGCTCACTTTATGCAACTGAAAACTCCACACCCCAGAAGTGACTCGAATCCAGCTTGCTAGGAGCACAATGCAACTGGTTTATATGGTACCTTATCCACTCGACCATCAGTGACCGTATAAATGGTCAAATAGCCTCGGTTATCATCATCTTTTGTACGGTCACTGATGGTCGAGTAGAATGTGTTCCACTCGACACATGTATACATGTATGTATGACACACACATATACATACACATGTATGTATATGTGTGTGTGTGTGTGTGTGTGTGTGTGTAAATCACGAAAATAAACACGTGATGAGAAATGTGACAGTGTCAGACCACGAAGGAAGAATTGAAACAGGAATTTGCTTAAGTACTCTCGAACATAATAATACAAATTAATACAGAAAGGTGAAGATGTATTATTGTATTGAAGGGTGTATATTGGTACACCCTTCAGAAGATTTATTATTAAATTCGAAAGTACTCAAGGAAATTCCTGTTCAATTCTTCCTTCGTGGTCTTACACTGTCATATATATATATATATATATATATATATATATATATATATATATATATATATATATATATATATAATGGTACATTGGGTTTATGAGAGTACGTAGCATTGATGTTATTTACATTC
The DNA here is from genome assembly GCA_020271785.1 of Procambarus virginalis. Lineage (NCBI taxonomy): Eukaryota > Metazoa > Arthropoda > Malacostraca > Decapoda > Cambaridae > Procambarus > Procambarus virginalis. The sequence goes on along the minus strand of WNGS01005997.1, from coordinate 16,859,990 downwards.
TTGTAAAGCCACTAACACGCATAGCGTTTCCGGCCAATTTGATTTAAGAACCTAAGAATGAAAGTATCAATAAAAGGTCTATTTGTATGAAGCGTTCCTGTGACTTACTACGAACGCACTTTGTAATTTGGTATATAGATTTGAAACCCAAATTCCGAACTAGTGTGTTCTCTATTTAATTTCAAAATATAAACTTAACCAACTTGAATTCATTGTTTCATGACTTTTTTGTGTATATTTAATTTTTCTACACTTCAAGAATGTCTCGTCCTCACTATACAATTTCTTATGGTAATTTTATATTCACTTGAGTTTTTTCTTCACAATCAGATAATTTAATCTCGTGTTTATACATTTCGGGACATTACTGTTAGCATTAGTGATTTATATGGAAGATTATGTTTATTTTTAAAGGAGAATGTCTTTAATCCAGTGTTAGGTTATCGTTTACTGGAGTGGTGTCACCTCCCGAGGACAACCTTCCTCCTGTGTTTAAGGTTACTAATCTGCCAACGTCAGCCTTACCAAAGTCTAGAGCCTGAGAGTATTCTCTTTCACAAGTTCACCACGATGATCATTCCCTTGCGATCACGTTCACCTAACATACTCCCTCTTTCCATCTATACAAGAGTGTGTCTGTATGTCTAAGTCTGGAGGCCAGACGCTAAGGGCTAGTCTCATCCAACTTTGCAGGATGACGGGTGTGTGGGGGGGTATTGGTCTGGGGTGCTGGCCGGACTGGTCAGGCCAGTTGATTGGCTCACCAATATGCTCTTCAGAAAGTTGAAGCTGAAGATTTCATGTGGGACAAAGCTCTCAAGTGGTACATCTACTTGTGAGAACATGTTCTAACAGCGGCCAGACTGGGTATGAAGGATTATTGATGTTGGACCATGTGGAGGATCCTTGAGAACATTGTCCATTAACTCAAAGTTAATTCTGCCAATATCTCGGCTGGACTGAAGTCTGGTTCAGCCTGGACTGAAGTCAGCTTGTCTGTCCGGAAAGACAACTGACCAATACCAGCACCAGTAGGCCTATAATGATGAGAGCAGCAGCAGCAGCAGCAGCACAACAACGGGAGCACCAGTACTCAGCAGTAACAGTAACCAGCAGCAACAGCAGAAGCTGCACGACATCAGCAGAAGAGAAACACGTTTTGGTCCGTGTTATCTCCCATCTTGTGCTGTGGTGGCCTCTCATCCTTCTTGTGCTCTCTTCCCTCTCCCCGTGTCCCCCCTCCCCGTGTCCCCCTCCCCGTGTGTGTCCACCATCGCCATGTTCAAAATATCTCTGGCGTCCATTGTCTCCTCCGAGTCCCCCATGATCCCCCATGCCCTTGTTCTCTGTGTTACCAGTATTGTCCGTGACTTGTGTCTCTCCCTTCTTCGCTATGCTTGCCTGTGTGCCATTTTCCCCCCTTTTCTAACTGTGTTCTTCCTATGTTTATCGGTGCTCATCGTGTTCATCTCATTCGTATTTTTTTGCTGGTGTTCGCCTGTGCAAGTTCATTTCTCCCACGTTGGTATTAGCAGTTCCACGTGTACATGGGGCTTGGCGTGTCATGTTCTATACGTTCATCTTCACCTGTGACTCTTGTTCGTCTGTACCATCCTTGTGTGGGGGCGTGTCTGGCTTACTTACGTCCCCCGTGTCCTCCGTGTCTCGGCCACTCACGTGTCCCGTGTCCTCCCGTGTGTCGGCCACTCACGTCCCCATGTCCTACCGTGTCTCACCTCTAGTCTCTTACCATCTTCCCTCTCCTCTTCAACCTCTCTGTCTCATGACCTCCACGGTGTGTATGTCGTGTCTCAGTCACTTTGTACCCCCTCTTCCAGTGTCATCGTTTCCCACATATATATTTTTTCCACGCTACCGCATTGCGCGATATCCTACAATATCCATATCTTACGTGCTATCGAGTTCAGTCGTAGCCAACCGTGTGCTACCGTGTCGAGGGTGTTATTGAAGTGATGGAAATAGGGGATAGGGAAGGTTGTGTGCTGTCTCACCCAGATGATGCGACCCCACCCAATCCATCATGTTCCCACTCACCCCACGTGACCTGTACCCTGACCTGCCCTCCCCACCTCCCCTGTGACCTACCTTCACCGATTTTCTCTCTTCTCTCTCCTCTTCTTCCCCCCCCTCTCCCTCTTCCTTCCCCTACGTGAACCCTCCCTCACTTCCTCCCTCGTCACCTTACCCCACCTATTCTGTCCTACCGGAGACACCCCCAGGGTGTCCCAGCAACAGGACACACCCCCAGGGTGTACCACCTACAGGAGACACCCCCCAGGGTGTACCACCTACGGGAGACACCCCCCAGGGTGTGCCACCTACAGGAGACACGCCCCAGGGTGTACCACCTACAGGAGACACACCCCCCAGGGTGTACCACCTACAGGAGACACCCCCCAGGGTGTACCACCTACGGAGACACCCCCCAGGGTGTGCCACCTACAGGAGACACCCCCCAGGGTGTACCACCTACAGGAGACACCCCCCAGGGTGTCCCACCTACAGGAGACACACCCCCAGGGTGTCCCACCTACAGGAGACACACCCCCCAGGGTGTCCCACCTACAGGAGACACACCCCCAGGGTGTACCACCTACAGGAGACACACCCCCAGGGTGTACCACCTACAGGAGACACACCCCCAGGGTGTACCACCTACAGGAGACCACCCCCAGGGTGTACCACCTACAGGAGACACCCCCCAGGGTGTACCACCTACAGGAGACACCCCCCAGGGTGTACCACCTACAGGTGACACCCCCCCCAGGGTGTACCACCTACAGGAGACACCCCCCAGGGTGTACCACCTACAGGTGACACCCCCCCAGGGTGTACCACCTACAGGAGACACACACCCCAGGGTGTACCACCTACAGGAGACACCCCCCCAGGGTGTACCACCTACAGGAGACACCCCCCCCAGGGTGTACCACCTACAGGAGACACCCCCCCAGGGTGTACCACCTACAGGACACCCCCCCAGGGTGTACCACCTACAGGAGACACACCCCAGGGTGTACCACCTACAGGAGACACCCCCCCCAGGGTGTACCACCTACAGGAGACACACCCAGGTGTACCACCTACAGGAGACACACCCCAGGGTGTACCACCTACAGGACACACCCCCCCAGGGTGTACCACCTACAGGAGACACCCCCCAGGGTGTACCACCTACAGGAGACACCCCCCAGGGTGTACCACCTACAGGAGACACCCCCCCAGGGTGTACCACCTACAGGAGACACCCCCCAGGGTGTACCACCTACAGGAGACACCCCCCAGGGTGTACCACCTACAGGAGACACCCCCCCAGGGTGTACCACCTACAGGAGACACCCCCCAGGGTGTACCACCTACAGGAGACACCCCCCCAGGGTGTACCACCTACAGGAGACACCCCCCCAGGGTGTACCACCTACAGGAGACACCCCCCCAGGGTGTACCACCTACAGGAGACACCCCCAGGGTGTACCACCTACAGGAGACACCCCCCCAGGGTGTACCACCTACAGGAGACACCCCCCCCAGGGTGTACCACCTACAGGAGACACACCCCCAGGGTGTACCACCTACAGGAGACACACCCCCCAGGGTGTACCACCTACAGGAGACACCCCCCAGGGTGTACCACCTACAGGAGACACCCCCCCAGGGTGTACCACCTACAGGAGACACCCCCCCAGGGTGTACCACCTACAGGAGAAATGTGGTAACGTTTGTGGTAGTTAAGATTATAGTGACCTTTGGCAAAGATATACCTCCAAGGAGCAGGCTATTTGGAGGCTATTTTGGTATAGCTTATATATGCCTGCTTTTGTATGTCTATACAAATGTTCTGTTCGGATCAAAAGACGCTCATTTGATAATGTCCACCAAACAAATGTATGAAAACTGAATAAGAATTTCGCTAGTACTGTTGTTTTTGACTTAGCGGCAACTGAGGTACATATTTGAGAAGAAATGTGTCTCTTTTTACTAAGAAATCATATATTTTGCTAAATAAAGTTTAATGTCATCATCAACGTTTAAATGTAATGCTCTGCTCTATTTCCTTTACTTGTGTTACTGCTAAATGCTTGGTCATTAAATATATCTAAAATCCCAAACTGCCAACTCGCTACAAATATTTATCTAAAAAGCCATTCACCTGGGCGGCGCGGTGAGCTGTGATTGGTTGAGTAGCCAGACGGGCGCGGGTGTGGGTTGGGCTAGTGAACATCAGACCCTGTGATTGGCTACCGCTCAACAACCTCAAGCCACACTATTGGCTGGTCGTCAAGCGCTGCTCATAACATAAACAAGATGGTGGACTGGAGGGAACTGCTTGCACGCACTCCCATCGGGTCGCTGGCGGAAGGTCACTACCGCAGAGCGTCACTCCCGGACGGTCACTCCCGGAAGGTCACTACCTACCGAAGTGACCGAAGTTACCAACGATCTTACAACAATCCCGACGGAAGTGACCTGGGTTACGGGCTCACCATAGCCCGTGCTACATGGACACTTCGTTCTGAGTAGCTAAATCTGGAGCAACAACAGTTACCTGGGTGCACAATACACAGGGAACACTGTGTACACACACTTAATACACCCGACGGCTTCCTGGACCACCTCTGACAGCGTTTTAGTGTACAATAATATTACTGAAGCGCCCCATTGTCCTCTGCTCGTAACTACGCTCTCTAGTCTTTTGTATTACATATTCTTATCTCCATATTAGTGATATTATGAATATGAAATCAGACTTTTAAGCAGAATTGGTCATTATATTATACAAGCTTTGATTTAGAGCAACTTCTCGGTGTAATTTTTTTTTTAATTATGGCACGTTATCAAGACAATTTGTATTGTTTTTCTTAAACACATGTATTGTGTATGAAGAAAACATTGAGATTATATCCAACACCCTTACTCATGTAAGAGTATACATGAGTAAGGATGTATACTCATGTATACATGAGTAAGAATATATACTCATGTATACTCCTTACTCATGTATACTCCTTGCTCATGTATACTCCTCACTCATCCATACTCATCTACACCTCTGCATCTCACCCACCTACACCTTCATGCTCTCACCCACCTACACCCTCATGCTCTCACCCACCTACACCCTCATGCTCTCACCCACCTACACTCTCATGCTCTCACCCACCTACACCCTCATGCTCTCACCCACCTACACTCTCATGCTCTCACCCACCTACACTCTCATGCTCTCACCCACCTACACTCTCATGCTCTCACCCACCTACACTCTCATGCTCTCACCCACCTACACTCTCATGCTCTCACCCACCTACACTCTCATGCTCTCACCCACCTACACCCTCATGCTCTCACCCACCTACACCCTCATGCTCTCACCCACCTATACTCTCATGCTCTCACCCACCTACACCCTCATGCTCTCACCCACCTACACCCTCATGCTCTCACCCACCTACACCCTCATGCTCTCACCCACCTACACCCTCATGCTCTCACCCACCTACACCCTCATGCTCTCACCCACCTACACCCTCATGCTCTCACCCACCTACACTCTCATGCTCTCACCCACCTACACTCTCATGCTCTCACCCACCTACACTCTCATGCTCTCACCCACCTACACTCTCATGCTCTCACCCACCTACAGAACAAGGAGCTGTCCCTGAGCTGAGAGAGATGGCAGTAAACCTGGAAGCTTTGCATGATTTTGATATGACTTGAAATGAGGTTAGGAAATATCTGCTGGATCTGGACGTGACAAAGGCTGTTAGACCTGCAGGCGATGAGTCACAATAAGGTGGCTAAAGTATGTTGACCAGACCACACACTAGAAGGTGAAGGGACGACGACGTTTCGGTCCGTCTTGGACCATTCTCAAGTTGATTGTAGACAATCGACTTGAGAATGGTCCAGGACGGACCGAAACGTCGTCGTCCCTTCACCTTCTAGTGTGTGGTCTGGTCAACATACGCTGTTAGACCTGACAGAATCTCACCATGCCTATTAAAAGAGAGTGCAGAAACACTTTGTACACCATTCTCTAGGGTGTATAATAAATCACTGGAAACAGGAGACCTACCAGAAAGTTGGAAGATGGCTAACGTAGTCCATTATACAAAAAGGGTGACAGGCAAGAGTCATTGAAATACAGGCCGGTGCCCCTAACTTGTGTACCATGCAAGGTAATGGAGATGATCGTAAGACAAATCTAGTAGCACATATGGAGAGAAGGGACTTTGTAACACACCACGAACGTGGGTTCAGGGATGGTAAATCGTGCCTCTGAGGAGTTAATAGAATTCTATGACCTAGTGACAAAAAAATTAAGCGAGAATGAAAAGGGTTGGTAGACTGCACTTTCTTTGACTGTCATAAAGCATTTAACATGTACTCCATAAAAGGCTGGCACTTGAGTTGGTGAAACAGTCAGAAGTGGCAGGTAAGGTGCTACAGTGGATAAAGGAGTACCTAAGCAGCAGAAATACAAAGTTACTGTAAGGGATGAGACTTCAGAATGGCGAGATGTCACCAGTGGAGTCCCAGACAGTTCTGTACTCCCACCCCATCTTGTTCCTGGTATATGTCAATGATTCACTAGTGGGTATAGACTCGTCCCTCTCAATGTTTGCTGATGCAAAAATTTTTAGAAGGATTAAGACAGAGGAGGACAGCAAGAGACTACAAGATGACTTGGACAAACTCAAGGAATAGTCCAACAAATGGCTACTAGAGTTTGATTCGAGTAAACGTAAAATAATGAAAATAGGTGTAAAGAGCAGGACACGGTACCATTTGGGAGATGAAATCCTTCAAGAATCATTAGGAAAGATCTAGTGGTTGACATTTCACCAGACCTGTCCCCTGAAGCCAAAAGGATATTAACAGTGGCATATGCTCGCTTGGCCACGGGAGACATCTCCTGTCCACGAGGCTAACCGTAGCCCGTGCTTCTTGCCCCGCTCCTGTGCCAGGTAAGTTACGGGCTCACCATAGCCCGTGCTACTTCGAACTTGTTCCGAGTAGCTGAATCTATAACAACAACAACAACAGCTCGCTTGGCTAACATAAGAACTGCCTTAAAAAATAAACAAACGCAAAACACACAAAAAAAGGTTTGCGTAAGAAATCATTCAGGTCCTTGTATACCACATATGTCAGACCAATCCTAGAGTATGCAGCTCCAGCATGTAGTTCGTACCTAGTCAAGCACAAAACAAAGTTAAAGTTTAATGGTACGCCACCACACTAGTACCCGAGCTGAGGAACGTGAACTACGAGGAAAGACTACTAAAATACAGAATAATTGGGGAGACATGATTACCAGCTCCAAGATTCTTGGAAGAAATGACAGGGTTGACAAAACCAAATTATTGAGACAAGTGGAAACCGAGTACCTAAATGAACCACAGAGACATTAGAAAGAATTTGTTCAGTGTCAGAGTAGCTAACAAATGGAATGCATTAGGCAGTGATGTGGTGGAGGCAGACTCCATTCACAGTTTCAAATGTAGATATGATAGAGCCCAATAGATTCGGGAATCTTTACACCAGATGATTGATAGTTGAGAGACAGGACCGAAGAGCCGAAGCTCAACCCCGCAAGCACAACTAGGTGAGTATCTACACCCTCAACCAACTCATACTCTCACCCACCTACACCCTCACTAATCCACATTCATCCCCACCCTCACACACCCACACATAGCAAACAAGAACAAATCATAAGACATAAATGATACACGAACAAGGTAAACGGGTGAAGACTAAGTAGGCCTACCCGAATTCGACGAAATTTTTGTTCCATGTCAGAGAAGTTAATTAATAATAAGTTAATGAAGTGGCGGAAGCAGACTCCATACACAGCTTTAAATGTAGATAAGACAAGAGCCCAACAGGTTCGAGAACCTGTAGATCCGTCAGTTAAAAGATTGAGAAGCAAGTGTAGATATGTGTTTCTATTCCGTGTATTAAAATGAACTGAGGCTCGGTTTTCCCACCTATGAAAAACCACTGATTAAACATCACGGTTCTAGTGCTTGGCAATTGGCCTTCTCAGTATCCATCATTCAATACTCGTGCCTCATTACTCAGCATCCGCTCATTTACCCATTTTCACCCTTACCACCCCCCACCTACATCCTCATTCATTCATAGCTTCACTCACCAGCCACCTTAACCATTCCGGTTACATAGTCTTTCCCGTTGTTGTTGTTGTTGTTAAAGATTCGCTACCTGAAAGAAAAAGTTCCAGGTAACACGGGCTATGGTGAGCCCGTAGTGCCTCTAGTCTTTCCCGCTTGGATCTTCTTTTGATAATTACTTACTTTCCCATCCCCCATCCCCATCTTCACCAGTTATGTGAACATATCGCAGACTGGCCAGGGCTACTATAGTGTCTACTGTAGCCCGTGACAGTAGCCCGTGACAGTACCCCACTTACATGACTGTAAGTGGGGTAATACAGGTACGCAGCTTACATGGCTGTAAGCTGCATTACCCCACTTACATGGCTATAAGTGGGGGTAATACAGTTCAGACAAAAAAAAGAACGGGGCATTGCTCAATTAACTGCTCATGAGTTGAGCGAGTGTGACCACCAAGCACCATAGCCAGAGCTGTTTCCCATCTTCTATTATGGTGGTCGTTGGAAGGCCAAGCAGAAAGGTCCTTTTAAGAGACCACAATTTGTTACCTGTGATGCCAGCCCAACAACACTGCCACCAGTTGTGTTATGTACACACATCTTTAGAAAGCACAGACCTAGTAAGCATTTATCTTTATCAGCATTAGAGACAAGAACCATAATACCAGATATTAATTTAATCAGAACTTTACATCATGACCAAATTCACTGTAAATTGTCTGAGTATAGTATGGTTAATTTCATCAAAAATACTAGAATAATCACCACTATTTCATACCACAGGCATACACTCTGGTATCACATTCCCATTTCATTGCTAAAAACATCTTGCTTCGACTCGGCACACTGCGTTTATATTCGATACACCCAAGTGCAAATATATCATATTTTTATAAGGCTAATATATTTATTTTTGAACATTCCACTATACACAGTATATCTATAGCCTCAAGTCTTCCTTGTAGCTCCCCTTAGCAAGCCAGAAATATCCCCAAGGTCAGCATAGTCTTCCTGACAGATGCCAAATTAACATCATAAAATCTTCTTTACTGTTTTCATCAGTTAATATTATGTATAAAATAATAAATAATACTTTTAATGGACATGGAAATAAAACAATACAAAACTAATGTTTGGCATTTTATTTTCTATGGTGTGCTTTTGTCTTAACATTT
>WNGS01005997.1:16835247-16849189 GCA_020271785.1 Procambarus virginalis | reverse complement strand
AAGATAGAACCGAAAGTGTAAGATGTGGAAGGGTTAGGTTGACGTGGAAGGGATATGATAGATGGGCGGTGGAATGGGATTGGGGAGGAAAGAGAGATGTAATAGGTAAATTAAGATGAAAGGAAAAGCTGTAATTTGAAGGAGAAATGTGTGTGGAATTATATGGTGGAGGTGGAGAGGGCAGGAGGAGGCAGAGGTGAGAAACGGGAGGCGAGTTGAAGTAAAAGAAAGAGTTCTGAAATAATATTGGGGCACCTAGATCGGAGAAGAGAATAAAAAGGGAGATGAAGGCGAACTAAGAAGGTGGAAGTGCAGGGGAATATAAAGGTGAAGGAGGTTATGAAATAAAGAGGGATATGGAGGTGAAATGGGACATGACATATCCTGAAACATAATGGAGACATCAGAACACTACAATACTTAAAGAACTCAAGTCCCAAGACTCTGAAAGATTCTAAGTAGCTTCTAAATAACTGTTATCAGTTATCAACTTTCAAACACCTGTGGGCGTCAGTGTTGTTAAGGGCAACTGGTGGGTTGGCAGCTGCATAATAAAACGTCATAGTGGGTCTCCAGCTGGATTGATTAGACTTGGAATTGATTGATTGTTTCAACCGTAGGTTAGACATTTATGTGAATGAATTTGGGTGGATATAAATAGGAGCTGCCTCGTATGGGCCAATAGGCCTTCTGTAGTTTCCTTGATCCTAATGTTCTTATGTTATAAGTAGTTTGAGAAGTGAGTCTGGTCAGATGCCAGTTTAGACCAGTGATAGATGCTGATTTCTCTCTCTCTCTCTCTCTCTCTCTCTCTCTCTCTCTCTCTCTCTCTCTCTCTCTCTCTCTCTCTCTCTCTCTCTCTCTCTCTCTCTCTCTCCTGTTTTTCTAAAGCTGCACCAAAACAGGTGCGTGTTGCGTCACACATGTGCGTGCAGCGGCACACATGTGCGTGCAGCGGCACACATGTGCGTGTAGCGGCACACATGTGCGTGTAGCGGCACACAGGGGCACATGAAAACATGTCTCACATGAACCTGAAGTAGAGGACAATTTACAATAAGAGATATTATTGTAAAATTCAGTATTGTGCAGAACCATTATCTTCTTTTTCAGGTATTGTTCTTGTTCTTCATAATGTTCTGGTGTTGTTATCAGTGTTCTTGGTGATATTGTTCAGTACACAGGCTTGAACTCTCACCCAAATACGTTGATTTTTTTACGGAATAGACCTATCTGTTAAAATGAGGCCTATTGTTACAAATTAAAACGCCGCAATATTGACGTTTTGACAGTAAAACAGGTTGACACCTTGACAACAGGTGGACACCCTGACAACAGGTGGACACCCTGACAACAGGTGGGCACCCTGACAACAGGTGGACACCCTGACAACAGTTAACTGCTGGCGCACAGTAATTACTGTCCCGAGTAATCTGAGCTGCGGTCATCAGCCTGTACATAGCTGAATGGGCCGCGGGATGGTGTCAACGTCTTGCAGGTGAACATTGGCAGTACTCGCTATGAAAGTGGTCGGAGTCTTTATCGTTAGCTGCTGTGTACTACGCTGTAGCCGGTGACACCGTGAATCCTTGTGAGGGGCAGTGTAGACAGTGTAGGCTGACGGTGACAGTACAGTGACACAGTGGAAGATGGTTGACCAGACCACACGCTAGAAGGTGAAGGGACGACGACGTTTCGGTTCGTCCTGGACCATTCTCAAGTCGATACACAATCGACTTGAGAATGATCAGGAGGCCCCCAAACGTCGTCGTCCCTTCACCTTCTAGTGTGTGGTCTGGTCAACATACTTTAGCCACTTTATTGTGACTCATCGCCTGCACATGGAAGATGGTTATCTTGTTATCTTGAGATGATTTAGGGCTTAGCGTCCCCGCGGCCCGGTCCTCGATCAGTCCTCCTTTTGTTAAACACCCCCAGGAAGCAGCCTGTATCAGCTGTCTAACTCCCAGGTACCTATTTACTGCTAGGTAATAGAAGCATCAGGATGAAAGAAACTGCTTATTTGTTTCCGCCTCCACCGGGGATCGAACCCGGAACCTCAAGACTACGAATCTGAAGTGCTGTCCACTCAGCTGTCAGGCTCCACGGTGAAAGAGAAAGAGCCACACTTTTGTCACCTTTGTAAGAAGTACAGGAATTCAAGATGTTATTGCCGTAACCCCAGACCGACACCATAGTACAGTATCATTTTCCTGAAACAAGCTTGGGTGTAAATAGGTTTGTCCTCCCATCTACCAGCTTACTGTCCCAGCCGACCAGTAGTTGGTATACCCTGTTGTCATATAAGTAAGGTTTCTATATATAGGTAACGAATGGTGTTATATGTGGTGTGACCACGCAATAAAGGTGTAACTACAGTACATAAGTTAAACAATACATACATACATATAAATGCATATGCATATGTTCTGCGTGGATACATATGCACATCTAAATAGATATACACATGCTCTACGTGGATACATATGCATACAAACATACAGACTTAGACTCTGTGAGAGCATGGCGTGTCGCCGGCGTCCTGCCACACACACAGGGGTACCACTCGCCAGAGGGGTGTCGCCGGTGTCCTGCCCACACACACAGGGGGTACCACTCGCCAGAGAGGGTGTCGCCGGTGTCCTGCCACACACACAAGGGGTACCACTCGCCAGAGGCGTGTCGCCGGTGTCCTGCCCACACACACAGGGGTACCACTCGCCAGAGGGGTGTCGCCGGTGTCCTGCCCACACACACAGGGGTACACTCGCCAGAGAGGGGTCGCCGGTGTCCTGCCCACACAACACAGGGGTACCACTCGCCAGAGGGGTGTCGCCAGTGTCCTGCCCACACACACAGGGGTACCACTCGCCAGAGGCGTGTCGCTGGTGTCCTGCCCACACACACAAAGGGGTACCACTCGCCAGAGGGGTGTGCCGGTGTCCTGCCCACACAAACACAGGGGTACCACTCGCCAGAGGGGTGTCGCCGGTGTCCTGCCCAACACACAGGGGTACCACTCGCCAGAGGGGTGTCGCCGGTGTCCTGCCCACACACAGGGGTACCACTCGCCAGAGGCGGTGTCGCCGGTGTCCTGCCCACACACACAGGGGTACCACTCGCCAGAGGGTTGGCGCGGTGTCCTGCCCACACACACAGGGGTACCACTCGCCAGAGGGTGTCGCCGGTGTCCTGCCCACCACACACACAGGGTACCACTCGCCAGAATAACCTTCATTTGCATGTTCGGTGCTGGAGTTGTGACGCTGACGAGCGACTATCTTGGCAACACAAAGAACTATTCAACTGCCAAGTGCACAGCCAGCAGACGTAGGACCCGCTGCTGGTGGGGGGGAGGAACTCTTCTGCTTCCTGCCCTCCCTGGCGAGGTCAGGTCACGTCCTACCCCCCCCCCCCCTCCCCGAATGCGAGGTCATTGCATTAATGACCCCATTACTGTCCCATCCGTCATCACCTCTGACACGTCGGCCTTTGAAGCGACCTGGGTTGACCTCTCGCGCTCGGCATCGTTCCTCGTCCTGTCTTGAAAAAAGGTCAACACAGCCGGTAATTTGCTTTAGTCTTGGGTAGTAAGTTTGTTGGGGGGCTGGGATGGTAGGTGTTGGGGCTTGAATGGGGGAGAGGGGAGGTTGAAGCGGGTGGGGAGGAGGTTGGTGGTGGCTGGAAAGAGGGTCGTTAAGATCTGGGGCTGGGGTTTTGGCTGGGACAATTGAATGAGATGGTTTGTTGGTGGGTAATTGTAGGTAAACTGCTGTGTTAAGTGGAACTCGGTGGATTGAGCATTGTTGGGGAGGGGGTTGAATTGGGTTGGAGGGGGTTATGTGCATGGTAAATGCGGAGAAATGGCTTACGGGGTAGTGAATGGGAAAAAGTAGGTTCGATAGTTTCGTACTGTGATGTTACTTGATACAGTAACTGGGAGGTGGGTTAGCGCATTTTAGGCATTTTCCCTCGCCTTTCTGCTTTTCAAAAGGGGTCTATGAAATGGTGAGCCAAGGACCTTCATGGGGCAGAGCTCAACACAAGCACTTGATCTCCTGGTTCAGACACGCTCGCCTCGGCCACTGTTATCTCTTGACTTCCGAGCTAACATGGAGTAGTTTACGAGTATTTGACTAAAGATTCACTTCAAAATTAATTGAAATATGTTGATATGAAGCTATTACCGTCATCTTCTGTCTGGATAACTTTAGGTTATCTTCAGTGGGAAAAACTGCATTCAATAGTTTGTATTTTGCTTGCCATGAACGAATGTCAGAGGTTGTGTGACAGAGTTGCACAAAGTTAATCCGGTTGTGTGACAACCCGGGTTATTGTTCCCCACACAACAGTCGGAGGGGACCCTGTCGATCTACATTCCTGGTGAGAACAGTGTGTTTAAATAATATTCCATAGATTCTGTTTTTATAGACAATAAATCATTTACCCGTCTAATCCTAGCGAGATTCGCAACATCTTGCATTACAGCTTTTTATGTGTAACTCCCAATCCCTGCTGTATATTATTTGATTGGAATGTAGCAGGAGATTCCATGTAAAAACCTTGGAAGCTGGTTACATCACCGGCAGAGTATTTGAACACTTCTTTTGTCTCCGTTCCAAGTTCACTTGAGGATTAGATATGATAATAGAGTCAAGGGTCCTCCTTCTGCTGTCACCTGATAAATCATTATCAAAGACTAGCTTGACACCTGAAAAGGACAAATTAATACCGACTATTGATATATATTCACCATTTATTAAGCCACATTTTATATACACCCAAAGGAGTGTCACTAGAAACCTCCAGTCACACCCTATGTACTTGGCGCTTGTGGACCCGGAACACTAACGGAGCTCAAAATGTTACTTTGAGAGCTTTCTTGTCTCAGTACATCATTACTTCAAACTCCATCACCAATGAATGTCATCAATGTTTTGTTCTTGAGCGCGCGTACTACACAGTGAGCGCCCAGATCAGTCGTATCATAACGTAAGGGATCCGAGTTCGCTTCCTACGCAGAACGAGACATTCAGCCACGTTTCCTTACACCCGATGTCTCTGTTAGCATAATAGTAAATAGATTCCTAGGAGTATGACGACTGTTGTGGGTTGCATCCTGAAAAGGTTAGTAGACGACCTAGAGAATCCCCGGCATCATGCTCAGTATTGCCTCCAGGACTACGCATGTACTCACCTATATGTGTTTGCAGGATCGAGCATTGACTCTTGGATCCCGCCTTTCGAGCATCAGTTGTTTACAGCAATGACTCCTGTCCCATTTCCCTATCATACCTGGTTTTAAAATTATGAATAGTATTTGCTTCCACAACCTGTTCCTTAAGTGCATTCCATTTTCCCATGTGTACCTTAACCTGTGTTATTAAATAAATCCTAAACTCAAACGGCAGAGACGGTTAAAGTGACAATGTTTTGGTCCGTCCTGGATCATTATCAGGTCGAGACAATGGGTCCTAGACGAACCCTAACCTCGTTACTCTCTCGTTTCTTCCATGTTGCTTCAGGATTTATTTGTTCCAGTCTCACTACTGTGGCTTGTGATGTTGTGGCGAATTATTGTTTCAATCTAGTTATTTTAGCTTGTACTCATGACTTGTATTGTTCTTGTCTTGTTGAGGATATACAAGACGTGTGTGCCTTCATGGTCTGGTCGTCAGCGAGGACCTGCAACTCCAGGTGCACGGCCAGGACACCACTTACTAGTCAGCTTATTCTTGGAGCTAGAATTAGTACCACAGATCTAGTGAAAGAGGGCGATGTTTAACTCCCGATGTGGCTGGATGTTTATTCGTTCTCTGACAAAGGTTTTGACAGGGAGGGGAGGGATAGGGTGTAGAAAATTGAAAATGGAAGGATGGAATAAATATGAGAGGGGGGTGTAAATTTTATAATGACCCGCTACGGGTTTGGAGTTTGTTGTGTTTGGTGTTGTGAATTGAAAAGGGGCCGCCGCTAGTGTGGCCGTTTTGGCCGGTGTTGGTGGCTTTATGCAAGGCTAATGTTGTTATCTGAAGGAGGCGAAGGACAGCTGCCGATGAAGTAACAGTTGACCAAACCACACACTAAAAAGTGAAGGGACGACGACGTTTCGGTCCGCCCTGGACCATTCTCAAGTCGATTGTGATAATCGACTTGAGACCGAAACATCGTCGTCCGTCCCTTCACTTTCTAGTGTGTGGTTTAGTCAACATATTTCAGCCACGTTATTGTGACTCCTCGTCTGCATATGAAGTAAGAGTTTAAGCCAGTGTTGGTAGACGTATCTGGGAGGCCTCTTGTGTTGGCTTGGTTGTCTTCTACCTCCTAATGGACGTTTGCTTGCTTGCTTCTCACATTTTAATTGTTTTGTGCTTTGTGTGCTGACTGGGGTCTGAGGATGGTCATTCTTGAGGGTCTTCAAAACGGTCGCTGTCTTGGGACGTCACGTTTGTAAATGTTCCTCTTGGCTCATTTCCTGATCACTGGTGGTGGTGGTGGTAGCATGCTGTAGCTAGGCTTCGTCTGTAGGTCAGCGCAGAAGGATCATGATCGAAAGGTTCAGGAATCGATTCCTGGGCATGTTTCCTTATTCCTGATGCCTCTGATCACCTAGCATTACATATGTACCTGGGTGTCAGACGACTGTTGTGGGTTGCATCGTGGCGAAGGGGTTACGGTCACTCTGCTAGCCTGGTGTTACGGTCACTCTGCTAGCCTGGTGTTACGGTCACTCTGGTAGCCTGGTGTTACGGTCACTCTGCTAGCCTGGTGTTACAGCCACTGCTAGCCTGGTGTTACGGTCACTCTGCTAGCCTGGTGTTACGGTCACTGCTAGCCTGGTGTTACGGTCACTGCTAGCCTGGTGTTACGGTCACTCTGCTAGCCTGGTGTTACAGTCACTCTGCTAGCCTGGTGTTACAGTCACTCTGCTAGCCTGGTGTTACAGTCACTCTGCTAGCCTGGTGTTACGGTCACTCTGCTAGCCTGGTGTTACAGCCACTCTGCTAGCCTGGTGTTACAGTCACTCTGCTAGCCTGGTGTTACAGTCACTCTGCTAGCCTGGTGTTACAGTCACTCTGCTAGCCTGGTGTTACAGTCACTCTGCTAGCCTGGTGTTACAGTCACTCTGCTAGCCTGGTGTTACGGTCACTCTGCTAGCCTGGTGTTACAGCCACTCTGCTAGCCTGGTGTTACAGTCACTCTGCTAGCCTGGTGTTACAGCCACTCTGCTAGCCTGGTGTTACAGTCACTCTGCTAGCCTGGTGTTACAGTCACTCTGCTAGCCTGGTGTTACAGTCACTCTGCTAGCCTGGTGTTACGGTCACTCTGCTAGCCTGGTGTTACAGCCACTCTGCTAGCCTGGTGTTACAGTCACTCTGCTAGCCTGGTGTTACAGTCACTCTGCTAGCCTGGTGTTACAGTCACTCTGCTAGCCTGGTGTTACAGTCACTCTGCTAGCCTGGTGTTACAGTCACTCTGCTAGCCTGGTGTTACAGTCACTCTGCTAGCCTGGTGTTACGGTCACTCTGCTAGCCTGGTGTTACAGCCACTGCAAGCCTGGTGTTACGGTCACTGCTAGCCTGGTGTTACGGTCACTCTGCTAGCCTGGTGTTACGGTCACTCTGCTAGCCTGGTGTTACAGTCACTCTGCTAGCCTGGTGTTACAGTCACTCTGCTAGCCTGGTGTTACAGTCACACTGCTAGCCTGGTGTTACGGTCACTCTGCTATCCTGGTGTTACAGTCACTCTGCTAGCTTGGTGTTACAGTCACTCTGCTAGCCTGGTGTTACGGTCACTGCTAGCCTGGTGTTACAGCCACTCTGCTATCCTGGTGTTACAGCCAAGCTGATATCACACCAATCATGTTTCCTGTGGTTATACATAAAATACGAATAGTCAGTGTGACACGCGAACAGTCGATTTGTTTTCATATTTCTCCACAAAGATGAGCATCGCAATGTTCCGGGGTCAGACGAGGAGGAAATTACAAGTCGATACTTTCAAGAACAATGACAAATAATAATGATAAGTTTAAGCAGCCTTCAGAAGATTTATAGTTAGGTATTCATTTCATATATATTTTATAAATAAATTCACATTATTATATATATAATATAAGAAGATCTACCAGTATTAATGACGCCAGCCGGAGGGAGGGATTTCCAGCCATCTTCAAAGCTGCTGATATTAATAGGTTCTCAGCGGTGTAAAAGTCATGATATCTGTGTATGAGAGTGAGTCGAGTGTAACAAATGTGTGTTTAACCGTACGGGTGTAGGAATAAGTGGGTGTATATCGGTGTGGGTGTGCGGGGCGGCGGGCGGCGGAGCCTGGTAAGAGAGTCTGTCGATGCGTTTGATGGAAGAGTCTCAGGGGGGAGAGAGAGAGAGAGAGAGAGAGAGCGCTGGGCGGCCCTTCTCACACGCCTACACTCTCTCCTCTCACTTTAGTTTTCCTCTTTTATCTTAAGGTTTGTCTTTATTGTCTGCCGCTTGATGTCCGGTGATGGTCCACTTGTATGCAGGTAGCCAGATCTTGCGGTTACAGTAAGTTCAATCCTCAAGGTGTTGAAGATGTGGAAGAGTGTTGGCAACAGTGTGTCCAGCTGAGCCGCAGTGTTGCCATCCTCGTGAGGGATGCCCTGTTTGCTACGTGTAACCAACTTTTTAGTTTGGGAGTTTTCAATGGTACAACAATCTGGCTTCAATGACACAAACCTTTTTTTGTTATTGTGTATTGCCAGATACTGGAAAGAAAAAGTGTTAAAACACGCTCAATACATTAATAAATGTCGGTGTTGATATAGCAAAGGCTGGGAAAATATTTCCTTAATATAAACCGGGACGTCAACACTTCCTCGTCCTCTTTTACAGGCCGCCAAAATTCCCTGCCAATAAGTGCAAGAGGCAATTTTATTCTTAGGTTATTGGCTGTTCCTATATATATATATATATATATATATATATATATATATATATATATATATATATATATATATATATATATAATATGACAGTGTCAAACCACGAAGGAAAAATTGAAACATGAATTTCCTTAAGTACTTTCGTATTTAATAAACATTAATCCATCAGAAGGATCCTTCATCCTCTCTCTCTCTCTCTCTCTCTCTCTCTCTCTCTCTCTCTCTCTCTCTCTCTCTCTCCCTCTCTCTGTTGTTCAACACACGTCGTTTTGATTGGCAACACGTTTTATCCTTAACACTTTTTTATTTTGTTTTATCTTAACTTTTATCCACTTATCGCGATTTCTTCGCTTCAAGACTTGAGCAAGTAATGTGGGTTGGCTCTTGAGGAAAGGCAGTAATTGGCTCAGAGGGGCTAACCTCGATAAGCCTAACAGGCATCTTGTCCTCGACGATGGGAAACAGACACCAAGTTATCATCTTTTCTGTGAAAGATGAAGATACATCCTACGTCGTCCAGAGTGCATCCTACGTCGTCCAGAGTGCATCCTACGTCGTCGAGAGTGCATCCTACGTCGTCGAGAGTTCATCCTACGTCGTCGAGAGTGCATCCTACGTCGTCCAAAGTGCATTCTACGTCGCCCAAAGTGCATCCTACGTCGTCCAAAGTACACCCTACGTCGTCCAAAGTACATCCTACGCGTACTAGTGGAAGGTACTCGAAGGTCGGGTCCCAAGCATGCACAATGAGTACAAAATTTATTGGAGCAAACTTATGGAAGGAAATGCAGAATAGTTCCAGAGAAAAGTAGCACTGTCATCATCATAACCAGAGAACACTGCATGAGCATCAGAGACTCGAGACCTTTCATCCTCCTGCCAATATAATCTAAGAAATATTTTTGGAATATGTCTAAATGTTCAAGAGGGATGTGGAAACGCTCCTCCATAAAGTGCCGGATCAGCTAAGTTGTATGTAATGGATATGTGGACTTGTGGAGCGATGCAAGCAACAGTCATGCCAAGACGCTTGGTTCCTGGCCTGGCGTCCTGGCGTCTACTCCTGACCTCCATTGTGGGAGTAGAACTATCGAAACTGGTTAATAGGTTGAACTACAGGATTCGTTGAAGAGGAAAATGTATATGAAAGAATGGTGTGATTTCAAAAAAATTCTATGTAGTCTGTGAGAAGGAGAAGTGGTCTGTGAGAGGGAGAAGTGGTCTGTGAGAGGGAGAAGTGGTCTGTGAGAGGGAGAAATATTCTTGGGGAAGTGATGACTGCACGGTGCAAAAAAAAGGTTTAGTTTCGGGGAGGGGGGCGTGGCCTGTGAGAGAATGGGTGTGGTCTCTGTTGAGGTGAAACTCATTCGCGCGCAATTTCAGGTCATTTGTACAACAGGAGATTAATGATGCTAGTGTGTCGAGGGAGTCTCTGTGGGGTATGGATAAGGGGGCCCTGAATTGGCAGAGTTAAAGGGGTGTGTGTGGAGAAGGTTGTGGAGGATTCCACCCAGGTCTCTTCCTACTCTGTCGCCCCTCCACTCCCTCCCTCCCTCTACCCTCTCTCTCTTTCTCCCCTTCCCTTCCTCCGTCATCACTACCACCTCTTGGTTGATCGACAAGTCAAAACAACAGAAATTAATCGACTTCGAGAGGGTTAAGTTTCAAGTTAAAAAAATGCAGAAGGGTTAAAAGGGCATTGTGATGAGGGAGTGAGGAACTGAGAGGGATAGTGAGGATGACAGGGGGGGGGGACGGTGAGGATGTAGTTTGGTGAGAGAAGGGACAGTGAGGAAGGAGGTAGGATTAGTGGGGGAGGGAAAAAGGTCCCTGATTGTGAGTGTGATTGGAGACATCCAATGTAACTCATTTCTCTATACAGTGATGCAGATTATAGTTATTGACTTGGGAATTCCTGCTGGTGTTGATATTGACACAGGTGTTGATATTGGCACAGGTGTTGATATTGACACAGGTGTTGATATTGGTGCTAGTACTATTGGTACTGATGTTAATCGTGTTGTTATTAATACAGTTGTTACTGATACAGGTTTTATTATTGGTTCTGCTGTTTATACAGGTGGCATTCGTATTTCTGACTCTTACTGGTATGGCTGTTACTGTTAATGGTATGGCTGTTACTGTTAATGGTATGGCTGTTACTGTTAATGGTATGGCTGTTATTGTTAATAGTATGGCTGTTACTGTTAATAGTATGGCTGTTACTGTTAATGGTATGGCTGTTATTGTTAATAGTATGGCTGTTATTGTTAATAGTATGGTTGTTACTGTTAATGGTATGGCTGTTACTGTTAATGGTATGGCTGTTATTGTTAATAGTATGGCTGTTACTGTTAATAGTATGGCTGTTACTGTTAATGGTATGGCTGTTACTGTTAATGGTATGGCTGTTATTGGTATAATTGTTACTTGATTTTTATTAAAATTCTAGAACCACTAATGTCAGAGCATTATTGTCGTTAGGTTATCATCCAGTATTGTTTAGCTGCACAGTAAACAGACAAGAGTTGATTTATTATTCTAGCTATTTCAATATTCCTTCGTTGGTCTTGTCTTTTATGCCTGGTAAATGTCTTACTTCTTTCTTTACCCGATCTGTACTAATTCTTTCCCTGTTGACCAGACCACACACTAGAAGGTGAAGGGACGACGACGTTTCGGTCCGTCCTGGACCCTTCACAATCGACTTGAGAATTGTCCAGGACGGACCGAAACGTCGTCGTCGTCCCTTCACCTTCTAATGTGTGGTCTGGTCAACATACTTCAGCCACGTTATTGTGACTCATCGCCTGCAATTCTTCCCCCTCTCTGTGTCTCTGTGTCTCCTCCTGCCTCCCTCCCAGCCTGCTTGGACAACGAGCAGTGGTGGCGGTGGAGGGCCCTCCACGTCAGTCCGGCCACCTCCACAAACACTCCACACTTCCTAATAGTGACAGATACAGACTCCACAGCGAGCCGCCCGCTTTGATCCAAGTTCCATTCTCTTATTCGTTATTTGTTGGTCGAGTTGTGGTTGTGGTAATTGATATACTCAATTGTTCATGTGGCGGTCGAATTTTACGTCTTTATCCTTTTATAAAATAGATTTATATAAATTAGATTCTTTATAAATAGAAAACTGAGGAATGTTTGTTCAATCTCTAGAATCCAGATCGTAGAAGGCATTTGTGTAGAATGGGAATCCCTGCTAATTAATCTTCAATCAACTATGGTGGGATAGCTCTTTATGGTAGTAATTATGGTTATGGTGGTAGTTATTGCAGCCGTGGTAGTACACAATGCGATGATAATAGTTGTAGTGTTGTGATGGATGTTGTTGACGTTGCCGAGAGGGTTGTGGTGCTGATGTGTTGCGGTGGAGGGGGTTGTGTTGGTGCTGCTGTTGGGCAGAGAGGGTTGTGGTGGTGCTGTGTTTCACTGGAGGGCGTTGTGGTGTTATGGTTGTGTGTGTGTGTGTGTGTGGTGCTGGTAGTCTATATGGTGACAGTGTAGGTTCTCGAGCTGGTTCTTGCTTGAATACTTTAGAATGTT
Organism: Procambarus virginalis; assembly: GCA_020271785.1. Taxonomy (NCBI): domain Eukaryota; kingdom Metazoa; phylum Arthropoda; class Malacostraca; order Decapoda; family Cambaridae; genus Procambarus; species Procambarus virginalis. Next base: position 16,836,714 of record WNGS01005997.1, on the reverse strand, counting down.
GTTATAGCGGAAGTGGGAGCACGAAGTCACTATAAAGTGGTGTTGCTGAATTCCTCCTGCATACAAATGAAGTGTGAGACGCCTACTCACGACGCCACAACACCGCCCTGAGTGGCCAGGACGACATGATGGGCGCCACAATCATTACACGCACCATATGGCCCTGTATGACTAACCATCCTGCGAGATGGGACTTGTATTACCACTGCTACCTTATTCAATCTTGTGTTGATGATATCCTCAAAATGCATCCGGAGTCTGCCAGTGCAGACTGCTTATCACATGCCTCTGTATGACTAACCATCCTGTGTGATGGTTTTTTTTTAGCATCACGAAGTTAGCTTTTTTGACACACTGTACTCCACTTCATATAGTCTAGGGTAGCTGCACTAATGCAGATGTACCTCATGTATTAATAATAAAAAAAAGTGACCGAGGGAGACTGTGGCTACCAGAGGCCATCTGCACACGCCAGCTGGTCCCAGTAATTATCACTCGAATGAATTTAACGTCGAGCATCCAACTGTTTGATGGCTTACCTCTGGCCAGAGGGAAGATGCCCGTCGTGTTCAACAACATTCACCTCCCGTTAGACGACAATCACCCTATACTCCGTCGCTCTCTATGAGTAGGGACTACTCATTCCTAAGAATGTGTTTGGATGAGATAAACCCACGTTTATGTATGTGTGTATGTTCTTGCGTGTAATTTTTGTATACTCGTATTCTCTGTGACATGTGTGTATATTCTTGAAACTGTCACGCTGTGAGGAAACGTCGAAATAAAATAGAAAACTGAGGAAATGTTTGTTCAATCTCTAGAATCCAGATCGTAGAAGGCATTTGCGTAGAATGGGAGACATCTCCCCTCACCCAAGTCAAATCATCTCAAGATAACCCCGCCTTCCCTCACCCCTCTCTAGCTCTCCTCCCCTCACCTCTCTAGCTCTCTTTCCCGTTCCACTTTTATGTTATCTAACCCACGTATAAGGTATAGAAACCACGTATAAGATATACATCCCACGTCTAGGGTATATAGCCCACGTATACGTTCCCAAACTCGCGATCCGGTTGTGACACAGGCGGACAGAGGTCGTGACCCAAGAGTGATCCATCCACGTGATCTGACCCTGGACCGTTCATCTCCACTTCCCTCCTGCTTTAGTTTCTCTATCCCCCCCTTTCTAACCCATGTTCCTTGGACTGGTCGGGGTTCAATCCCCGATGATCCAGTGGTTGGGCACCATCCCTTCCTTCACTCTATCCTCCTATCCCAGCTCCTTGTCCTCATCCACCACGGAGCTTTCTCTTGAGTCTTTACCTTCTCCCTCCTCTCCTTTTGTTAAGTTCATTAGGTTGGTATTATCGGTCCTTTGTGAATTGTACCAGCTAGGAGGAGCTGTTATCATGCCTTCTGCCACCTGGCTCTAGCAACTGGTCCATCGTGTAATCTTATATCGGTACATGC
>WNGS01005997.1:16797167-16814688 GCA_020271785.1 Procambarus virginalis | reverse complement strand
CCCCCAATCCCCCCATCTCCTCTCCTCTCCCCCAGATCCCCATTCCTTCCCTTTTCCACCTTCTCCACCTTATCTTCCTCTCTTCTATCCTTTCTCCTTCCCTCTGCACTAGTATCCTCCTCTTCCCTTCTCACCACCTTCCCTTCCCTCCTTCCCTCCTCTACCCGCCTCTCCCCCTCACTCCCCTTCTCTATCTGTCAATCTATTTCTCCCTCTCAAAAAATTAATATTATGAACAGTTCAAAAACACTAAAAGCTCTCGGAAAATCAATCCCTGATTTCAGACTTCACGAAAATCGCAGAAAGTCGCTAGAGGGGCTGATATATATTAAAGGAAAGTGCTAGGTTAACTCAGAGTGGCCTATGACGCTCATAGACACCCACGTGTCATCTTGTAAAGCTGGGTGTGGCTAGGCTGAAGCGTTCTTGGACAAACAGAAAGGCAGACATTCTCTTCTATAGATATAGAGTATTCTATTATTATTATTTTATTATTCATCTAACGCCCCTCATCAACCACGACACAAACACCAATTGCCGCCAACTACCACCATTAACTATATACCGTCGAGAGTACAGAGACAGGGGGGAGGACAGGGCGGGTGTAGAGTACAGAGACAGGGGAGAGGACAGGGCGGGTGTAGAGTACAGAGACAGGGGAGAGGACAGGGCGGGTGTAGAGTACAGAGACAGGGGGAGGGAGGACAGGGCGGGTGTAGAGTACAGAGACAGGGGGGGGAGGGAGGAATGGTTGGGTGTAGAGTACAGAGACAGGGGGAGGGAGGACAGGGCGGGTGTAGAGTACAGAGACTGGGGGAGGGAGGACAGGGCGGGTGTAGAGTACAGAGACAGGGGGAGGGAGGACAGGAGGGTGTAGAGTACAGAGACAGGGGGGAGGGAGGACAGGGCGGGTGTAGAGTACAGAGACAGGGGGGAGGGAGGACAGGGCGGGTGTAGAGTACAGAGACAGGGGGGAGGGAGGACAGGGCGGGTGTAGAGTACAGAGACAGGGGGAGGGAGGACAGGGCGGGTGTAGAGTACAGAGATAGGGGGGAGGGAGGACAGGGCGGGTGTAGAGTACAGAGACAGGGGGAGGGAGGACAGGGCGGGTGTAGAGTACAGAGACAGGGGGAGGGAGGACAGGGCGGGTGTAGAGTACAGAGACAGGGGGGAGGGAGGACAGGGCGGGTGTGAAGGCCTGAACCAAGTACCTCTTGTCATTCCTTGTTAGGCTGCCACAGGATGTCTGTCCGTCATGATCAGTTGCTGTGGCTGTCTCTCCCTCGTCTCTGATGAGGGTCTGTCTGCTCCTGCCGCCTCTGCTGCTGCTGCTCCTGCTGCTCCTACGGCCTCTGCTACACCTGTTGTTTCTGCCGCCTCTGCTGCTTTTCTTGCTGCTCATGCGGCCTCTGCTGTTTCTGCCGTTCCTGCTGTTTCTCTTGCAGCTCCTGCCACCTCTACTGTTTCTCTTGCGGCTTGCTACAGAGGCTTCTACTGCTATCTTAGTATTGTTACTCCATCTGGTGTTCTGGTCACAATGGTGCGCTCGGTACTTGTTCTAAACATTTTATGTTGTGTATGACACGAAGATCGCCATGTTGACGTTCCTTCCACTCCTCTTCACCCTGAAGGTTCCTCTGCTGCTGCTACTGCTACTTCTTTAGGCAGTTGCTACTCTACTACCTCGTGCTGCCTCTGTTCCTGTCGCTTATATAGCTTCTGTTCTTGCTGAACAGAACTCTTGATTGAGAGGCTGCTGTTGTTGCAATTATTGCGTTTTGCTACTTGTTCAGTTGCTGCTGCGATAGATGCTGTACTTTGCTGTTTATTTATAAATATATATATACACACAAGAGTTCTTACATTCTTGTACAGCCACTAGCACGTATAGCGTTTCGGGCAGGTCCTTAATCCTAATTTTTCCCCGGAATACGACTCGTCAAATCATTTAACAACCAGGTACCCATTTACTGCTGGGTGAACAGAGGCTACAGTTAAGGATTGGCGCCCAGTCAATCCTCTCCGGCCAGGATACGAACCCAGGCCAAAGTGCTCGCTGAGCGCCGGGCAAGTGTTTTACCATTGCGCCATGGGAACTGTATTTATAAGACCGTATTATATAATATATATAATTATTATAATTGTTATAATATTTTATAATTATTATAATTATAAGACTATAATATTTATAATACACAGATTAATCACATTAAGGTGATGTATCAATGCTAAGGCGGGAGTATCTTGGGAGTACCTATACCTGATCAACCAGGCTGTGACTCATACGTCAGGCTGCGAGCCGCCGCGTCCAACAGCCTGGTTGATCAGTCCAGTAACCAGGAGGCCTCGTCGACGACCGGGCCGCGGGGACGCTAAGCCCCGGAAGCACCTTAAGGTAACCTCAAGGTACCTAGCGCATAGGTTCGAATCCACATCACGGCTTCTACTGATTCTCTCAAGATTTATAACCATAATTCTAACTGTATTCATAAATAATTACGAATTTACCTTTACAATCATGCATGATACAAATACCAACAAATACAGTACGAAAACAATACATTATTTAGAAAATATATTCAAATAATAGAAATAGTTATAATGAACAAGTCGACAACAATGTGTGTATAGAAACATTATTCATCTGTAAAAGATTATCATTAGTATGATGTAAAGACTCCGGAGAAAATACAACAATTGACTCGACTAAAATATAGAAGTCTATATAGAATATAGAATAATGATAGAATAATGTTCAAATATTCAAAATCGCTAAGTTAAAAATCTCACTCAGACAGCAGAGAGCGGCCACGGTACATCCAATCTCAGTATGCTATCATCTTCCTATCTCTTCCTTGAGTCCAACCTCGCACAAGTGCCGCCAACAAAATGGGACTGAACAAGTTACCAGTAATTACCTGAAGTGCTCAACCCACCATGTCCCGCCCCCACACCCACACCAACCAATCACAGCCCGTCGCGCCAAATGCCATCCACACATGTTTCAAGATGTGGAAACATCTTGAAACTAAAGTCTATTTACAGACTTTTCTCGTGATTTAAATACGTCATGCATATCAGTTGAGGTAGTATCTAGGGAATATTAGTTTCGGTTACGTAAAAGAAATGAGATAATTATTTTGGCGAATGAGGAAAAAAATTATTTGATTTATTGTAACTGGCAACTAATTTTAATCATCTCGGGTTTACGTCATAAAAACAACGGCTGTCATCTTACGATGGCACAAAATGTTGGGTCGGAGAATTATTTGTTTCCCTTTCTTCTTATTCTATTATTTCTTCTCTTCGGTTTGTATCATACCTTGTATTTTTCTTGGACTTGAATCTGGGCTGCTTGATAAACGAGGGATTATGATTTTATCCGCCAAAACATTTACGTATTTCACAAATTTATGGGTCTACATTACCACACTTAATGTGTCCGGAAATGTTTAGGTAGGAATAAATAGTACAATGAATAAATCATTATTAAAGACATTACGATTCTGTCTCATAAACGCACCTGCAACTCAACCAATTACATCGAAATTTTCTAGTTAGCGTTAACACAACAAAAGACCATCAGACAATTATTTCATCACTTCACAATCTCCAACCCTGTGTGGAGGGAGGAGAACTGGGAGCCAGCCCAGGGAAGAGAGCAGGTAACCAAAGTAACTCGTCAAGCAACACTCTGCTAGGAGCAATTTGCCTGTTACGGAACAATCCGGTGGTCACCACGCATGTGGGCGCCACAAAAACTTAACGAGAGCATGAATGTTGATGTTGTTTTAATTTAACTACTCAGAACGAAATGCCCATGTAGCACAGGCTATGGTGAGCCCGTAAGAGAGCATGAATGTTGTTGTTGTTTTAGATTCAGCTACTTAGAACAAAAGTTCCAAAGTAGCACGGGCTATGGTGAGGCCGTAGTGGACTTAACTGGCACAGGAGCGAGGCTGTAACTGCGAGAGCATGGAACACTCTCGTGAGTCTATACCACTGAGTCTGTGGTTTTTGTTCTTCACTTCTCCTGCCTATCACCCCAGCCCCACCGCCCCGACCCCCAACATCTATATCTATTTCTATCTCTCTTTTACTCTCTATTAATATTCCTACCGGAAGCGGTAGCAAGACTGGCCAGCAGCTAACCTAACCTCCCATATTAACCTTGCAGTCATCTATGTATCACAATGTTCTCAGGCTTCCGTGAGATTCTTCTGCTTATCTCGAGGTTATCTTGAGATGATTTCGGGGCTTTTAGTGTCCCCGCGGCCCGGTCCTCGACCAGGCCTCCACCCCCCAGGAAACAGCCCGTGACAGCTGACTAACACCCAGGTACCTATTTTACTGCTAGGTAACAGGGGCATAGGGTGAAAGAAACTCTGCCCATTGTTTCTCTCCGGCGCCCGGGATCGAACCCAGGACTACAGGATCACAAGTCCAGTGTGCTGTCCGCTCAGCCGACTGGCTCCCTCCCTGCTTATACTTATAAACTTGGCACAGTTGGGTAATGGAGGCTTTAGTACCTAAGTTTTAAGCATTAACAAAAAAGAGGTCAAACGTGTATTCAGATATGTGTGCACTCCTCATATCTCAAGCGCCTGAACGGTTTTCAATTTTTTTGAAAAAATCAACTTTTCCTTTACCGAAAAATTTGTGTAGCATCTGGTCAAATTTTAGGAAATATCGGAGAGAGGCGAAGGCTTAATTACCGAGGGAACAGTTTTTCTTGGTGACAATTACATAAGTCATTTTGGGCCATGATTGTGTTTAATAAGAAGCTTGAGGACCTTCCTGAGTTATCGTCAGATCGGGGCTCCTCAGTGAGTACCTGCGGCTTATGAACAATACTTGTATTTTCTTAACTTTTTCCTCTTGGTCTGTATTCACTTAGTTGTATTCACTTAGTTGTATTTTACGGGGGTTGAGCTTTGCTCTTTCGGCCCGCCTCTCAACTGTCAATCAACTGTTTACTAACTACACTAACTACTTTTTTTTTTTTTCACACCACACACACACACACACCCCAGGAAGCAGCCCGTGACAGCTGACTAACTCCCAGGTACCTATTTACTGCTAGGTAACAGGGGCATTCAGGGTGAAAGAAACTTTGCCCATTTGTTTCTGCCGGGTGCGGGAATCGAACCCGCGCCACAGAATTACAAGTCTTGCGCGCAATCCACCAGGCTACCACGGCCCCACGGCCCCAGCCACACCAGGCTGTGTGTGTGTGTGTGTGTGTGTGTGTGTGTGTGTTCGCTCGCCTGCGCATTACGCTCTTATAATAAATTAATCAAATTAATCAAAGTCCAACAGAAATTATTAGTTATTGGGTCACGATTTAAGAAAACTTTAAATCACTATTTATAAACGTACAATCAGTGTACATTTGAGATTATTTATGTATACATCAATACCAGTATATACACTCAGTGTATACTACATAAATACATGTACACAATATATGCATCATGAAACAACCCGTCCTCGACTCAAGTCCATTACATCCAGCCGTCGCCCCCACAGACGCATTCATAAATTTTAACATGCTGTTCATTCAAAACAAGAATTTTCTCAAATACAAATTAATATTATAATATATTAGCATATTGTGAATATATAGGCATAGGTTAGGTTAGGTTAGGTGTTTAGGTTCTGTTAGCCATTATTTGCAGTTGTAGTACGTGGGTGAAGCATTTATAGCGATGTGGTTCGAACGAAACTCGTCAGTGAAGCACTTGTTCCGGAAGTGTTCGAACGAAATCAGTTGTGAGTCGTGTGTAAACAGTTTTTCATTCATAAATAGGGGGTTTGGCGGGTGGATGGAATCACTTTTGGATCTTTGTTTGGAGGACGGGCTGCATGAAATCCCATTAACGTAATGCATCAGTGCAACTCGTTCTCAGACCAAGTCATTCCATCCAGCGGTCAACCCCCAAAGACGCATTCATCAATTTTAACATGCTGTTTATTCAAAATAGGAATTTTCTGAAATATAAATTAAATTTATTATACATTAATATGTTGTACATATTTCGGCCCTGGTTAGGTTAGGTTTTTAGGTTCTGTTGACGATTATTTGTACTTGTAGTACGTGGGTGAAGCATTTACAGCGTTGTGGTTCGAACTAAAGTCGTCAGGGAAGCACTTGTTCGAGAAGTGTTCGAACGTCATCAGTTGTGAGTGGTGTGTAACAGCCCGTCCTCATCAACAAAGTCCATTCCATGCACCCGCCAAACCCCCTGTTTATGAATTAAAAAGTGGTTTACACACGACTCACAACTGATGACGTTCGAACACTTCTCGAACACGTACTTCGCTGACGACTTTTGTTCGAACCACAACACTGTAAAAGCTTCACCCACGTACTACAAGTACAAATAATCGTCAACAGAACCTAAAAACCTAACCTAACCGATGTCTAAATATGTACAGTATGCTAATAAATAATAAATTTATTTATTTTCAGAAAATTCCTATTTTGAATGAACAGCATGTTAAAATTGATGAATGCGTCTTTGGGGGTTGACCGCTGGATGGAATGACTTGGTCTGAGACCGGGTTGCATGTAAACCGTTTTTCATTCATAAACAGGGATTTGGCGGGTGCATGGAATGGACTTTGGCCTTTATTTATGAGAACGGGCTGATCAGTGAGAAAATCAGAAGGAGCCATGAGGAGGATTCGAACCAGCACACTTGGTACTCCCAAACCCACGCCGTAAACCACTACACCACGACAGGGTCAAAGCATTGCAACCCTGGGAGGATTCAACTAAATCCTCTAGGGGGGTCCTGAGGCTTCCATTGAAGCTCAATCAGGGAGGTTCTGATTTGCCTAACAAGCAGAGTAATTTTCGTTATTTTCAAATATTTCTTTCCAAATTGGTTGATTTCCAATTAATATTATTATATTTTATTAAGGAAATGAATTACTGACTTAGGTTAAGCAGGTTAGGTTAGGTTTGGTCAAATTTCTACCTGTATATGTATATATAAATATGTATATATATATATATATATATATATATATATATATATATATATATATATATATATATATATATATATATATATCCGGTTTCTAAGATATTGCAACGAATAATGTTTAAGACTGGAGTGAAATGAATGTCCCCTTCAGCTGCCATACACACCAACTAATTAGCCAACCAAGCAAATAACGAACCTAATTGCTTACAAATCAGCCACCCACCCACACGGCCAATCATCCAGCCAGCCACCCACACGGCTAATCATCCAGCCAGTCACCCACACGGCCAATCATCCAGCCAGCCACCCAACCATCCACTCAGTACTTGAGGTTTCCACGAGTCAAACGCACTCACGGCGGCACCAGATGTCGCATGCTTCTCCTGCGTGGCTGTTCTGGCTGGGGGCCAACCTCCTTGCCGCCGCCCACTACCAACCCTGTATCCTCAATCGCTACCACCACCACCACCACCACCACCACCTACCCACGCTGCCGTCATTGCTACAAGCACCATCACCTTGCCTCTACCACCATCAACACTACCACCATTCAAATCTCTTGCAAATACACCTCTATTACCACCATCCATCTCTACCACTACCTCATCATCTCTTTGACCACCAACATATCCCTCCACCTTCCCCCCCCCACCACCCACCACCACGGCTGCCTGTCAACACCAGTACTTACACTATTATTACCGTAGCCAACCACGCTTGACATCACCATCACCACCATCACCACCACCACGGCTGCCTGTCAACACCATCACCACCATCACCACCTCAATCGCCATAACTTACAACTTGGCCATCTTCTTCACACATTACCTTTTTTTAGAGTATTCAACACATTCTCCTTGCGTTTAGCGCCACAAAATGCGTCAGGATCAGGAATGTGATGGTGGTTTTATACGTCAGCAGAAGCGTCATGGTGGCTGCGTACGTCAGGAGAAAGAACGTCACGGGTACTGTGAACATTAGGACAGGGGATATCACCGTGGCTGTATATACGGGGAAGGACGTCACAGTGACTGTATACGTCAGAAGTGGTGTCACGGTGGCTGAATGCGTCAAGAGACGCCCTAGCAGTAGCTGAATACGTTGGGAGACGCCCTACGGTAGCTGAATACGTCGGAAGACGCCCTAGCGGTAGCTGAATACATCGGGAGACGCCCTACGGTAGCTGAATACGTCGGGAGACGCCCTAGCGGTAGCTGAATACGTCGGGAGGGACGTCATGGTGGATGTATAAACTAGAAGCGCCGTCGCAGTAGCCACATTCGTCAGAGGGACGCCTCTCATTGCCTGTGCATATGTCAATAGGAAGACGTCACCGTGGCTATAATTAGTTCACTGACAAACATATTTCTTTGTATACAATTCTCTTGTTAGGAAATCACTGTGATGTCAATTAATTAAAATTATATACCCATAAACAGGCATTAAAAAGTCATACCCACAAACAGCTACAAAAAACATACTCATAAAAGAGCCATACCCACAGCCACAAAAAGCCACACACCACAAGCAGCCACAAAAAAGCCACACCCTGCAAACAGTTGTTGATGAAAGAAATGTTGCAGTGGGCCAGCCTTCCGCTGGTTCATGCTATTGACTTAATTGAAGGTTGCTGGCACACTGCAACAGCTCAATACGATGATGCGTGGATGGCCAGTGTGTGTGTGGTGTGTGTGAGGTGTGTGTGGGTTCATCTAGTTGTACTCATCTGGTTGGGCTTGAGGGCGGGTTGAATTTTGGCTCTTCGGTCCCGCCTCTCAACCGTCAATCAATTAGGGCTACGACTTCCAAGAGCTGCCCACTCAGCTACGAGGCCCCGTTATGTGAGAGACCTCTCTCTCTCTCTCTCTCTCTCTCTCTCTCTCTCTCTCTCTCTCTCTCTCTCTCTCTCTCTCTCTCTCTCTCTCTCTCTCTCTCTCTCTCTCTCTCCCTTGTGCCAGAGCCTTCATACTCTTTTGGTTCCTCTTAAATTTGTCCGTCTCATGGATCGCCTCCGCCACGTCCTCAGAGCGACAGCTTCTTTCAGTTCTTGGTGGCGGGGTTGAGCTCAGAGCTCTCCGGTTGATGGACACAGCAGGTCTCAGATTAAACTCTCATCAGCCCTGAGGAAGAGACAGGGGTTCGACAAGCCTCAGAGAGGGGAGATGGGCTCGCTTACCCTATGGCAGGGGAGATGGGCTCGCTTACCCTATGGCAGGGGAGAAAGGAATTCCTCAGTCGGGACTCAGCCTTAAGGGGAGTGAATAGTCCACCAAGCCTATGAGAGGGGAAGTAAAGAGAAGATTCTGAGGGGAGGCAAAGGGAAGGGAAGGGAAGGGAAGGGTCTGCCAGTCTTAGGGAAGGCAAGAGAGGGATTTGAAAGCTGAGAGGAGGCTTTAGATTAGTTTACTAATTTAAAGGAAGATAAAACAGAGGTATGACTGCATTATGGTTTTCCAGTATAAAGAAAGGGAAGAGATACTGGTAGAGATTATCTTTCCCCTAATATCTGCCAATCCTAGGGGAAGTAAGATAATGTTCTGAAAACCAGAGAGGAAGGAAGACCTTTAACCATAAAAAGAAGAATAAATGCCTCATAGCACTAATTAGCAATAAAATACCGAATTACACAATACTTAACCTTCAATCGTTGTAAATTAAATTGGAATTATTTTAACATTAAGTGTGACCGAGAGTTTTGCTGTAAGAGTAGCCAGATACCATTGAGTTTCCGTGACTTTCATGGAAGCTTGTGGCCTAGCGGCTAGAGCAGAGTGTGTAGCGTCCCTGCATACACACCTAGTGCTCAGGAAATACAACGTAATTAGCAGAAAATACTAAGCCAGTATGACTACATAGCACTTGCAAGGGATATGGGGACGAGTGAAGGAACTCTGTCCAACCATTTGTATCATCGGGAATTGAACGCCGACCCTTTAAGATGGGGGAAAGGACGTCGCTCTACTGAATAGTCTTAAGTTTTTTCTACCACAGACGTGGCTACACATTTACAATGCTAAATCACATATATACAATTTCTTCTGTCCAATTGACAGGGTTAGAGATCTGTTAAATATGTGGTTCAATGTTTTATTGAACAATCAACCAATATATACATTTATGTCTTTCTCAAGCTCAGGTCAAAGTTACATCACCGAAAAGTTGCATGTTGAGCACATATCCAACAACAATTACTGTTCAAAATTGGGCGAGGCTAGCCCCAAGTGTCTGGCCACCAACCTCGACCCGATAAACATTCTAATTTATAGGCCAAAATATTAGAAGCCGTCTTTTGTAGTTGACATGCGGTACTGAATATAACTGAATGGGTAAGATTAATGATTCTAACTTGACTCTTCTCTATATGTCTTATATTTTTCAGTTGCGGCAAAAGTTGAAAAATTAACTCTTCAAACTTAATTTTATAATTTAATTGACCACATGCTAAATGATTCGTTTGTTTGAAGTTCTCAACATCTTCAGAGGCAGAGGAAAAGTCGATACAAATGTTGTTGTTGTTGTTGTTGTTTTAGACTCGGTTTCCCAGAACAAAAAGTTCCAGGTAGCACGGGCTATGGTGAGCCCGTAAGATACAAATGAATTGAATTGAAGCCACATTATATGTAACCGTGTCGGGATGAGGCGAAGCGATCTAGAGCAGTTTTTTAATTATTATTATTTTCTTCCACAGACGTGGCCACACATTTACAATGCTAACCAACATATATACATTTTTCTTCTGTCCTCCATTGACAGGGTTAGAGATCTGTTAAACATATAGTTCAGTTTTTTATTAAACAATCAACCACAGAAGGTGATTGCTGTGCTTATAAAAGGCTAATCTAACTTACATACATAAATACACAGATTTATGACTGCCCTATATAAACAGTGTTCGATGTGTCTTTTTTTCATGTCATTAATGTGCGTTTACAAAGGAGAAATGCAATTCTGACCAGCTTCCACATATCCTGTATACACATACATACATACATACACACATACAACATATACATATATACATATATACACATATACATACATATACACATACATACACACATACATACACACATACATATACATTTATGTCTCTCCTTCTTTGACAGGGTAAGGTAGCTGCTATATAAACTAGTGAGTTATTAAGCACCTAACTACTGAAGGTGATTCGGGTGCTTTTACAAGCTCAGGTTATAGTTACATCCCAAACATTGTATAACTGATGCATTGCATAGTCAATCTTGGGTACAAGTTCAATATATCATCAAGTGTTCCAGTATTCATGACGTATTTACAGAGTTCAGCATACATCAGCCCAGGAGGGCGAAAGTCAGTCAATATGGGACATTCTACAATATAATGTTCAAGGGAATGCAATTGTTCTCTTTCACAAAGTTGATACATGGTGTACTCGACATTTGGGTTTTGAGAGAGCTGCCAGATACGTCTATATCCATTGGTGAGGTGCGAGCTGGACATTCTTTCCTGGTCGTGAGGATGGAAGGACATTTCTAAATATAAGCTGCCTGTTAATAGTTTGTTGAACATGTTTAATATGTATTCTTCGTCTATATCTAATCTTCTATTGTCGTTGCATCCACCACCTTGAATTATATGGAAAGGACACTGTCCCAAGTTCACTGCCGCCTATCTGTCAGATTTTTTGGTACATTGGAAATTCATTGGCTGCATTCCTACTTTATTGTAGTTCTCCTGTTTTCAGTGTCATGTTATATACATCACAGTGTGTGTATGTGTATACTCACCTGTTTGTGCAGGCAGGATCGAGCATTAGCTCTTGGACCCTGCCTTCCTAGCAGCCGGTTGTCTATTGCTATGCCTCCAGTCCTTTTCTCCATCATATCTACTTTTAAAATTATGAATGTAGCTTGCTTCTTCAACCTTTAGTTAGTTCATTCAATTTTCCCAACTAATTTTCCGCTAAAAGAAAACTTTCTAGCATCTCAATGACTCATCCTAGTCATTGATGACTCAAGCTTCCATTCATGCCCTCTTATTCTATTTGTATCCATTATGAATATTTCAACATTTTTCATCATTTTTTGTCATTATAAGATTCTTCTTAAATAAAATACCCTTAATTTTTTATATTATGGGTATTTTAAAATATATTTATTTTAAATATAATATATTTTATAAAATATAATGCATTTTAAAATATATTTTATAATATATTTTATATATATATTTATATTTTATAATATATTTATATTTTATATTAATTTATATTGTATAATACCCCTTAATATTAATAAATATTAATAATAAGGGGTAATAATTTATTAAATAAATCAATTATTATTGACCCCTTTTTATTAAGGGGTTAAAATACCCCTTAATTATAAGGGTTATTTATGAATGTTTAATTATATTAAGGGTAATAAAATACCACTTATGTATTTTACACGTCTCTATCAAGTGTGGTTTAGAGCCGTCAGATTTAGTTCCTTCAGTCTCCCTTCACATCCTTTGGACTTGTGATCCTGTGGTCCTGGGTTCGATCCCAGGCACCGGCGAGAAACAATGGGCATAGTTTCTTTCACCCTATGCCCCTGTTACCTAGCAGTAAAATAGGTACTTGGGTGTTAGTCAGCTGTCACGGGCTGCTCCTGGGGGTGGAGGCCTGGTCGAGGACCGGGCCGCGGGGACACTAAAAAAGCCCCGAAATCATCTCAAGATAACTCAAGATCCTTCATCCCTCAAAATTCTGGGACTGGCCTCATTTCAAACATTTGATTCTTTTCGAGTTTCATTGTACATTTTTATGATGATGAGGAGGTCCACAATGGGGCTGCATACTCTAACACTGGTCTGACGTAGGCAGTATACAAGGATCTAAATGTCCCCTTATTTAGGTTTTTAATTGATGTTCTGTCTTTTGCTGGAGTATGCTGCTGATGTTGTCCTATTTATAAGAACGTCAGGAGTTAGGTTTGGTGTTATGTCCACTCCTAGGGCTTTTTCTTTAGACGTACCGGAAGGTAACTTCCCTTCATTGTGTACTGTCCTTTTGGTCTCCTGGAATCGGTTCCCATTTACATCGCCTTGCACTTGCTGGGTTTGAACTCTTGTAATCCCCCCTCTCGGACCAACTTTTCAATTTGTTTAAGTCATCTTAGAGAGTCTTATAATCCTCGAATGACACAACTTTTCTCATTAGTTTTACATCGTCTGCAAACATCAACATATGAGATTCAACTCCCGTGGATATGCATGTGTGTGTGTGTGTGTGTGTGTGTGTGTGTGTGTGTGTGTGTGTGTGTGTGTGTGTGTGTGTGTGTGTGTGTGTGTGTGTACGTGCGTGCATGGTGAGTGAGTGTGTGTGTGTGTGTATAAGTGAGTGTGTTTGTGTATATGCGTGTGTGTGTGTGAATGTTTGTATGTGTGCGTTCATGTGATCTTCTCCCTCGGGCTGAAGGTGGCCTATGTCTAGTCATTGTATAAAGATTCTCTCCCGAGCCCCTTTTGTCTTTTTAGCTTCTTTGTTCTCCTTTCTCTGTCAATCCTCTAAGCGGTGTATTACAGTGTTTGAATGGAATTACGCGCGCGGCTCTTTTGTTTTTCCTTCTCGCCTCAAGATTTTCTTTTATGTCTTTCTGTTTACTCTTGAAACAATTGAAATTATAAACTTCTTCGGGTTCTGTAACTTACATATTTCTATTTTCTTAAGAGCTTTCGTTTCTCAAGTCGAATGTAACTTCTGCTTTTGAGAAATACATGTAAAAAAAAATTTGCTTCGCTGCACCGTGTTCCAACGTGCAAAGTACTGTGAAAATACTGGAAGGCAGCGGCCCCTGGTGCTCAGCGCAGGCGCGCACCGTGAAGCCAACCCAAACACAGAATGAGTTAACAAACGACCAACACAAAAGGGACAAACACGTATCGGTTACACTGGCCGGTGGAGAGCGCGAAACGCACTCAAGATTAAACAGTGGCATTGTTAAACGAGTCTAGTACAGCCCAGCCTGGGAGATGGATGCCACCTCCCACCACCACTATCACCTGTATATTCTGGTATTTCTCAAGGATTCTCATCTAAATGACCTCAATGGAGAGAGGGAAGGGGGTGGGGGGTGAAGTTGGGTGTAATTTGTGTGAGTGGAGGGGGAGAGGTGCCGGGTGTGGCGATGATATCTCTCTTCAATCTGTTCTCGAGTAATACATTGCATTTTGACGTCAAAATCCCCCATCGGACCAAATATGATGTATTTATAAATCATAGCGGCTCGTAAACATTCACGTTTCTATGTGTGGATCGCTCGGTTAGGTTAGGTTCTAGTTTTTAAGTACGACATTTTCTGTCCGATGTTGCAACTCGAGAGGACAGGTTGCTCAGCACAATCTCTAATCAACCTAGCCCACACCAAACCAATTTTCACTCAGCCCAACCTCCACTCAACTCAACCTTAACTCAATCAAGCTTCTAATCAACCCTGCCTTCACTCAATCCAGCCGGCATTCAACCCGCCTTCATTTAACCCAAACTCCACTCAACCCAACCTTCCCTCAATTCCCCTTCACTCAGTCCGCCCCTCCATTCAACCCAAGGTCCACACAACCCAGTCTCTACTCAATTCAACGTCCACTCCACTCAATTTCACTCATCTTAGCCTCACTCCCAGTCTTGCGGTCATATTACCAGTTGGTGCCTTATCTCTGCCTNTGGGTCCTTCTGCTGGTGTTGGTGGTCCTTCTGCTGGTGTTATAGTCTTTCTACTGGTGTTGGAGGTCATTGTTCGGGTGTTGGGAGTCCTTATACTAGAGCTGGGGGTTCTTCTTCACTTTTTACATGTGAGTGGGTTGGGTTACGTTCAGACACGTTATTATGGCATTTTGATCACTTAGTACTTATTCTATTACATGTAATTCTGGTATTTTGTTTATTATAATTTAATGCTTTAGTTGCTTTTGTCTTTTGTTATAGGTTTTTTACACGTTATCTTAGTAAAGTGAGTGTAACCTGAGTGAAGAAATCCATGTTCAGGGACATTATTGTTCTATTTTACGCGTGAACGTGGCAATGGAAGGTAAAGTTGATGGATGTGATCGCCGGTGGTATTGGGTCGCTTCGGTGGCTAAACCTACCTTCATTATGCTCTCCCCCCCCCTCCCCTTCTCCTTCTGACCCCCCCCTATCTTCCTCCCACCCTCCCCCTTCCTCTTCTCACCTGCTCCCCCATTTCCCCGCCTACATCCCCTTCCCTCCCTTTCTCCTCAGAGCACTAGTCACCTGCTCGGGTGATGCATAGATAAAAATCATTCTCTGCCTTACACAACATAGAGTTGTTCTTGGGTCTTCTCCTCTGCCTCTTTCTCGCTCATTTTACCTTTATGCGTGTTCTTCACCTCAAGACTCTGACTAAGGTATTTTGTTGACATTAATGTTTGTCCTCTACTCCCCCTGTGATGAACCCCAACAGAGCCCTTCTCACACTTTCCCTTCAATACCTGCACCCCCTTGTGACGTTCCCCGTTGTTAACCCCTCCCTTGATTCCTTCATTATTTTCTCCCTCCTTCTCTCCAACTCTCACACTCTCTTCCTCCCTCCTCCCTCTCTCTCCTTTCCTCTCTCCCTCCCTCCCTTTCTACCTCTCTCCCTCCTTCCCTCTCTCCCTCCCTCCGTACACTGAAGCAAGAGCAAAGATCAGGAGGCGGAGTCCTTGTCTGTCACCGCCGTGGTCTCATTATCCAGCACTGTGAGGGGGACGGAGTAGGAGGGAGGGAGAGGGAGACGAGAGTGAGGGAGAATTGGAGAGAGAAATGAGAGAAAACAGAGACGCAAAGAAAGAAGAAAATTAGAGGATAGAGATGAGCAAAAAATAAGTTATTATTTTACCAGAAAGTATTATGAATCAAGACACCTTCAGAATGTGCATACACACCTATACCTTCCTCTCCCTCGTCCCCTCGTCCTAACTCTTGTTCCTCCGCTTCACTCTGTTGTTGTTGATGTTATAGATTCAGCTACTGGGAACAAAAAGTTCCAAGTAGCACGGGCTATGGTGAGCCCGTAGTGGACTTACCTGGCACAGGAGCGGGGCTGTAACTTGCTCCAATGCATACACTCACAGAGGTTTAGTCCTCTCTATATACACCTCTACGTTTTACTCCACACACATCTGCCCCTCGTCCACAAACATGTCCCTCCAACACACACACCTGTCCCCCCTACACACCTGTTCCTCCCCCCCACACACACCTGTTTCTCCTCCATACACCTGTCCCTTTTCTAGGATTAAATTTGGTGTATTTTCCATACCTTACTCTAGCAATTTCAGACTCAGCTGCCATAGCTCATATATACAGATATAGATATTTACCTCACTTACCTACACTTACCCCGCCTTGCCTTTTCTCAGCATACTACCCTCTTGGACACAACATAACCCCTTATTACCCACGTCCTTTTTCGCTTATCTAACTAAATCCCTAACATTGCCCCCCCCCACATCCTTCTCCATTGACCAGCTCCACCCAGGACTCCACCCATCTTTCCACATGTTCATTTGTTAACTCACATTCTCAGGTCTCCTCCGCCACATGTTCACCTGTTAAACCACACTCTCAGCTCTCTGTTCAGCTCTGTGGACATAAATCAATAGCCTTCGTCACCTGGCGCGGGTGTCCCAGCACTGTGCGGGTCGGTAAGGGAAGGGACTATCAAGAGAAAGCGGAATAGTAGAGGTTAAGAGACGCTGGGAGGCACCGTCGTCTCGAATCTCTATACCTCTCACGGTTACTCGTGCCCCTTGTCGCCTCTCAGGTGGCTTGAGATTCATCGTGTCTCAATTTTCCTTGTCACTCTCTCGTGCGGAACTGTATGTTAACCTTCCGTTCCTTCCTGAAGTCTAATTATGTTGACCAACCACTCACTAGAAAGTGAAGGGACGACGACGTTCCGGTCCGTCCTGGACCATTCTCAAGTCGATTGTGATTGTCGATTCTAACTATGTGTATGGTAAGCTGCCTCGCTGTCTACTGCTTTAAAATACGATTGGAAGAACACGCGGCGCTACAAGCCGATAATAACAACACATTGGCTAGAACACACTGGCTAGAACAGTTCAGGTGGAACACCGTAGCTAAAGCTCGCTGACAAGAGCACAATGGATAGAACTAGGTAACTAGATTACATTACTCTGATGAGAGAACAGGTGAAGACACACACGCGCGCGCACGCACACACACAGATGCACACAACACACACACACACACACACACACACACCACACACACCACACACACCACACACACACACCCACACACACACACACCACACACAACCACAGGATACAAGCTCTGACTCCATTACTTATTATTTTATTATATCTTGCCTAGCTTCAAACACAAGTATGTCACAGTTATGCCTTAGAGATCTGAGTGCAGTTAAGAATGACAAGGCTTACTTACAATTAACGTGTCGACTTTGATTCATATACTCGTTTGAGTGCAAGATTATGGCAAACAACTCTGTTTGAAGAGTGGAAGCCATTTATTTATACTCGCT
>WNGS01005997.1:16778150-16796539 GCA_020271785.1 Procambarus virginalis | reverse complement strand
CCACACTCACAGGAGAAGGAGCCATCTCCCGCTGTCACAACAGTGCACTTCCAGCTGCCCATAGGACTGGTGCAAGGAGCAACAGTGTAATATTTGAGAGAGGGAAGGCTTTTGATCAGAACTTCAATTTTGCTTAAGGCATTGTACTTCGCTTCCTGTCGAAGGATGGATTGTTCTTTAATTAGCTCTTGGGTGGGCAAAAGGGGTGATGATAGTAATTTGGAAAGGGGTGATATCCCATGGGCAGGAAGTTTCATTCTTGTCTCCCTTGGTAGAGAGGATGAGCATTATACATTCTGAGAACAGTTACAGTTTTTGTAATCCAATACAGGAATGCTGGCCTTCCAGAAAGAAATATATATATATATATATGTTGTTGAATGTGACCGAAAGGGTAAGATTAATAAATAAAGGGTAGGGTAATAAATATGGTAATAATAGGGTAAATAGAAATATGCTAATTCATATAAATAGAATAACGGGGGTCCAAGAACAACTTTATTATTATTTATAATAATATTTAGAAACACTAATTATTATTATAAATAATATTAATAAAAGTGTTCGGTATGCCTTTATCATAAAATAATAATAAAACAAAGCTAACTTCAATTCCAACATACGCGCGCTCACACACACGCAAACACACACACACACACACACACACACACACACACACACACACACACACACACACCACACACACACACACATACACATACACATACACACACACACACCACACACACACACACACACACACACACACACACACACACACACACACACACACACAACTCTGTGAAACAAGAACTTGACAGTTTATTATTTTTTTGCCAACTATTTTCTTTGCGAAGTTAAAGTTAAATTTGCGGCAGCAACCTGGCGGTTCAGCAGAGTGAACGAAGCCAAATAACTCTAATAGTCAGAACGCAATTCTTCGTCTTGTATGTAAGACCCGATTTGCCGAACAGGCAGAGGGATTTTCGCTATTATAAAACTAATCAAATATTACTGCTTTCTCTCAATATTTACCTTACCATATCTCCTTATATTTGAATTCCAAGGTTACATTGGATACCATTAGGATACCATTGGGATACCATTCGTATCCTATATTAGACATTGGTCCATTCATTGGAATGGTCCATTGGTCCATATGGAATGGACCATTAGGCAATGGTCCATTCCATATATTATGACTTCTGATGTTCACTGTCCACCCTCCCTTAGCTCAACTCAAAGTCCTAACTTAAGGGTACGCGATTGACCATTAAACACAAATTATTCCTATCTATTTATGGCGTGTATTAAGTGAAGGGAAGTTTTCAGTGTGCAAGGTTTCTGTTGCTGCCGGCAGAGAGACGGACTAATCGGGTTTATGAATGGCTTTCTTCGAGTAGTATAATTGGGAGCAGGACGAGTCACGCATTCCATCCTCTCTTGTCGTCTGGGATCGATGGTCCGACGCTGCGTTTCTTTGGAATTGAAATCCACTGGAATTAGGATCTTCTTGCATTACCTGAAGTTGCTTTTACCTTCGGGGTTTGATTAATGCAATTTCTAATTTTATCGCAGGATATTAATTTGAAGCCCGTTGATCAGTTAGGAGTTTGAATCGAATTGACTTTGGATCATACAGCACGTCAGGGGTGCTCCCCCACTCCCGACGTGCAGCCTGGTCCTCCACGCCAGACGTGCAGCCTGGCCCTTCAGCCCCCATGTATCCAAGGAATATTACGTACCCCTACCAGCTGGTCTGTAATTCCAAGCTACTAATAACAAGGATCTCCCCTACGTATACTTGTGAAGGTCCAAATAAAATAGCAGGACGGAATAATTACGTTGGCTCTTTCTCGTGATATCGGGAAGGAAATCTAATTTATATAAGAGTTCTTATTTGGGCTTCCGTCTCCCTGCCCTGTGGAGGCAATACACACAGTATATTTCATATTTAAATAATATGTTACTGCCAGAACCTGCTGAGTATATTTCGCTTACACACACACACACACACACACACACACACACACACACACACACACACACACACACACACACACACACACACACACACACACATATATCCATCCCAGAGCCCCAAATGGCTCAGAAGCCTTAACCTACCCAGCCAACTAAGGCTTAAGAGTCGATGTCTAAGGATCGTAGCTCATCCCCCCCCCCTCCGCAAGTGCAGCTCAGGGCGTGTATATCATACACTGGTGGTAACAAGTTCGACCCGCTGAATACACACGAACGTTTCCTTGCAAGGAAAACAGAGGTGTTATCTCAGGTAACCTGGGACATCTTGTAGGAGATGGCTCCATAGGCCACCACCAGGAGGACGAGATAACCAGGAGACCCCACACCAGGAGGACAAGATAGCCAGACCACCACCAGGAGGACAAGATAGCCAGACCACCACCAGGAGGACAAGAAGGAGAAGTGTACAACATAATTTGAAATATAAAATTGGAGAAGGAGGAGGAGGAAGGATGGAAAAATAATATGAGCTGGAGGAGTAAATGAAGAAGGAAGAGAGAGAGAGAGAGGGGAAGTAGAAATTGAAAGACAGGGGGGACAACATGTAAAATGTAGGAGGAAAAGACAAACTTACAAACACGAAATAAATCAAGGAAGGCGAGGGAAGGGTGAGGAGGGATAAGAGAAATAAGTGGGAGGAGCCAGGTCACGTGAGGCACCATTGATCTTGTGCGTCGACACAACCTTGGCGAGGGGCGAGGCATGGGGTATTGGGGGAGGGGCGAGGCATGGGGGTATGGGGGGGGCGAGGCATGGGGGTATTGGGGAGGGGCGAGGCATGGGGAAGGGGAGAGGCATAGGGGTATAGGGGAGGGGCGAGGCATGGGGGTACTGGAGAGGGGCGAGGCATTGGGGAATGGGGGAGGGGCGAGGCATTGGGGAATTGGGGAGGGGCGAGGCATGGGGGAGGGGCGAGACATGGGGGTATTGGGGGAGGGGCGAGGCATGGGGGTATTGGGGGAGGGGCGAGGCATGGGGGTATGGGGGAGGGGCGGGGGGGAGGGGTGAGACATTGGGGTACCCCTGTCCTCTTAAAAATAACGTCGCTTTTAGCCGTTTACCTGTATGGCCGAAAATGAACGTAATTTCAAAATGAAAAATAAATTTTGGATTATTTTTTCTCAAAACAGTTAGTTAAGGGTCCTCTGGTAGGTTAGGTGGGCAGGAAATTCTTCTTAAGTTTCAAAACGTCATGAAAAATGTTAATTGAAAGTTTCCTCTCCTAACTTTTCCGAGTAAGCCGGAGGACTTAAACAGAAAACGGGACAATACATCACTTTCGTGAGCCGATTGCATTTAAAATTACGTCCATTTTTTACCATTGCGCGCATACGAGCGAAAATCGACGTTATTTTTAAGAGGACGGGTTGGTCTGGTAACTGGGCCTGTTTCCACTTTCAAATTAATTTGTTGGAAATAGTTTCGTCCTTCCCTGAGATGTCCTGTGATCATGTTTGAGGGATGGATGCTAAGAAGGATTGCAAGGTGAATTATGACTAATTGAAAAATGTTTAATTGTCAGATAATTTTTTTTGTCCGTGAAAATACTTAAAATTGGATTCATTATTTAACTTCCTATTATGTGTCAGTAGAAAATAAATTAATTATATTTATACGTATATGATGCAATTCAATAGTTTTACAGATCAAAGCATTCCTTGTGTGCGAATTAGTAATTGCAAATGAGAATGGAAGACACTTGAATATAAAATAATGATCAAGCCTCATCATTATAAGGTAACGCTGAGGTCTTGTTCAACCCAGCTGGAGGGGTAGATGTGTTTGCACAAATCTGTTCTGGATCCAGTGTTTGAATTTTCTTTTATTGAGACTGAAACATACTTTGGCAGTGTTGGTTTCTCCAAATGCTCTGGTATCGAAGATGTACTAATATCCTCTTATATCGAAGCAAGTACCAATATCTGATATCGAATAAATACCATCAACCTCTTATTTTGAAGCAAATACCAATAGCCTTTGGCATCAGAGTCCCAGTTCAAGGCATCACGGCCATACCAATAGTACATAGACTCCTGCAACCTGTCCTCGACTGCCTCGTTCATGTCTGAGTCTCCCACTTCCCTCTTCTGGTGTCCGAAAGAGTCCCAATCTCCCCTGGTATCGAGGCAACAGCAAACATTCCCCTGATATTGGATAAAAACCTAAACATCCCCTGATATCGCCGCAGTAAGCACAAACATCAAGGGTGTTATTAACCAAGCAGTCTGCGAGCAGCGAAGATAACACGACTAGCTGGGCGGGTTGACAACGCGGCCTCCATTCACACCCTTCTTCCCCCTCCCCGCGGTGTTGTCAACGCCTTAAGACCTTCCGGTGTTGTATGTCCTGCTCCGACTAGGGGGGGGAAACCCTCCCCGCGCCTGACCCAGAGCCTTCACCACCTGCTGGAAACGGGTCAATAAAAATTCAACTATTTCCCCCTCTCCGGATACATTTTCCCTGGGGATTTGGTATTTAGAATTGTATCAAAAGAGGCCTGGAAGTGAGGAGAGAGGAATTGGGTGAGCAGCGTGGACCATGGAGGGATAAAGGGCCGCCTCCCCTCTACTCTCTCTCTCTCCTCTTCCCCTGCCTGATCCATCTTGCCTCGCCCTATTATTCCTCTGACAGCACCAAGGGGACTTTTCACCCAAAAATTCAGGCCTAGTTATATCTTCATAGACCCATTCAGAAAGCCTGATCCAGGCCTAAATTCGTGATATGAAAAGAGGTGAAGGAAGGAGGGGGACGGTGGGGGGTTGGCGTCTGCATGAAGATGTGACAGGCCTTGTGGACTGAAGTTGTTATTTCCTGAGAAGAAACAAACGGTGTTGTGTAGGAGGCTACAACACTCTTGGGTGCAAGAAGAGCGTCAGAGGGAGCACCAGGAACCGCCCAGGTCGTGGTATTCACGATACCATCATGGCAAAGAGAGACAGCAAAGACGGATGACATCATTTCCTTAAGAAATACAAAACTGATAATGAATAACATAAATTAACGAACGGTAACAAAGAAATGGCATAGTTTCTATAGCAACATCTGGGCGATAATGATCACCAGAACCAACTTGGGTTTTTAGTAACAAGAAGTTTCATACGACTTCCATACTTACTGGCCAGATTATGTTAATTTATTATGCCATTCCCTTAATTTAATAAATAGTTAATCTTTGACATGTTAGACAGATCAGTCATTTAATGTTAACATTTTGTGTCACACGTATCAGAGGTTCCTCCCGCCCTGTTGGGTGTTGCTGGGGTTCCTCCCGCCCTGTTGGGTGTTGCTGGGTTCCTCCCGCCCTGTTGGGTGTTGCTGGGGTTCCTTCCGCCCTGTTGGAGTGTCTAGGGTTCTCTGCCCTGTGGGAGTGTCTAGGGTTCTCTGCCCTGTTGGGAGTGTCTAGGGTTCTCTGCCCTGTTGGGAGTGTCTGAAGTTCTTCCCGCCCTGTTGGGTGTGTCTGGCGTTCTTTCCGCCCCCTTCCTTCTCCTGGAAGCCTCAAGAGCGGTGGTAATGGGTCCTCCAGGCTGTGATTTGAGAGGATCAGGCTGCCTACAGGGGGATCAGCGCCCTCTTGGAGCGGGGGAACCCTCGCCTGCAGCCCTCTCATCACCACCGAGCTCGCTATTTTTACATGGACCACCACCATGACGACACCCTTCATCACCACCACTGCCACTACCATGACGACACCCTTCATCACCACCACTGCCACCACCATGACGACACCCTTCATCACCACCACTGCTACTAGTGATGTACGACATTTGTGCTTCTGATGATCACCAACACCATCGCTACCCCCTGCGAATATTTCCACCTTCACTACTTCTACCACCCAATCTACCACATTCACCAGAGGAACCTGTCTACCACTTCTTCTACCATCACAACTTTAGGACCATATTCAACAAGGAAGTCAACCACAGTCGAGTTAAGAATAAAACACAACAGATACGACGAGACCTGAAGGCTCAGTATGGAGACCAAGACTGTGTCGTACTCACTGCTAGGTATGCACCACCTCCTCCGCCCGCACCACAACTAGCACAAGTGCTATGCTACACCATCAACTCATTCCTTTTAGCCTACCACCAAGCAGCTTGTCCCACCAGACTCACTCACAGTCCACTTCTCGCTTGAAGTCGCGTGTGTGTAATTTACCAATGAAGGAATGGATATGGAAGACCTAGCTTAGAGTACGTGATAATATATTATCAACGCTCTGCTCATGTCGATCTTGACATCTCCAATAAAGTGAAGACAAAAAAAAAATAGAATAGGTTTTGTACCATTAGGTACATATGTTGCCTGACGTAATCAAATCTTCATCGCATCTTGATTTTATAGCAGAGGGCAAACACAGTCAGTTCATCCCAAGGAATTGTCCCTGGTTCCATTCCCTAAGCGAGATATGAGAGTTTGGGGAACGTTTCGTAACACCTCATCTTCACCAAACAATAAATAAATACCTAATATTTTAGGCAAGTGTTGAGGGTTGCAATCCTGTGGGCAGACCACACCAAGAGACCCTCGATACCTTAAACACGGTTACCTCTCAATAATGGAATATGTTCTGGTCTTGATGTTCTTAAGCTCTGTCTTTCATCCCAGTGAAAGACAGTAGTTTGTGAGAAGGAGTGGTTTGACTTTCCCTGCTCATTATCTCTTCTCTCTCACCCTTTCCCTCTTTCAATGTCTATGTCTGTCTGTCTGTCTTTTCTGTCTGTCTGTCTGTCTGTCTGTTTGTCCCCTGTCTGTCTGTCCCTGTCTGTCTCTCGTCTCCTCTCTCGTCCCATCTCTCCGCAATATCATCTCCATCCTCCTCTCCTCTCTCTTCTCTCTCTCTCCTCCAATTCACATGTGCAACCACTTGCTCTGTGGTCCTGCTTAAAGAGCAATCTGGGCTAGAATAGTAATCCGCGTAGCGCCGCAGCGCTCAACAAGCAGAAATGGCGCGGAAAGGAACCTCTCACTCAAGGCCTTCGTAGGGTGGGCTACAGCTGGCAGCTCCTCTGGCTGGTATTTTGTGGTCAAAAAGTGTCTGGTCCTTCCATTCCGTTGGTGTTGGAGGGCTTGGGCTAGTGTGGGGTCGCTGTTCTAATCTGGCTGGTTGTATTGGATGGGTCCTTCTGCCTGGTGTTGGTGGTCTTCTCTTCGGGGTTTCGGGGTTCGTCTGCGGGGTTGGGGGTCCCTCTGCCTGGTGGTGGTGGTCCTTCTGCTGGTGTTGGTGGTCCTCTTCTGCTGGGTTGGTGGTCCTTCTGCTAGGGTTGGGGTCCTTCTGCTGGGGTTGGGGGTCCTTCCTGCTGGGGTTGGTGGTCCTTCTGCTAGGGTTGGGGTCCTTCTGCTGGGGTTGGTGGTCCTTCTGCTGGTGTTATAGTCTTTCTACTGGTGTTGGAGGTCATTGTTTCGGGTGTTGGGAGTCCTTATACTAGAGCTGGGGGTTCTTCTTCACTTTTTACATGTGAGTGGGTTGGGTTACGTTCAGTACATTATTATGGGCATTCTTGATCACATTAAGTACTGTATGCATATTACATATAATTCTGGTATTTGGTTTATTATAATTTAGGCTTTAACTTGCTTTTGTCCTTTCCTGTTATCGGTTTTTACACGTTATCTAGTCAAAGTGAGGTGTACCTGAGTGAAGAAACCACCATCCATGTTCAGGGACATTATTGTTCTATTTTAAAGCGCGTGAACGTGGCAATGGAAGGTAAAGTTGATGGATGTGATCGCCGGGGTAATTGGGTCGCTCGCGCGTGGCTAAACCTAACCTTGCATTATGCTCTCCGTCTCCCTCTCTCTCCTTCTCTTCTGCCCCCCTATCTTCCTCCCACGCCTCCCCCTTCCTCTCTCATCAACCTGCTTCACATCCCCCATTTCCCCCTCCTACTCGACCCTCTGTCCTCCCTTGCTCCCTCAAGTAGCACTAGTCACCTCGGCTCGGGTGATGTAGATTAAAACTAATTCTCTGCTTACACAACATAGAGTTTGTTCATTGTGTCTTCTCCTCTGCCTCTCCTCGCTCATTTTACCTTACTTGCCGTGTTTCTCACCTCAAGACTCTGACTAGGTATTTTGTTTGAAATAATGTTTGTCCCTCTACATCCCCCTGTGTGAACCCCAACAGAGGCCCTTTCACACTTTCCCTTCAATACCTGCACCCCCTTGTGACGTTCCCCGTTGTTAACCCCATCCCTGATTCCTTCATTATTTTCTCCCTCCTTCTCTCCAAACTCTCACACTCTCTTCCTTCCCTCCTCCCCTCAGTCTCATCCTTTCCCTCTCCCTCCCTCCCTTTCTCACCTCTCTCTCGCCTTCCTCTCCCCGTCTCCCCCTCCCTCCGGTACCTGAAGCACTAGAGCCAAAGATCATGAGGCCGAGATCTTGTCTGTCACGTTTCCCGCCGCTTTGTCTCATTATCCAGCACTGTGAGGGGACCGCAGCTGGAGGGAGGAGAGGGAACCAGGTGATGGAGAATTGGGCGAGAAATGACGAGATAAACCGAGACGCAAAGAAAGAATAACAATTAGAGGATAAGCGTGAGCAAAAATAAGTTTATTATTCTTTTAAAACCATAAGTATTTGAAATCAAGACACCTTCGAATGTTCATACACAACTAACATTCCTCTCCCTCGTCCCCCCTCTCCTAACCTCTTGTTTCCTCCCGCTTCACTCTGTTGTTCTGCTTGATGTTATATATTCAGCTCTCTGGGCGAACAAAAAGTTCCAGTAGCCACGGGCTATGGTGCCCGTAGTGGACTTACCTGCACAGGAGCGTGGGCTGTATACTTGCGCCATGCATACACTCTAAAGGTTTAGTCCTCTCTATATACACCTCTACGTTTTACTACTCCACACACCTGACCCTCGTCCACACAAACATGTCCCTTCCAAACACACACAACTGTCCCACCTACACAACCTGTTCCTCCACCCACAGAACAGCACACCCACTGTTTCTCCCTCCATACACCTGTCCCTTTTCTACAATTAAATTTGGTGTATTTTTCCATACCTTACTCTAGAATTTCAGACTCGCTGCATAGCTCATATTAAGATATAGTATTTACCTCACTACCTACACTTACCCACTTACCCCCGCCTTGGCTTGGCCTTTTCTCATCATACAGACACCTTGGACACAAACATACAACCCTTAATTGACCCACGTCCTTTTCGCTTATCTAACTAATCCCTAACATTTGCCCACACCCCCCCCCCCATCCTTTCTCCATTGCCAGCTCACCCAGGACTTCCACCCATCTTTCACATTTCATTTGTAACTCACATTCTCAGGTTCTCCTCCTTCCACATGTTCACCCTAGTTTAACCCCACTCCCAGCTCCTCTGTTTTCACTCTGGACATAAATCAATGCCTCTCGTCCACCTCGCTCGTGTCCCAGCACTGTGCGGGTCGGTAAGGGAATGCGAACTATCAAGAGATGCGGAATAGTAGAGGTTAAGAGACGCTGGGAGGCACCGTCGTCTCGAATCTCTATACCTCTCACGGTTACTCCGTGCACCTTGTCGCCTCTCAGGTGGCTTGAGCATTCATCGTGTCTCAATTTTCCTTGTCACTCTCTCGTGCGGAACTGTATGTTTAACCTTCCGTTCCTTCCTGAAGTCTAATTATGTGACCAAACAACTCACTAGAAAGTGAAGGGAGCGACGACGTTCCGGTCCGTCCCTGGACCAATTCTCAAGTCGATTGTGGAATTGTCGATTCTAACTATGTGTATGGTAAGCTCTGCCTCGCTTCTATCTGCTTTAAAATACAATTGGAAGACACCGCGGCCTACAAGCCGATAATACAAAACATTGGTAGAACACCTGGCTAGAACAGTTCAGGTGGAACACCGTAGCTAAAGCTCGCTGACAAGAGCACAATGGATAGAACTAGGTAACTAGATTACATTACTCTGATGAGAGAACAGGTGAAGACACACACGCCACGGCACGCACACAGAACAGATGCACACACACACACACACACACACACACACACACACCACCACACACACACACACACCACAAAACGACACACACACACACAACATCACATAATGCCACAGACAGGAACACACAAAAAGCCCCCCCCCCTAAAAGAGTAACCAAAAAGGAGGATAGCAAGACATCTGAAGCTCATTACTATTTCTTTATATTATATCTGTGCCGATAACTATCAAACACGAGTAGCGATACCATTATGCGTCTTAGACGATCTGAGTGCAGTATAAGAATGACAAGGTACTTATACTACATTACGTGTCGAACTTTGATTCAATCCGTTTCTAGTGTGCAAGATTATGGCAAACAGCTTTGTTTGAAGAGTGGAAGCCACATTTGATTTATACTCGCTCCACACTCATCGAGTAGAAAGAGATCGCGATCTCACCAGCTGTCACAAAACGTGCACTTTCCAGCTGTGCACCATAGGATCCTGGGCAAGGAGCAATCAGTGTAAATAATCTGAGAAAGGAAGCGCTCTCTGAGCGATATCAATATTGCTTCAGAGTACCTGTACTTCAGCTGCCGTCTGCTTATGATGTTTTGCCTTTATTAGACTTCTTGAGTGATTCAAATGGGTGATGACTAGTCAATATTTGGAGGGGTTGACTATCCATAGGTAGAACAGATAGTTACTTCAGTAGTTACGCTCCCCTTGTAGAGAGATGGCAGCAGTAGTGGATACATATCGTGGAACAGTTCGTTTAATCCAATTACAGGAATGCTTGTGCCTGTCCGTAAAGAACTCGTGGAGCCCTATCAGTGCAGGGTTGTAGATGGTTACCTTGTGCCTGCAGGTTAGGTTTCCTTGATGATGCTGATCCCGATAGTGCTTAGTGGTCCAGGCGGTCCTGATACTCGCAAGTCCTGGTTAAACCATGCATCAGCTAGCTCATGAATAAACATTTAACTCCGCTTGCAAATAAAGGATATAATGGGAAGCCTTCAGCAATGAGGGCATTAATCGTCACGATCTACACCGGTGCTCATAATCACCTCTAAAATCCTAGGAAGTACGTTAGACATATATAACTTATCAAAATGTCTCATGAGTGTTGCCATTCGATCGATGTGAACTGAAGCTTGATATAACTTTACCGCAAGCGTGTAGATATCCACTACAGTAACATACAGGCTGGAAGAAGGAGGGTCTGGCATACCTCTGCTGGAAGTCAGTGTATGAGTCAAATTCCACACCTACCATAGGAGGATAGGCACATTGGACTATCTTACGGCTGTTGTGGTGATACGGACCCTAATATACTCCTCTCTTCCATAGACCTAAAACTCAAGAATCAGGATGCTAGATGTGGTCCAGTGACGGACCAGGACGTGTCGTCCCCTCTGTTACTAGTGTGTAGGGAGTGGTCCACCCACATCACACAGCTCATCACTATCCCTATAGATATATAGGGGTATCCTATCATATATCATATTTCCATCTCATATCCATAGCTCTATATCTCCTTTCTCTATCACTATGATATGGAAACCAGGGAGTAAAATTGTCAACTCTAGTCCTGTTTACACGGTGATAGCAAAATGAGATCCTGTCCCAGAATAGAATGGACGATTTCCTGGCTATGCTCGACAGATACCTACACTGACGTGCTCAGCTTAGTATATATAGATATATATTTTTTTTATTTTTTTTATTTTTTTTTCAAGTTTTTTTTTTTAACCTATATATATATATAGTCCTATTTATAAATGAGGACATGCTGTCTACAGCCTAACGGCTCCGTCCATTAGGCTAATCTGTCACCCTGCTGGCATTCATCGCCTCCCTGCTTACTGTCCAGCGTCACCACAGATCCACTTAGGCTATCTGTCCAACAAGGCCACCCTCCTCCTCGTCCCGCGCGTTGGATTCACCGAGAATCACACCCAGAATGTTACAATTCCTGATTATTCATTCCAGGTGTGTGATGTGTGGGTGTGGGTGGGGGTCACTTACTCACCGGATTGGTGTGACCGTTCCTGTGGTGAGAACAGGTGCTCTCACTATGTGTGCCGCTTGTCGAGGTCTGTTTACCTGTTGATTTCGAGAAGGCAGCAGGTACAAGACACGTGTGAGAGAATGCAGCAGGTACAAGACACGTGAGAGAGAATGCAGCAGGTACAAGACACGTGAGAGAGAATGCAGCAGGTACAAGACACGTGTGAGAGAATGCAGCAGGTACAAGACACGTGAGAGAGAATGCAGCAGGTACAAGACACGTGTGAGAGAATGCAGCAGGTACAAGACACGTGTGAGAGAATGCAGCAGGTACAAGACACGTGAGAGAGAAGGCAGCAGGTACAAGACACGTGTGAGAGAATGCAGCAGGTACAAGACACGAGAGTGAGCAGGCAAGAGGTACAAGAACTTGTGAGAGAATGCAAGCAGGTACAAGAAAGTGAGAGAGAAGGCCGCAGGTACAGACCGTGTGAAGGCAGGGCAGCAGGTACAGACCTGAGAGAAGAGGCAGCAGTACAGGACACGTGAAGAGAGACTGCAGCAGTACAAGAAACGTGCGAGAGAGGCAGCGGTACACGACACGTGTGAGGGAGAAGGCAGCAGGTACAAGACAAGTGAGTGAGAAGGCAGCAGGTACAAGACAAGTGAGAGAGAAGGCAGCAGGTACAAGACAAGTGAGTGAGAAGGCAGCAGGTACAAGACACGTGTGTGAGAAGGCAGAGTACAAGACACGTGACTGGAGAAGGCAGAAGGTACAAGACACGTGAGTGAGAAGGCAGCATGTGGTACAGGGACACGTGAGGCGGAAGGCAGCAGGTCAAGAACGGAGGGAGAAGGCAGCAGGTACAAGACAAGTGTGAGAGAAGGCAGCAGGTACAAGACACGTGTGTGAGAAGGCAGCAGGTACAAGACACGTGTGAGAGAATGCAGCAGGTACAAGACACGTGTGAGAGAATGCAGCAGGTACAAGACAAGTGAGAGAGAAGGCAGCAGGTACAAGACACGTGAGTGAGAAGGCAGCAGGTACAAGACAAGTGAGTGAGAAGGCAGCAGGTACAAGACAAGTGAGAGAGAAGGCAGCAGGTACAAGACACGTGAGAGAGAATGCAGCAGGTACAAGACACGTGTGAGAGAATGCAGCAGGTACAAGACACGTGTGAGAGAATGCAGCAGGTACAAGACAAGTGAGTGAGAAGGCAGCCATAATGGCAGGAGCCGCCACTTCAAGAACCTTACAAAACACACCAAGTAAAGGCACACGACTCAAGTCAGATCTTCTTGAGTACATTCCAAAGCAATAATCATTGTATTTAGTTATAGTACATACGTAAGCGGGCTGCCGGGGTTGAGCTTGGCTCTTTGGTCCAGCTCTCAAATTCAATCATTGGGTCACAGATTCCTTAGCCTTCTTGGCTCTATCAAATCTACATTTGAAACTGTGTATGGGTCAGCCATACATCACTGCTAGTGCATTCCATTTATCACTACTCTGACACTATAAAAAAAAGTTCTTTCTAAGTATTCTCTGTGGCTATTGGTACTAAGTTCCACCTGTGTCCACTTGTTCGGGTTCCACCCGTGCTAAAGAGTTTGGTTTTGTCCACCCTGTCAATTTTTTTGAGAATTTTGTAGGGTGGTTATCATGTTCCCCTTACTATTCTGTTTACAGGGATGTAAGTTTCAGCTCCATTAGCCTTTCCTAGTAGCTCAGACATTCAGTTACGGGACTAGTCTGGTGGTACCTATCTTCTATAACTTGTCCAGGCTGGAGCTGCATACTCAGGAAGGTAGTACATAAGTGGTAACAAGGTCATTGTAATAACCCGTCTGCTCATACCTATCTCACTTGATACCCTAGCTTAACGACACTGCTTGCCGATCACCGCGTGCCCCACTGAATACAACGATATTCAATCTGAAATCTATATAATAAAAATGAGATTATCGTTTGTGCATAACCGCTATCTTCGAAAGTTCTTCACGATTGCTTTCAAAATTTTCACACAACGTTTCCATTCGCATCCGAGCAGGTTTTAATACATACTCTATAGATGTCACGTCGGTGACGGTAAACAAAAAAAAAACCATGTTTTTTTCTGACATTGTTTTATGTGAGAGGCAATCTTAAACCTGTTTACGATATTGCTTTGCAATGGTTACACACCTTGCATTGAAATACGCCGGTGTTTCTATTGAGGCCACACCTGGACAGGTAAAACTATGATTTTATTGAAAAACAGCTCCATCTGATGCATGTAATAGAAACACATGCTATACTAAATTAGTTACAATTCCATTTCAATGGTTCTGATTGCATTATAATTAATTTTAAGATTTTTGATTATTTTCATTTTGTTTAATATTTTGTGTGAATTGTGTTGGATGAGCGTGTTGTGTACCTTACCGATCCAATTTAGTGAAAAATATAGTGTATTTCGGAGATAGCTATAGGAAGGCAAGGGAGAAGAGAAAGAGTGGGGTAGAGAGGGAAGGAGGGGAAGGAGTGGGCACACACAAGAGGGCCAAGAGAGGGACTGTCCAGCAGGGGCTTCTTGACTTCATGGTTTCATTGAGCGGTCGAGGCAGGACTGTGACAAATGATGATGATGAATTGATGAAGATCAAGCACAAAACGGCTGGCACGGGGATGACTAGCCCGTAATGGTGGCCCTTTTGGAGGCCATTACCAGTATCAACAGATAATACTGGAGATCTGTAGATGTGCGACTGCACCCTGCGTGACGGGAGAGGTCTGCCAGTCCAGTGACACAGGGGGGGGGGGCGGGGGAAGGTTAAGGGGGGGAAAGGAAGGTAAAGGGTGGTAAAGGAAGGTAGGGGAGGGAAGGGGAGGGAGGCAAGGGGAGAGGGGGAAGCAGTGGTCTGAGCACAGATCACTACATCCTCAACGATTCATTACACAAGTTTCTAAAGGGTAGTCTTATTGTTGTCCAATCTAGCATTATGCACTGAGATATCCTTCTGAGTGGGCTCGGGGACAGTCAACATATGTGGTGACTGTCGTGAGATGAGAGAGCGGAGAGGAGAGAGGGGGGGGGGTGAGGAGGACGAGAAGCGCGTGAAGAGGATGAGCGAGATGAAAGATGAGCGAGAAGATGAGAAAAGGTGGAGAGGAGGGGAGGCGAGCAGGAGAGAGAGCAGGAGGGAGAGAGAGGAGAGGGAGGAGAGAGAGAGAGGAGAGAGAGTAGAGGAGCGGGATGGAGAGAGAGAGGGAGAGAAGAGCGGAGAGAGAGCACCTGAGGCGAGGAGAGATGAGAGAGGCGCGAGCGAGGGGAAGAGGAGGTGAGAGAGAGGAGAGGAGAGAGAGAGAGGAGGCGAGAGAGACGAGAGAGGAGAAGAGCGAGAGAGAGAGCAGAGAGTGGGTGTGTGTCTCGCGAGTTGTGCGATGTCGTCGGACTCGTGTGTTGCGGGGTTGGAGCTTGGCTCGTTGGTGCACCCTCTCCACACCGGTTAATTCATGGTGTAACCGATTCACGAGACTCTCAATATATAGATATCAACAGCCTGAAACTGTTGTATGGTATGTCCGGCCTCCACACATCTGTTCCTACGTGATTCCATTTAATACCTACTCCGAAGCCTGAAAAAGTTCTTTTAATGTCTCTGTGGGTCATTGGGGTACTTCCGCTTCCACCCTGTGTCCCCTTGTAGTGGTACCACTAATGTTAAATAACCATCATTTTCTACCCTGGAAAGGTCCATGAGAATTTTGTATGTGGTGATCAAGTCCCCGCTAACTCTTCTGTATTCCAGAGACATGAGGTGCCGTTCCCCCAGCCTTTGGCTGAGACGTAATCATGCCTCTTAGTTGTCTGGCGGCTGCGTCGTGGCATGTATATCCAGCCTTTTTCCCAGCTTGTCTTTGTTGCCCGCTCCGGTCCCCTGCTGGGGCCGGTTCCTCCGGGATTCGCTGACAGCCGTGGGTACAAGGTTTGAACGATTCCTTCCAAGGTTTCTGACGCCAGTGCTGATGTTACCCAAGCCCCTCCATTGCGCGAGGCTGCATGTGTGGTCAACAAGATGTGTGTGTGTGTGTGTGTTGGTGTGGTGTATATCACTAGGATGCATGCTGTGGCTGCGCTTGCGCCTTTCGGCCCGCCTCTAACCGGCCCGCCTCTCAACGTCGATCAACCTGTCTAACGAACGTCGCAGACAATAGTATTAGGTAGACGCACCCCCCAGACCCCATTCAGCGAATCCGCATCCACCTCCTTTTTTATTCACTCTCTATACACAACGCAGCACACACCAATACCCAGGTGGATACAGGCTACAGCCATAGCAGCAGTCTTAACTCCCAGGTACCTATTTACTGCTAGGTGACGGGGCAGTCAGAGGGTGCAAAGACGACAACCGTTGCCACCCATTTGTTTCGTGCCTAGTGGCTCCGGGGAATAGACCCCGGGGCCAAAATACGAGTACTGCGGCTACAGCCACTTCCAGCTAACGATTCCCCTATGTGTGGCGGCAGTGTGAGGGGGTTTCTGGACAAACTCAGCAGAACCTGACGTGATGTTCCATCCTTAAACACAACAGGTCAAAGACCTAATGAGCCGAGTATGATCAGCTTTCTCAACCAACACCATTAGGCCAAACAAACTTAACGTCAGCAGTTTGTGTGATTTTGAGTGTAACGTGTTTACGGTTAGTTTTTGAGATGGTTAAACAACTATGCGTGAGAGTTTTGATGGTAGCCACACTTGACTGAGAGTTTTGATGGTACACCACTGACGTGGAGTTTTGATGTGCAACACTCTGAAGTGGAGAGGTTTGATGGTACACACTCTGACGTGAGGGTTTTGACTGGTACAACACTGACGTGAGAGTTTTGATTGGTACAACACTGACGTGAGGGTTTTGACTGGTACAACACTGACGTGAGAGTTTTGATTGGTACAACACTGACGTGAGAGTTTTGACTGGTACAACACTGACGTGAGGGTTTTGACTGGTACAACACTGACGTGAGAGTTTTGATTGGTACAACACTGACGTGAGAGTTTTGATTGGTACAACACTGACGTGAGGGTTTTGACTGGTACAACACTGACGTGAGAGTTTTGACTGGTACAACCTGACGTTGAGAGTTTGACTCGTACTACAACAAAGCCGGGTACCATCCTCACAGTTAGAGAACAGTGATAACATCAAAACACCCACGACTGACAGGGATGAACAACCCAGCGGGTTTTCTTCCTATTGAGGGAGTGATTTACATGCTGCTATGGCGGTGTGTCCACTCACCAGCTGAGTGCTACCCCGCCCTGCCACACCAACACACCCATAAATGCCCTCGGGGCAAAATTTAAATTTATTTCAACCCCGATCTCCACTCCTCCAACAAGTTGCTGCGAACCCAGTGGAAATCTTCAAGAAACAACTGGACAAGTTTCTGCTGAAGTTACTGGATCTGCCAGGCTGTGTGGATGGCTCTGTGGGCCTGCAGGCAACGAAGACAGCCTCACAGGCCGACAATCACCCAGGGAAGTCTAGTCCCAAGCCAAGCTGGGGGAATACTGGGCTCGCCAGCGGGTAATGGTATTAATAGGAGAGAAACCTTCGGCACTGGAAAGAAAAGGAAGTGGACACATGGTGTTGTGGAAGCGATGTTTTTGTGGAGCGGAGATGTGTGAGGCTGGGCGTGGAAGAGAGTGGGGGGCGTGGGGTGGGCGTGGACTGATGGAGAAGGGAGGTCGGCTCCCTAGCCTAGAGCTACGTTGTGACCACGCGGAGCTCAACAGGCCCTAGTCAACAGTCACTCGGCACACCACGAAGAGTCAAAAGGGGCGTGGGAGCTGCCTGTGGTGTGGGTGTAGTGGGGCGTAGGGGCATGTTGATGGTCGGGGGTGTCGGTGGGGCGTAGGGCCTGACTGATGGTGGGATGTAGGTGGGCGTGGGATATGACTGAATTGGAGGTTGGAGGAGGGGGAAGGAGAAGTGGAGGCTGGGATTTTGGTGTGGGAGATGCGGGGAGGGAGAAGGACAGCCTTGTATTAAAAAAAATCTCATTTTTTAAGCATTTTATAAATTTGGACTATATGATATGACATACACTTTAATCACATGGTAATTAATATATACTGGAGATTTGGTGTATGTCAGGTTTCCAAAGCCATAACTTGCATTACATTTTGGTTATGTATGGTGGTGACAGGAATTGACAATTAAAAGTGTAAGCCTCTAGTGCAAACAAGCCGACCGTTTCATCAACCAGGAGCGTGTGTCCTATTAATTACATATATGGTTAAAACCCAATTTTGGGTAGCAAATCGGGTTGACCTAGAACTAGGGGGTGAGTGATACTGCACACAAAGCGGTTATTACTGTCTTCCTCGTGTGTGATGTTTGCATTCAAGT
>WNGS01005997.1:16767349-16778125 GCA_020271785.1 Procambarus virginalis | reverse complement strand
CTCTCTCTCTCTCTCTCTCTCTCTCTCCTCTCTCCACACACACACAGATGCGCACAATGTTCTCTGCTTGTTTAAGCAAAGCGCAGAATAATATTATTTATAGTGCATGTATATTCCTGGAGGCCGCACGGAGCCATTATGTGTGTCGGCAGATACCTTTTGAACTTAGTGTTTGTGTAAGGCTGTCCATACCAGAGGCGCGTATATATACCTCTCTCTCTAAAGAAAAATCAACAGAGGGTGGTTCATAATGGAAAATTATTTGATGTTTTTTTTTTCGTTTAAGGTCACTGTGTTTTTACTTGTGTGTGTGTTGTGTGTGTGTGTGTGTGTGTGTGTGTGTGTGTGTGTGTGTGTGTGTGTGTGTGTGTGTGTGTGTGTGTGTGTGTGTGTGAGTTTATAATATGGAATTTATTTAAAATTTATGAATTTTTTTGGTACAACATTTTCGCTAATAAACATGTTATAAAAAATAGAATACTGAGTAGGAGAAAGAAATAATTGTTGAAGGAGAATCTGCAAGATCTTGTTTTCTCTGAATACCTTTTATTCTCTTCTCCGAGGCAATGGGCTCTTATATATATATATATATATATATATATATATATATATATATATATATATATATATATATATATATATATATGTCGTACCTAGTAGCCAGACCGCACTTGTCAGCCTACTATGCAAAGCCGATTTGCCTAATAGGCCAAGTTTTCATGAATTATTGTTTTTCGACTACCTAACCTAACCTTAACCTAACTTTTTCGGCTACCTAACCTAACCTAACCTATAAGATTGGTTAGGTTAGGTTAGGTAGGGTTGGTTAGGTTCGGTCATATATCTACGTAAATTTTAACTCCAATAAAAAAAAATTGACCTCATACATAATGAAATGGGTAGCTTTATCATTTCATAAGAAAAAAATTAGAGAAAATATATTAATTCAGGAAAACTTGCCTTATTAGGCAAATCGGGCCTGCATAGTAGGCCAAAAAGTGAGTTCTGGCTACTAGGTACGACATATATATATATATATATATATATATATATATATATATATATATATATATATATATATGTATATATATATAAAATTTTATAGTTATATAATTTATAAATAAAATTGTGGTGTGTTGGACTTTACTAAATCTTTATATGAGAATGAAGGGCTTCAGGTAATTCTTTGAAAATAACATCAATCACAGGAATATACACCGAGTGGTGTACCGCGATTCTTGGTATATATATATATATATATATATATATATATATATATATATATATATATAATATATATATATATATATTATATATACACTGAGACGTTAATATAGTTTTGGACTATATGCAGAACTAAAGTCAACTTTCTGGTTGGTCAGTAAGCACTAGTAGTTACCTTAATAACTCTCCAGAGGTTGATAGGCGGATTTTTTGCAGGATTTTTTTTTTAAGAACGTATAAACTTGTGGATTACGCAGTTGGGTCTTTCCTAAATTCTAGGTCATTTGAATTAATAATATCAGAGTTCTCAACTATACTTGTGATGTATATTATGAGTGTTTATTAATAACTTTCCTAGAAGGCTATTGTTTGTCTGAAAGAAAGAATAAGAAATGAAATCTTGAAATATAAAGTCGAATATCCTATCACGAATTAGCCTGTATCGCGGCTTTTAGTGTGCTTTCTAAAAGCACACTAAAGTGTTTACCACGACTAAAAAATTACAAACTAAAATTTCTGCACTCCATTTAACCTTGTATACAAGACCAGTGCTGGCAAGATTCATATCTTTATACATATTCTACCCACTAAACTTTAACTTTTTACAAATAAATTAACTCCTTTTCAGAGTGATTTACTTGTTTCATTTACAAGTGCATTACATTATCCAAGTAACGTGTTCTAGCCTCCCATGGCTGGTGTATAAAGCATTCTGGCGTCTAGTGGAAACTGAGAAGTGAGTATCGCATGCTCATAGAAATGTACCCTGTGTCACAAATTGCACACTGATGTCCAAAATACGGGTTTTATGAAAGCCAATGCTTGAGTTTTGTCGTGTGCCCGCGTGTTGCACATCTTGTGGTGTGTCCTGAGTACCAGGCTTGATGGAGCGAGACGGAGCTGAAGGAGATGACGAGATGAGGTTTAAGGTTTGGCGTCGGGCGTAGGACCTGTCAATCTCTTTGAGGGGGTCATTAAGGCCTTGACACGTGCTTACTGACCGACTAGCAAGTATGCTTTTCTGAACTCTCAGTGTGTATATACACTGAGAAATGAGGTGTATATACACCTCACTCTGTGTATATATCGACCTGAGCAGAGGCAGGTAGTGAAGTGGATAAGGGAAAAAGTGTTATCGAGGATGATTCGAGGGAGAATGACAGATGAATGAAAATAGAAAGAAGAGTATGATAAAGGGGCTAATGAAGGTAGACATTGAAAATAAACAAGAATATGAAAATAGGGAGAATATTATTAGGATTACCGATACTTTAAATAACTCCAGATAAGTAAGGGGAACACATGAAAAATGATGAACATGACTATGATCATTGACCCATGAAGGGAAGGAAGGGAGAGTGGGGTCATGAAGGGAAGGAAGGGAGAGTGGGGTCATGAGGGAAGGAAGGGAGGGAGGGATGGGGTCATAGAGGGATGGAGGCTGGTAGGAATAGATGTTGATAAATGTAAACAGATGCTAAGTTGATAGGAAGGGAAGTGGAAGATACAAATGTACCTATGGTATAGAGGGGTAAATATTGATGCATGGGAGGGGTAGACCTGGATATAAGAACAGTTAGGACTGTAAATACGGATGGAAAGTATCAGATGAGACGGGCAGAAAGGTAAAAGGTGCAGGATGAGGGGCAAGAAAAGCCGAAGTCCGGTATGAAATGGATCGAGAGGTAAAAATTGTGTGATTTTTTTTCCCCTACTAC
The DNA here is from genome assembly GCA_020271785.1 of Procambarus virginalis. Lineage (NCBI taxonomy): Eukaryota > Metazoa > Arthropoda > Malacostraca > Decapoda > Cambaridae > Procambarus > Procambarus virginalis. Next base: position 16,775,183 of record WNGS01005997.1, on the reverse strand, counting down.
AGTTAGTCACTTACAATAGTAACCAGAACTTATAAGTGAAATACTTTCGCTTCCAAAATATCTTTGTCATGACAAATGGAACACCTCAAATAAATTTTTGTTTTCCCATCGTCTGCTACAGGCTGGTTTTGCAAATATGTCGACAGTATCATATTCTTAAAAGCCAACATGCGATGTTATCCAGACAAAGTTAATTTCTCAAACCATTTTGTTTGAAGCTAAAACATTAATTCGAACATCGTCCTTTTCCTTGTGTTAGAGTAATGTACTTTCATGGTCCGGGGAGTACTCGCCGAGCCACAGTATATATAATGCCTCAGCCTCTGTCTTTTAAACATTCAGTGGCAGAAATATTACCTGTAAGTTTGCTCATTGACACAAGACGCGGGCGACAGTCGGGAAGAGAGGAAGAGGACGAGGGACACGACGTAGAGGAGACAGCGGCCATTAATGACTAACTAAACAGGAGCCTCCTGTTTAGTTAGCCTCCCACAGCCGTCCTCCACAAAAACACATCACTACAGCTGCTCATCACCACAACACTACAGGTGCTCATCACCACAACACTACAGATGCTTATCACCACAGCTACTCATCACCACATCACCACAGCTGTTCATCACCACAGCTGTTCATCACCACAGCTACTCATAACAACATCACCACAGCTGCTCATCACCTCACTACCCTGGATGTGACTTACCTATTCTAGCGTTGAATCTCATTATCCTTTCACTGTGTTGTCACTGACTTGGTAATGTTGTTTAACTCTCTTCTACCTGTCACTTCATTGACTTGGCACTCACACTTAATTATCCTGGCACTCTCACTTAATTATCCTGACACCTTGACAGTATCACAATGAAATAGTTGTTTTGCTAGTATCACATACATTTAATTTGATTTAATTTACAGGGGGTCCTATTGTCATTTACACCACCCTGTTGTAATTTACATCGGACCGGTTGTCATTTACAGAGATCCTGGCGTTAAAAAAAAGTACATTCGCTAACTTAAACAAAAAAAACTTGAGCAATCGATCAGCGCACCGCGGGGGTTTAAAGTCACTTGTACGAGGACCGGTTATTGGATAGCGGTTGGCCTGCAAGGTTCATGATCTTTGGATATGGCCACGAGGATGAGGATTTGATGACGATTCAATACGTCAGGTTTAGCCTACAAGGATTAGGATTTTCTATTGTTCTCAGCTGCTGCTTCAGCGTGAATCTCTAGCTACCTTGTGACTTAAAATGTTGCACAATGTCGACTTAAATTACTGTTTGATGTCAGTAGTTTATCAACTACTGATGTAGTTGCTGACATCAGTAGTTTATCAACTACTGATGTAGTTGCTGACATCAATAGTTTATCAACTACTGATGTAGTTGCTGACATCAGTAGTTCATCAACTACTGATGTAGTTGCTGACATCAGTAGTTTATCAACTACTGATGTCAGGCTATTTGGGCAACAGATGAACAACAAGGAGAAGCCTTATTCCTCTTCTTATGTATTGGTAAGATATTTGTAAATTTCCATTCTTGTGAATCTGTTCTTATCTCGAGTGTCTTATTGGAAGATGTGAGGAAAGGCGCTTCATTTTAATTGTTAAATTTCTTAAATATTCTGGGATAGAATTTGTCACAACTGTTAGTTTTTGTGTGTGTGTGATGTTGACTAATGGTGATAGTAAACGGATGTTACTTATATCTTCCATTGTAAATACTGAAGCAATTTTTGTTGCCATTGGACAAATAGACCGATATAGAACCCCCTTTTTCTTCTTCTTCTTTTCCTTCTTTTTATGCAATAGTAAATTCTTTTGATTTTCTTTTGCTATTTTCTACAATATATGATTCTATATTATGCTTACTAATACGCCTTAGTTTCTGTCTCTTAGGCTGAAGTATAATATATTCGAAGGTATACTGATTGTTATTGTGTTCTTGTTTTTTGGTAAGCGAGGTTTTTTGTCGCGCAACTTTTTTCTTGTCTCTTCGACGACCAAACCGCTCATCAGAAGATGGAGAAACGAGGAAGATTTGGTCCGTCTTGGAATAATATCAAGTCGTGTACGACTTGATAATGTTTTCGTTTACACCATTTCATTTTGTTGGAGATCTATAATCGTCAGTTTTGATCATTTATACAGACTCGTAAATTTGAGCCAAGCTGCGAACACTAGATACAAGACTGTGTGACCTTAAGACTGCGTTGTGGACCTGATGATCTTTATATTATGTGTCTTAAAAGGTTTCTGTCATGATTGTAATATCATTATTTTCACCTATGACGAGTTCCTCGATGTCTGTGAATTTGTTTCGTGTGTCGTGCGGCGTGTGTTGACATTGGTACCTTTCATAGATGCACAGATGGATTGATTTATGGACATAAATGTTACAGAATATTGTATAACGTCAATTTGACAACTCTATTGCCGCGCTAACAGTGATGGGAAGCTGTTTGGATTGTCCTAAACGAAATGCAGTTTTGTGTAAAATGCCGGATCGAGCTATCCTGCCTTTGTTTAAATGAAGACCATAGCTATCGCATACATTTTATTAGTTATGAGAATGGTCCCATATATTTTTAAAATATATTCCTTCCTGCATACAATAGAATTTAAGCGATAATTTAAACTTTAAGCTTTGTTGAACCATCCACTCTCCGCCGTATAACTCAGAACTCTCGAAACCAAACTGTTGTTTTGATTTAGTCCAGACGGTACTAGAGGGAATGAAGGTGAAAGCTTCCATGCAGTACTGGAGAGAGGGAAGAGGAAAGCAACTGGAAAACAACGCCGGAATCTACTAAAAATAATTGATAAGCAAGTGGCAGGTGTGATTTAATGCACCACAAGAGGTATAAAGTTGGTAATGAAGGCGAGGAAGAGTGGAGGTCTCGCCATGGAAGCCATGTGTGTGTGTGCATGGAGTTTAGACCCCCAAGTGGTGATGTTGGAGGAGTCGTTAGGGAAGAAAGCAGTGGAGAAGTAGGAGAATGTGAAGGGGAAGTAAGAGGAGCAGAAGAAGGAAGAGAAGGCGTAGGAGGATCAATATGGCGTGTTTGGCCTGGCGTGTGAGGCAGCTAGTGTTTTACCGCCCGCCGACACGATCACCTTCCCTCCACGTATATATCCGTATCTCTCCCTCCTACCCTCTCTCTCAACCCCCTCCCTCCTACCCTCCCTCACAACCCCTCCCTCTCCGCCCCATCTCCTCCCTCCTTATAATTTATCCGGATTGAGAATTTCCATCTTTTGTCGAGTCTGCCTTGATCATAACTCGTCGCCAGGGATCAGGTCAGCGCGACGGGTCGCCTCAGTTAACATTATTTCCTTCGGGTAATCTCTAGAAATTGAGTTCGTGTTTTACGTTTTTCAAACTTTAAGAAAAAAAGAGACTTTGTTGCTCGATTTTCAGAACTTTCTTCTCTGTGGTCTGGTTATTGTTTTTATACTTAAATGTCGTTTACTATATTGCTCTGATCTCTTTAAGAATATGTTTGAAAAACAGAGAGGAAATGCACAGAAATATCGTATACAGAAGATCTAAAGGCGCGTGTTAATTTAATTAAGATGCATTAGTGCATTAGTATGTACACAAGGAAACTTTACATACTTCATATTATTTTTCAAATAATGGTTCTTCTAAATTTGCTTTCACAGCTTTATTTTGCATTAGTGCTGCTACGACTCACGTCCAGTGTTGTCACTCTTGCAAATATCTTTGACTTATTAAAACATTTTCATTTTCTAATCATATATATATATATACATATATATATATATATATATATATAGAATATATATATATAGATATATAATATTATATATATATATACATAATATATATCATATATATATCTGTCTATATATATATATATAATATTATATATAGATATATATATCTTATATATATATATATATATGTTGTTTTGAATGTGACCGACAGGGTAAGATTATAATCAAGTGTAGGGTAATAAATATGGTATAATAGGTACATAGAAATATGCTAATTCATATAATAGAATAACGGGGGTCCAAGAACAACTTTATTATTATTTATAATAATATTTAGAAACACTAATTTTATTATAAATAATATTAATAAAAGTGGTCGGTATGCCTTTATCATAAAATAATAATAAAACAAAGCTAACTTCCAATTCCAACATACCGCGCTGCACACACACGCAAACACACACACACAACACACACACACACACAACACCCACACACACACACACACACACAACACACACACACACACACAACACACACAACTCTGTGAAACAAGAACTTGACAGTTTTTATTTTTTTTGCCAACTATTTTCTTTGCGAAGTTAAAGTTAAATTTGCGGCAGCACCTGTGGTTCAGCAGAGTGAACGAAGCCAAATAACTCTAATAGTCAGAACGCAATTCTTCGTCTTGTATGTAAGACCCGATTTGCCGAACAGGCAGAGGGATTTTCGCTATTATAAAACTAATCAAATATTACTGCTTTCTCTCAATATTTACCTTACCATATCTCCTTATATTTGAATTCCAAGGTTACATTGGATACCATTAGGATACCATTGGGATACCATTCGTATCCTATATTAGACATTGGTCCATTCATTGGAATGGTCCATTGGTCCATATGGAATGGACCATTAGGCAATGGTCCATTCCATATATTATGACTTCTGATGTTCACTGTCCACCCTCCCTTAGCTCAACTCAAAGTCCTAACTTAAGGGTACGCGATTGACCATTAAACACAAATTATTCCTATCTATTTATGGCGTGTATTAAGTGAAGGGAAGTTTCAGTGTGCAAGGTTTCTGTTGCTGCCGGCAGAGAGACGGACTAATCGGGTTTATGAATGGCTTTCTTCGAGTAGTATAATTGGGAGCAGGACGAGTCACGCATTCCATCCTCTCTTGTCGTCTGGGATCGATGGTCCGACGCTGCGTTTTCTTTGGAATTGAAATCCACTGGAATTAGGATCTTCTTGCATTACCTGAAGTTGCTTTTACCTTCGGGGTTTGATTAATGCAATTTCTAATTTTATCGCAGGATATTAATTTGAAGCCCGTTGATCAGTTAGGAGTTTGAATCGAATTGACTTTGGATCATACAGCACGTCAGGGTGCTCCCCCACTCCCGACGTGCAGCCTGGCCCTCCAGCCCGACGTGCAGCCTGGTCCTCCACGCCAGACGTGCAGCCTGGCCCTTCAGCCCCCATGTATCCAAGGAATATTACGTACCCCTACCAGCTGGCTGTAATTCCAAGCTACTAATAACAAGGATCTCCCCTACGTATACTTGTGAAGGTCCAAATAAAATAGCAGGACGGAATAATTACGTTGGCTCTTTCTCGTGATATCGGGAAGGAAATCTAATTTATATAAGAGTTCTTATTTGGGCTTCCGTCTCCCTGCCCTGTGGAGGCAATACACACAGTATATTTCATATTTAAATAATATGTTACTGCCAGAACCTGCTGAGTATATTTCGCTTACAACACACACACACACACACACACACACACACACACACACACACACACACACACACACACAACACACACACACACACACATATATCCATCCCAGAGCCCCAAATGGCTCAGAAGCCTTAACCTACCCAGCCAACTAAGGCTTAAGAGTCGATGTCTAAGGATCGTAGCTCATCCCCCCCCCCTCCGCAAGTGCAGCTCAGGCTTGGAGGTTTATTAACTTTATGATCCTAACTTTATTATCTGTCAAGATGTGCAATACTGACGTCATTTTAACAATAATATTATCTATTTATATAATATATACAGGTGCTACACCTTCACCTCATCCCCTGTATATATCAGGCAGCACAAAAACTTGTAACCATTCGAACTCTGCCTTTGATAATGTTGACAAGTGTAAACGAAACTCATCTCTTTGTCTCTGGCCATAATAAAAGTGTAAACTGATCTCTGGAGAGTTAATTTGTGAACGTCCTTCTCAAGTGAAGAAAAGTAAAGATGGCTCGTGCTAAAATCCTTGATCTCACCCTTTCTGTCACACACAACACACACACACCACACACACACCCACACACACACACACACACACACACACACACACACACACACACACACACACACACACACACACACACACACACACAACATATTATATATATATATATATATATATATATATATATATGTATTGCAGTCCTTTTCAGAAAAGTATTATAATTCATTTATAGTATTATAATGTACTACAATATAAATGTACTTCATTTCATATATTAAATAGATTATAATTTATTCGAACATTTGAATAATTATATTTGAACATCTCATTTTCGAATATTTGAAATAGATTCCTCGATTTTATTTAAGTGAATACTGAAATATTAAGAGAAACGATTTATGTTTTGTCCTCCAAAAGTCCAACCAGCTGTGTGCCTTTAGCATGACACATCATCAAATCATGAGCCCCCCCTCACATGCCCTCATAATTCACTCTCTTCCCTCATCCATTGTCACCCTAAACACCAACTCCCTCATATCAATACAAAGACCTCAATGCCACAGAAACCCGGGTCATCCTACTTGACATTTTTTTTCCTCAGTCCCTTTCAAACTTCTATACCCCCTCCCGCCCTCCTTGCTCCCTCTCTCTCTCTCCCAAACCCTCCCACCAGCCCCTACTACTCACCCTTCAAATCCATCCATCACACGACAAGTCCAGATCGCGACCACACACGCATACATCACTTTGCAAATAAGTATCCATTCTCAAAGTCAAAATACCCACAGCTAATTGTCTCTGAGGGATGATTAATGACGGAGGGAGTATCCTCTGTCTTTCCTGCCGCGGCCACGAGCAGGGGAGCGGCGGCCTCCTGTCTGGGGTTTTCGTGGGGGGAGAGAGAGAGAGAGAGAGAGAGGAGGAGAGAGAGAGAGAGAGAGGAGAGAGGAGAGAGAGAGAGAGAGAGAGATGAGAGAGAGAGAGAGAGAGAGAGAGAGAGTGAGAGAGAGAGAGAGAGATGTTCAGAGGGTGGAGGTTGGAAGGGGGGGTGAAGCAGATTGATATGCTTACCTGTACGCTGGCTAGTTTGTTTTGAAGATATTTTTGTGTGTTTTGGATTTGGCTTACACTCAAAAGGCCACGTGCTGGCAGTCCGGCTATCAAACGGACAATCGGAGAGTCAGGCTGGCCGTCAGCCACTCTGGGAGACAGCCTGACTGACAAACCATCGGGCAGGCAGACAAACATGACGCGTGGTTGGTCACTTGACTACCTCTCTCACTGCCAAAAAAAAGGAGCCGATAGCCAACATGGTGACGATTTTGGAACTTTTTTTCCTTCACTGTGTTTTATAACCTCAAACACTGACGTTTCATACGAAACCTTTTGCAGTAAGAGAGGTTAATGCAAAACCTCTCATTGTAGGTTGTTATTGTAGGTAGTGAGTCAACACTTCCTCATCCACTCACCATTACCACTCACTAATGAGGTGAATGTTACAGTCTGAGTGTTAACGCACTCAACCCAAACGTTCTGAGTCAATTCCACGAAAATCTCCGAGAAGGCAGATATTTGTCGAGCAAACAAATTGAAGCTTAAAGTGTTTCCTGATTTGGTAAATTTCATCATATTCATTGTTGTTAAGACACTAAATAGTATCTTTCCTTATAGAGAGTAGTTAAGTACTAAAGTCTGTCAAAAGAAAACGTTCTTATAGATGTTAGAGTCAAAGAAAAAAATCATTAGCAATGTAAATTCTTTTGTAAATGCTGTTGTAATAATAATAATAATAATAATAATAATAATAATAATAATAATAATAATAATAAT